>VDFB02000003.1:726328963-726928963 GCA_007258455.2 Sequoia sempervirens
AGAGAGATATTTTAGAGGGATAAAGAGTTATCAAGTTGGGGTTATGAGTTAGATAGCGTATGAAAGGTAAAACCTCAACTATCCATCTACGATCATAAACTGTGCACTTTAAGCATTATCAAAGTTGTCGACCAAAGAGAGGGGAAATTCAAGTTTTTTTCAAAGTAGGTCATTTGGCGAGCGCCAAATTTGGTGCTCTCCAAATGACACATAACATTTGGCACTCACCAAATGGCCTGCTTTGGACATGTTAATTGACAGGATTTGCCAATTTTTCTCATATTTTCGTCCGTGCTCCCCGTCTCATTTGCACATATTTCAATGCAAGTTTATAAAAAAACCATGATAGCATTGACCTCTCTCTTAGCTATCTAAATATATAATTCTTTTTTCATTTTGATTTAGTTAAGGTTTTGATCCGTGGCTTCTATTGTAAATGCCTCTGTTTTTGGTCAAAAACCAACATGTGCTAGTTTTAGGATAGATTTTTACTCATTTATCGAAACACGAAAAAAATTACATTTTTTGAAACTAGACTCTATTCTACACATGATGAAAAAAATAATAATCAATTTTCGATTAGTTTTCAAAAAAATTAGGGGGGAGCATGCTCAAATTTCAGCTTTTCAAGATGTGTCCACTTTGAATATTCATAAAATATTATATATTCATTAAAAAAATTATCCGAAAGAATGAGGATAAACTACATGGTGTTAGATAATTTATCACCATTGGGATTTTTGAAATTCTAAAAAAAATTTAATAAAAAACGGGGGAGCCCTCAGGCGCTATGTTGTTTTTTTTTAAAAAGGACCTGTTTTGCCCCCCTCGCTTTTTGAGACCCTTAATTTTCATTAATTTCAAAAAAAAATAGTAGCTTAGAAACTAGACTCGGAGAAATTCAAGTTTTGTTCTTGCTGCATCTTGAAATTTTGAGCATAACTATCTTCAATTTCTCGTGCAAATCAGATTTTGCTGATTTCAGAAAAAAAAAGTGGCATCTTAAGAGCCAAAATTGTGTCACAGATCCATGCACTTACCCATATAATATTATTAATATCCACATATAATAGGTATACCATATCGATACCTCTATATGAGCATATCCATTTGCCAATCATACACCTGTATCAATATGTATATACATATGGATACATGTATATACTATATATATGCATATATGCCCACTCCCTATTTGCTTACATTCATTCACGTTACCATCATAATGATCATAATACAACAAGACATATATATATAAACATCACTCACAAAAGCGTAAAGAAGTAAGCAAGACTCCTAATGCCAATGTACGAGCTACAAATGACTTATCTAGAACCAATATAACCAACTCAATTCACTCAATCTACAGTGGCATGTGTGTCTGCTTAGATAGTTCACTTTATTGGTTAAACGACCAAGCTCCTCTCTCGAGTGATATTTCCCCTTCGCATGGAGGAATAGTTCACATACCTACATCCATTGACATAACTCACGACAGTCATATGTTCATAACATTAGCAGTATACATAAACATCTCAAGTTAGAATAACATGATTCATTAACCTCCTTATGCAATATTTCACCATGAATAACATCAATTGAAGTAACATAAAATGAGACAATCATTAAATGTGAAAACACTCATATTGATAAGAAGGTACAATATATTTTATTCATTCACAAAATTCTCTTTTACAATCATTTATTCCCTATGCAGTACTAATATTTAGTAGCTATACAATCGGGGTGTAACAATATTCCTCACAAGATAACTTCTTTTTTGCATTGTCTTCTTTTGCTACACAACAAATGTTTGTGCTTTTGCTTCCTCCCTTAATCACTCTTACCTCTTCTCTAAGAAAGGGTTGATAAATTATACTCCTTTTTCATTAATAATAAGATTCTCTAGACATTCCTAACTTATTTTAGTGAGTTGTGTTCTCTAAAATCAATAAATATTCATCACATATGGGGCTCCCAAAGATCTCCATCTTTTTGCAATATAATCTCTATTGTGGATTGCTTCCATTGTTACATCTTGCGCCTCTTCTTGTGATTGGCTCTATTCCTCTTCATTGCAATCTTCATTCTTCTCCTTTTGCACTGTAATCTTCAATATCTTTCCCTTTTTTGAGATAACACAGCACAATAACTCCATCCTACTCATCCTTTTTATCTTCATTTCATTCATCTACCTACACTTAAAAACTCTTGGAAGCTCACATTTAAAGGTCTTCTACCACAAATATTTTTTCCAGCTCTTCAAAGGATTTAATCTTTCCGTATTCTAAACTTTTTATCCCTTGGTTAATCCTTGATTCTATGGCTTTCCTCTCTAAATATAACTCTTTCTCATAAGGTGTGCATTTATCTCCACCATTCTTTTTCACCTTCTTACAACTCTTTAGTGCCTTTGGTTTAGATTTCTTTCTCATTACCTTCTTTTATTGCATGTTTCATATTCTTTTGGAACATCCACCATATTTCATCTAATTCATACTAGTCTTCTATTTGGTTATATCTTTGTGTTTTCCTTATTCTTTCTTCTAACTTGAGGATACACAAATTGGAACCAAATAATGTGAAATAATTCTTGACATGTATCACAGAATGTGCTATAAAAGTTAATAGAAAATCTAACTTTCTATTACTTATGAAGTTCCAAATGTTTTGAATTTTCGCAGAGTGAATTGTTGGTCGTAAATTTTCCAGACGGTTTTGCCTGGTACCCTCCTACGGTGAATTTTAAAGGTGCTACTTTTTTATAATGCTCACAATTGCTCGCATAACTCTATTTATCAGTGTGAAGGGAATAAAGGGACTACTACTCAAGAAATGGAGAAAATTGAGGAAAATACACAGGAGTGATTTGCTCTGAAACCTCAGCTCAGCATATAAAGAATCAATAATCTTCAACAACTACAGCAGATAATTACGGAAGAAGGATTCGCAGTATAGTATTATGCAGAAAATATCCAGCAATCTCTTATATAAAAGGCTTTTACATAACTCTCCACTCCTTTTTGAAAACTACCTCCATCCCCTTTCCCATTCAACTTAAAATCCTTGTTTGCTCTCAAGACCCCTCTAATTGAACTTTTTTTAATTCTCTATATTTAGTAATCACATAATAGCTGCTCCCCAAAAGATTCAATTGTTAAAATTTTCTTTATTTAATATTTAATTACAGCTTGATTATTTAGTATTTGTGCTTTAAAAAAACTAATAGGAGAACCAAAAACTTCCTGGTAGTACGAAATTCATGAGACTACCTGCTTTAAACTGCTCCAAAAAAAATTTCAGCAAACACCTAAAGCCCTTCCCTGGAGCTGCAATTGAAATGGGAAGAAAAGATAAAAGGGAAGGAAGGTAAGTGAACAAACTAAACTTTGAGGTACATAAATGGTTCCATTAAAAGACTTTTTATATGAAGGGAAGAATCCAAACTGTCAATAGCAATTGTTGGAAAGTGGTCGTGAGTCTCACCGTCATGCAATTCACCTTAGCTTTCATATACAATTCTGCTTTGCCTTAGGTTGCATACCCAATTCTGCTTGTAGTTCTCTCAGTTTGCATAAGGAGAAAAGGTAGGAAATAATTATATCTTACATGAAGATAAAAATATTGTTCCTAAATATAGAGTTTGGATGAGTTTTTAATCTTCATGCAAGATACAGTTATTTCCTCACTTTTTTTCTATGTTAGAGATAGGAAGGGAAAACTTATTTCCTCACTTTGTTTTCTATGTTAGAGATAGGAAGGGAAAACTGAAGGGAAAACCTTGTGATCTTTTAAGAGGGAGAGAAATGTGTAAGTGGGTATGTGATAGTAATCTTGCACACTGAGTTGTTCGGGTTCAGTTTACAAATTGACCCTACAAATTGGTTTTCCATGGGACCTCCTACAGATTACAAACTCATGCAAACTCTATATTTAGAAACACTATTTTTATCTTCATGCAAAGTATAGTTATTTCCTAACTTTTCTCCTGATGCAAACTGAAAGAACTACAAGAGAATTGTCTATCGAACATGCATCACTTTCCAACAGCAATGACATAGCAATTTCTATTCTGTTCTGTCAAGAGAGCTGGAACATCAACGTAATACACTACATATTTATAATATTGCCTCCATGGAAGAAGACATTGAAATGCAACAATGCCGGAAACCATTAAGTTTATACAATAAATAAAACTGTTAGTCAATGGTTTTCATCCAATTAAAAACTTGTTTTCCTTTCTTTCACAAGGAAACAGTGAATCCACCAAAGTCATTAGAAACATAGTGTATGAACTGTCCAATCAACAATAAAGACATTTTTTATACCGTGATTCTCGTACAGTTTATGAACCGTTGAGTCAACAATAAAAACATTTTCCTAATTCTTTAACTTTAACTACGGACAGATTTGAACTCGAATCAGGTCTCTAACCACATTCATCTGTATCATATCATTTTTTAATTTATTTTTTATGAAAATACACTCTAATCTGGCAACGGCTATCCAGCCATCAGGGTTGCCTAATTTTTTTTTTTTGTTTTCCAAGGATTCATTGAACGGAGCCCTAGTTTTGTTTTACGTGCATGTGATGGCCAACACTTGTCATTTAATAGGATTTCTTGGACCACCTAGCAATAGTCAAAATCGTTCAGAGTGAGGGTTTGTCCAAGTCTTATCCCATTAAAATCAGAAAAACCACCAATCCAGCGGATCTCCGTTTTCTACAACACTACAACATTTGGAGAGAATCCCAGAATAAGCCCTAGTTATATCTCTGAATATGCCGATAATTCTAATTACATCTTGATATACCCATAACTCTTTTATCTTTACATCCATAACATCCAAACGGACTACCAATTTGAGTGTTATAAGTACAACAAACTCCTGTTATGGTTAATTATGTCTATACTCTGCTGCTAAATTTGGTAGGTTGTAGTTTGAATGCACAGTTAGAATTAGTTGGATTGGTTGTAATGAAAAGATAAGACTTTTAGTAAAAGGAGACTTTATCATTATTTGATACTTGTCATAAAAAAAACCTAGAACACTTTAAAAAACTTTGTGTTTAAGTCTTTAACAGATTTGGCATATGTGTACATTTACATACATCTATATTATGGATTCATCAGTATGTTGGGTAGGTGTTGCTCTATACTATGGGTTCATCAGTATGTTGGGTAGGTGTTACCTTATATTCCTTGAGGTGAGTTGGATAACATTGTGTACAAGGTACAAGTGACATTTCCATGTAGGGTACACACTATGATAAGCTAATGCCTATTTCCCCATTTGTTTGATTGACATGACTTTTATATTCTATGAGATTAATAAGATCTTTTGACTCACAACTTCATCAAATTTAGGTAAATGTTCTAATTGGCTCTCTTTTATTATTCTAAATCAAGTCAATTCATTATGTGCAAGTGTATCAGAATTATTTGAAGTGGTTAATATATAAATCTTAAGCTCATGGTAATGCAATCCAACAAATAATTGATTAATTTATAAATGAATGAAGGTTTTTTATAATATCCACAAGGCCAAACAACCTATGGGACCTTTGAATAACCAACCACATGGATAATCACAAAAATTCAAAATAAGTAGAACACAAACATAGTGCCTACTTGAACTCCCTTTTCTTTTGGATCTTGGCCCGAATATCCATGCAAGCTTAACTTTCCATTATGTAGTTTCATTCTATCTCCACCAATCCAAAGTACATAAATAATAATTTTTTATTTGTCCACTCTTCTTTAGGTACCCTCCACATTCCAATTTCACACCTAAGCTAGTGTAGACTAGTCCTTAGTTGATCCATTAAATTTTTTCCTTCCATTTTATTTTCACTCATATATAGTTATTTTATGCATGGTGGCCAATGCCATAAATTGTTACCACTGACATTGTCACACTAGATTTGACACTCTATTTTGTTTTATGGTTAATTATGTTCATAATATGATTGTTTTGTGGCTTGATTAAGAAACTATGTTAATTTCCTTGAAAATTGGAATTTCAGGAGCGAAAAATGCCAAGACGTGCTAGAGCAGTGCGCTAGTGTCTTGCATGTGAGTTTTGAAAATATTGTAAATCAGAATGTCGATCATTGGTGTCTTGAACATTGCACCTTATTGGCCTAGCTCCAATAGGTACTTGGGACACATATATAAAAAAGACCCTTCTCCCTCATTTAAAGACATGACTTCTCTATCTACAAGCATTCTATCTCTTTTTCTCTATACTTCTCTACTTGATTTCTAAAGCTCTCTATTTGTGAAGACTATTTTGTTATGCACACTAACCCTTGCAGGTATTCAAGGAAACGTAATCCTTCTTCATCAACTCCTTGTGGTGATTTATGATGTAAAAATACTCCAACAAGGGTTTCACGCATATGGTAACTCTATTTCATGCTATTGGGTAAAAGCACAAACCTGTGTCACACTTTATAAAAGAATCGGCCAACAACAAAAAAAAATCTGAACTTCGACCACATAAAAGTGGTTTTTATGTTTTGAATTTCAAAATGGTGTAAACTAATGAAATGTAGAACTTTTGATGAAGTTTATTGCTGTAATTTTTAAAATTAAAAAAAAAAAATGTTTTCATTATGTTTTTATCAATCTAAGGATAGATTTTGGAATGCTGAAAATTTCAGAAAAGAGTGACTTCACGGACCGTCAAGAAAAAAATTGAAAAAAACTTCATTTCTCCCTAATTTTTTTTTCTCCAAATAGGTAACTTCAATATCTTGTGCATGGAAAAAGAAAAATCAAATTTTGATGTATATTTTTCTCGTAATAACGTTTTAAAGTCAAATATGTCATAATTTGACAGTTTTCACGGACCGTCAACTATTTTCAATTTTTTAAATCATTTTCAAAAAACAAATTATACCCTTTTGAAGAAGACTCTCTCCTCTTGTGCTCCATATAAAATTTAAATTTTTTTAATAAGTTTTACTATATTTTTTTATATTTGTAATCAGCCTCTTTTTTTATTTTAAAAACCTACTTGCATTATTTTAAAAATAAAATATATTAAACTAATCAAAATATTAAAAAAATTATATATTTGGATTCTCCACTCCAAGCTCTACAAAAGGGTATTTTTGTTTTTTTTCAGAAAAATCATTCTGACTAAAGAAATACCTAGCTAAAGTTGAAAGTTTCAAAAAATCCTGAAAAAAGCTGAGTTGGCTGCCAACTAGGATGCCACATAGACAGTTTCGGTAGAAACTGTTTCTATAGAAAGGGTTTCGGCCGAAACCCTTTCTATAGAAACCTTGTACATTAAAAAATGCAATTTCAAAGCCAATTTCAAAGCGGGAAACGAAAAAATTTAATTTTTTGGGATTCGGCCGAAACTTGTGTGCCATGTAATAGGCCACGTGGTTTCGGTCGAAACCTAGTCGGCCGAAACCTTTCCGGCCGAAAATATTTCGCTCGGAACTATTTATTTGGCCAAAAGTGTGACACAACTTTATGCTTTTACCCTATTTCATTTACACATTCTCTATCATCATAATTGCTATTATGAATCTGGGAACTCCAACCCGAGGTTTGAATAAGGAAAACCTCTATACAAAACAACCATTTTATGCCTTTGTGTCTATGTAGGTTTAGATCTAAGATGAGGAATATCATAAATTGATAGACAAGATTAACATATAAATTGTCAGACTATCATCTAATCTGTACAATGTAGTTAGGACTTTAATACAATGTGCTCTTGTCTGTGTGACACACCTATGTCCTGGATAATAGATTTCACTTTCTAATCACGAGAATTCAAACCATAAAATCCCTAAAGACACTAACACCCTACACTGCTATCTTACCATTTTCACCTCTACTTTTGGTGACAGGTTTTATTAGATCTGCTCTTTCCTACTTTGCCATTATTATTTGTAACTAGTAACAATATTTTATATATGTTCTCAATTAATCAATTAGGGTTACCAATTATTTTATTTAATCAACACACATCAATCTATCATCTATACAACAAAGGAACAAATTCTTACCAAACAACTTGTCTCTTCCTTGGGGATAGTAGCCAAGCCTTGAGTCTTTGGTCCTTGTGTTCTAAATATTATAATATGAGAGAAGGACTGATCTAGGTTAATGTATTAATATTTATTCTAGGATTGATCAAGGTAAATGGGAAGATGCGATTCAATTTATTTCTAAATCTAAGAAAATTGAATTGAGGCCCATGGATAGACAAGAAGTTGAGGAGAGATTATCTAGTTCAGAATCTTTAGAAGAGGAGAAAGAACCTCCAACTCATATTGTACATAGGTCTACAAGGCATAAACAACCACCTGAAAGGTATGCACCTGATGATTGGAGATTTATTTTTGTTTTGAATACTAACATAGACGAACCTAGATCAATAGAAGAGGCATTAGGTATGAATGATGCTGAATATTGAAAGATTTAAATGGATAAAGAAATGGTTGCTTTGAAAAAGAACGATACATGGGATCTTGTACCATTGCTTGAAGGAAGAAAATCTATTGTTTGCAAATTGGTGTTCAACAACAAGATTGGTTCATATGGAGATATTGAGAAGTACAAAGCAAATTTAGTTGCGAAAGGTTACTCTCAAGTTAAGGGTGTTGGTTACAGTGAGATATTTTTCCTATTGCAAAAATGGAATCCATTAGATTTTTGCTTTCTATTGTTGCTACTTATGATTTAGTGGTTGAGAAAATGCATGTGAAAACTACTTTCCTTCATGGTGACTTGGAGGAGGATATTTATATGACACAACCAAAGCACTACGTGGTGAAAAGTAAAATTAAATTGGTTTACAAATTGAATAAACCTTTGTATGGCTTAAAATAGAGTCCTAGAATGTGTTACCCAAAATTTGATACATATGTGTTGAGTTTGGGATTTGAGCGGTCTAACTCAAATCATTGTGTTTATTATAATATTGATGGTGATTATTTCCTATTTATTGCATTATATGTTGATGAAATGTTATTTATTGGTAAAGGGAAAGGTATCATTTCAAAACAAAAATCTCAACATGCTGCTAAATTTGAAATGAAAGGTCTTGGTACAACTAGACACATTCCTGGGATGAAAATTATTAAAAGAGAGAGTGAACATAAAACTATGGCTTGGCCAAAGTAATTATGTAAATTCAATTTTACAGAGTTTGATATGCAAGATTGTAGACAATTATGTGTGCCTTTTTTAGTTGGAACATAGTTATCTATTTTAGATTGTCCAACATCCCCATCAAAGATGGAATATATGAGCAGAGTGCCTTACTAGAGTGTAGTTGGAAGTTTGATGTATGCTATAGTTTGTACAAGACTAGACATTGCCTGAGAATTGGGAGTTATTTCCAAATATGTGTCTAATCTTGGTGGTGTTCATTGGGATGCAGTTAAAAGAGACTTCAAATATTTATGTGATACCTTAGAGTATTCCTTGTGTTATCTTAGTAACTTGATTGAAGATGATATTTCTCTTGATATTCATGTGGCTATGTGGATTCAGATTGGGAAGGTGATGTTGATAGCAGATGATCCACTAGTTCTTATGTGTTTACTTTATTTAGTGGTGCAATTAGTTGGATGAGTAAGTGACAAGTTGTTACTTTTTCCACTACTGAAGTTGAGTATATGGTAGCTACTCATGCTTGTAAAGAAGCCATTTAGCTTAAGAGACTATGCACATATATTGGAATTAAATAAGGTTCAACAACAATTTATTGTGGCAGTCAAAGTACAATTTTTCTAGCTAAGAGCCAAATGTTTCATGCCAGAACCAAGCACATTGATGTACAATATCATTTTGTTAGAGGATATGATCGAAGATGGCAGGGTGAAGCTAGTTAAGGTAGATGATTTGATTAATGTTGTTGATTCTTTGACTAAGCATGTGAGCACAAAGAAGTTCAAATGGGTGTTCAAAGACTATGGGCCTTTCGACCCCTAGCAATTAAGAGATGATGTTTGTACACCCTCTTGTTGCCCTTGCAAGGTGTTTGACAAGCAGGAGATTTTTTGGGAAAACATGTCTCAACCTTGCAATTATATAAGGTACTATTGATATGTAAGTGTAGGGGGGTACCCTCCCCCCTGTGAGGGGTCCAAGGGGATCATCCCCTCGGTAAGGGGTTTGGAGGTTGCACGCCCCACAAGGGCTTGGGGGTAGTACCCTTGAAAGCCAATTTTTTTTATATTATATTATTGTAAATATGGACCATTCATCATTAGGTCTTAGATTTGACAGCCAATATTTTATTGGCTTGACTTTCCCTAGAAGGAAACTCTATTTTATGAGGGCGTTGTATTATGAATATGTATTGTAATGTATTTTGAGAGTTTGATGGTGGTTGTATTGCTTCTAGATCTCTGGTTGGTGATACTCCTATAAGAAGCTTGCTCTACAAGTATATTGCAATCTTTGTGATTTCTAAATAATATATTGGGTGGCAGGGAAAACTTTAGTGGAAAATCTTCTCCAATTGGCGAAATCTAGGAATTAGCCAAGTCAAAATTGGCGAATTTCTCGCACCCAACAGAATGTCCAAATTGACCGAATTTTACGAACTATAGGTCCAATGCATGTCCATTCGCCAATGATATTTTTTATGAGGCATATTTAAGCAACAAATTTTCCATTGTCAAACTACGCGTTTCAATTGGACCAACTAATATTTTTTCCTGGAATCTCGAAAGCATTTAATAAAACACCTACATATTCACCAATACTATTAAAACAACATTGTATCATGACCCATTTCACCAATTAAAATTTACAAATAGTTGCTTGTGAAGACCCATTTCGCTAATTAAAATTTATAAATAGTTGCTCATGAGGACCTATTTCACCAATAACATTAACAAATAATTACATTTGAGGACACATTTCACCTTGAAAATTACAACGTATTGTTGTATAAGCAAATGAGATTCACCAAATATTTAATATACCATTTAAAAGTCCCGTGGAATTCGCCAAATATGGAATCATGGATTGATATAAATACAATCAAAAGTGTCGTTTATTCTTACACATTTTGTTCGGTTCTGCGGTTCTACTTCTCCATTTGGAACTGGAATTCAGCGAACTGTGAAGCCAAAAACGTAGACTTAAAAGGTGAGTGATCATTTCTTCATAGTGTTATTAGTTATAATAACATGTTTTCTTTATCTCTTTTCCATTCTTGCTTCAACAAAGTGAACCTTAGAACCAAACTTTGAAGTTTCAAAGTTTTCAAAACCTCTGACCCACCGAGTAGAAAAGGTGAGTGATCATTTCTTCATAGTGTTATTAGTTATAATAATAAGTTTTCTTTATCTCTTTTCCATTCTTGCTTCAACAAAGTGAACCTTAGAACCAAACTCTGAAGTTTCAAAGTTTTCAAAACCTCCAACCCACTGAGTAGAAAGATGACTAGGAAAGACTTGCAACTCAACAAAGTGAACCATCAAAAAAGTCAAAGAATCAGTAAGTTATGAAAATTTAGAACTCTATGACAAGGTTATATAACTCTAAGGACTAGCGACTAAGGTTAGGAAAAGCCAAAAGTTTTATATTGTATTCCATGGTATTGAATTTGATATGTGATTCTACATCATTTTTAAAGAACAACACTTATCACACTACTTATAAATTCCTATTACATTGCCATTCACACAATCTTTGATAAATAATTCAAAGGAATATTATTAATCCATTCCTTGAACAAAAGCTAACAATTCAACATCCATAACTTATAATTTAGAAGATAACAGAAGCTAACAATTCAACATAAATAGCTTATAAAGGCATCTAGTGTCCACCCAACTTAAATAATAAAAGCTTAAACTACCAAATCACCTAAATTATACTGAGAAGTCCTTACACATCCATCACCATAAAATATTTATTCACAGATAAACATTCCACAACAATGAAACTATCCAAAAATATATCATTCCAAGAATAGACAATCCACTAGCAAACATAGAGTTTCTTTTTTCTTCATAACGGTTTCTTGAAGACAACCGTTTTAGAAATTAAAATAAAAAGTATTTGAAATATCAAGAGAGCCAAAGTAAAGAAAATAACATAAAAACTAAAAAATAAACAACGGTCCCACTCCCAGCACCGACTCCTTTGCTGTCAATTATTTCTGCCTTCTTCAGTAACTCCTCCTGTGCCTTTACTCTTTGCCTATATTCCCGATACTTGGTGACAATTGCGGTGATGTTTTTGCTTCCTGGAGTTGTAGTAATCTGTAACCTGGTTCTCAATGTGACCGAAGCATTTTTATACTCAACCAAATTCTTTTATTCAAGGGGTAAATGCCTTTGACCAGAGCTATGAACCAAAATACAACCATTCAACAATACCACCCCAACAGGGTTTGAACCTTGGTGGAAAGAACAACAATGCCACCTTTAAACCAGTACACCATGCCAATACTGACACACTCAACCAAATTTTGAGATCTTCTCTCTTCTCCACATTTATAAGTCCTCAGGTGGATCTCCATTCCACTGATTTTTGAGGACTCCCATGTCACTGTAGCAGGACCAACTATTTCTTTCTTGAATATTTCTCTAAACTTCAAAGAGATCTCTTTTATATCTAGAATGTTTTCATCAAACTCATCAGTAATTTCCACTCCCAGAATATGACAATCTTCTTTAACTTCCCCCAAAATTTCATATAATATATCAAGTGCATTATTAATTTCCTTCACCAGATTATCATACATATTCAATTTCCATTCCAATGAAACAAACCAGGAATGGTCTATCTTCTCCTTTACTCCTTTGCTTTTCTATTTTTAATCCACCCTTAACCTCGAACTATGTGCCTCCTTCCTTGTGTCTCCTCTCTCTCTTTTTAGCTTGCTTTGGTCTGCAACAATCATTTCTTCTCCTCCAGCTCTCTTTCATCCTGATGATGGATCATGTAGTATGATTTGAAACGTTGATGTGAAAAACCAAAACACAATCAAATCCAAAAATTTTAGCACTACTTGATGGATTGTGGAAACTTGATATCTTTAATGGTCTATCTCCTTAATATTATTCACAATTTTCTCACCAATTAATGTCTTCACATCCATAGAGTTCAATTCTTTCATTTCTTGAGCAAGCACATAGAGACTAGTTTGATCTTTTCTAAGTTGCTGAACTTCTGTTACTAACTCCTTCGCCTTATTAACAACTTTAGTGTAAAAGAGCACAAATTTATTTAGAAAGATGATAGCCTCTCTAGATATTTTATTGATCCCCTCACAAGCAACTCTGGAATAGCTCAAATTCTTTTTAATTTTCTCTATGGTGAGCACATCGATGCCCTCTACCTGAGAACTTGAGGCTTCATCAAATGTAGGATGAGTGGCCATGGAAGAAATAAAGTTACTCAATGCGAGGACTTGAGATTCCAGTTTTATATTTTCTTTCCTTTGTTCTTTCACTCTTTTAATCAAGGTATTGACTGAATAATTGGCATGGTACACATCACCTTCTAGTGTTAGAGGCCCCGTATCAACATGTGTGACTTTGTAGTCTGCCTCCGTTATTTCATCTTCATTTAAATCCTTCACAGGCTCAAAAATTTCTAACATTTGATTTCTAGAAGTAGCATCAGTCACCATCCTTGACATCATCCTGGCTTTCTTAGTTTTTGAAGCTCACTTTGAAGCAACTTTGAAACTGTATCCACTCCAACTATCATTGTAGGAATATGATTTCTCTTCTTCTCCACTGCTTTTTTTAGCCATCCTGGGGAGGCTACTACCAGACCAGAATCTTCATTTCCACTACTAGTTTCTTTAGAAGCGTTAGGAGTGAAAGGTGGATTATCACTATCAAGCGAAGAAGAGGGAAATTCAGATAGAGGAGGAAAGATATTATCTTCAACAATTTGTTGAAAGATAGCTTCAGAATCTACAACCACAAGTTTTTCTTGATTGGTCTTCTTCTTAGGGGTAGGAGAAACTAAACTGTCTTGTTCACAGATGCTCTTTAACTTGACTATTTCTTCTAGCCTATCACCATCACCTCCTGACTGAGAATTTGCACTAGGGGACCTCACAGAGGGTTTGCTCGATGATACACTTGCACCAAATGCTTGTGTAGACCCATGTTCATTATTTTGTGATGACTTAGGCTCTTGAATAGGATCGGAAACTTTCCACCATTTCCCATCCAACTATTCCTGGGTTCTTATAAGCACTGGGGTAACACACACCCTCATATCTGAAATTTCACTTTGGCTTCAATCAACCCTAGGGTGGGATTTATCAGGCAATTTTTCATATGCAGGATCCATTATTGTTGAATCCTCAGCTACATTTTTAGGAATTTGAAATGACAGACCGACAACTTGTATCTGTTTTAGCATTAGCCTCTGTAAGAGAGGGGGACCACCGTGTGTAAGACCCTAGGTCATGGAGGTTTAAGATGCGAGAGGCTGCCCTAACTTACCTCAACTAAGTGCAATGTTTATGGTATGTAAGGCAAGGGTAGTGAGGAATGTAGGACCTCTCAGCTACTCAACAAGCCTGAAATGCAGAAAGAGGCTAGGCGAGCTGGTTTCTAGGCTTAACACTTCATCTTAGGAAGCTCTTTGTACAAGGACAGAAGCACAAACTTTGGATGACAATGTGGCACATTGGCATCTCAAAAGTGCATTGTCGTTTGTACAACCAAACAACAAAAAAGATAAGGTCAAGCCACTAAAAAATAGCTAACGACCCAACAAGCTAACTAAAGGGCCAAAATGACAAAACTAAGTAAATTAAATAATCTCTAATATTGTAAAGTAAATAAGCAAGAGTGATAAAGATGAGGAGAATCTCACCAATGAACTCATTTGCTAGTTGATCCTTCGAGAGCTCACACACCTACACACAGCAAGAGAGAGAATGTTGGGTGGTTGTATAGGGGCTTTCCTTAGTCAAACCCCTATTTAGGTGTTTCCACCTCCATGGAAAGCCAAAGGAAAAAAGATAAAGAAGTGATAAATACACAAGCAATACAAAAAAAATACTATGCTACTCAACCAAGTGATAGAGGAGAAGAGAGGGAAGCTTACCACCTCCACCAAGAGCACTCAAGGCTGCTTGGGGGAGAAATGAGAGGAACTCAAGCCTATGCTACAATGACGTGGTCCCAAACGTGCTCTACCGAAGTGATGGAGTGTGATGTTGCTGCAATGGAATTCTTGGAATGCTTGGAAGTGAGTGAAAGTGAGCTTGTGAGAATGCAACTATGAGAGCTAAGTTTGTTCAAGATTTCTTCCAACCTCCAAATGCAAGTTCAAAGATTGATTATGAAGGAATGATAAAGAAAATGACCATATTCGGGTTGAGTGGCCAAAGGAGGCATTGCAACTTCACTGCCAATGGGAAGAGTAATGCCTTTGCTGGCTTAGTCACAAGAATCTTCCAAGGACGTAAGCACATCATGCGAGTGTCCCTAATAGAAACACCTCCACTGACACACAAAACATGCGCCAAGTGGATTGCCATCAGTGAGATTAAGTTATTTTAAGCCTCTGACTTAGGTTTTCTAAAGTGTATAGAGGCAAAAAAAGGAATTGCCTAGGGTGCAAATTCGCTCTTATACATTTTTCCCCCACTTTAGTGAGCACAAGTACTAATGAGTGCTCGGTAAAGTAGATCAAGAAGAGAGTAGGGTTAGAAAAGTATACCTGAACCGTCAAGGAATAAGTAATTGGTCTGGAAAACTTGAGGGTGCAGAAGATGCAAAGGACTTCATAGCTACTCAAAACTATGAAGTTGGAACAACAAAGCGTCTTACAGGCCTGTAGACCTATAAGGAGGAAACCCCTAAGATCTCTCGCATGCAGGAAGCCCCAAGGAAGCAGACTCTGCAGAGTTAGGAAGCAACGACATGTATACCCATAGATAGAACATGTCTAAAGCATCGATACGTCTACCCGCAAATAGGATGCAACTAAAAGTGGCGACATGTCTACTCGCAGATAGATCATGTCTAAAGCGTCGATATGTCTACCCATAGATAGGACACATCTAAAAGCTGTGACACGTCTACCTATAGATAGAACATGTCTAAAGTGTCGATATGTCTACCTATAGATAGGATGCATTTGAAAGTGGTGACAAGTCTACCCGCAAATAGATCATGTCTAAAAAGTGGTCGGTCATGCAAACCAAAAAAATTTCAAAGGGCTTCCTTGGGAACCTTTCAAAAGGAGAGGGGTCCACTCAAAGGATGCACTATTTAAATAGTAAGGTCTAGTTAGGCTGCCCCCAAGCTAGAAAAGGAAGTGTCCATTTGTCATAAAGGCTTTTGAAGAAAGGGTCCCTAGGGAACCCGTCGTGAAGAAGAAAGGGTGTCCGCTCAAGGGACACACAATTCAAAAGTAATTATTTTCCTTAGAGTGATTTTCCATCAAGGAATCCTTTCAAAAGATGTTCACTTCATCAAGGAATTTGAAAGGTCATGCCCCCATGCAAGGGGAAGTCAAAGCAGTTCCCACTTTGGCAGAAGGTCTTCAAGTCCTTTCTAAGTTATGAACCTATGATGAAGGAAACATGTTTCATTAGGGTTTCAAGTTGAGAAAAAAATCTAAGGAAGATATGTCATGAAAAATTTCAAGAAAAGATTCGTTTGGTAACGAATACATTTTCTAAAAATTAGAGTGTTAAAGAGGAGAGTTGACACACATAGGAGGGACAACTCAAACAAAGAAGAGAGAAAGATAAAGAGAAAGGAAAAAGAGAAAAGAAAAATACACACAAAGGACACAGGGGGATCTGGTTTAGTGGGGTTAGATCTATCCAAGCTCATATGATAATAGGTAACTACAATTCAAGGTGAAAGATCATCTATCCCCAACCAGATCGGGAAGAATGTACGAAAAAAAAAGTAAAAAAATAAAATTTGGTCAACATGGAAGGGAAGCCTAAATGCCCCCAATGCTTTGCATCATCCCCAATTTATCAAAAGTCAACCACAAACATGGAAGAATGATGGTACAAATAGAAGAAGGTTTATGACAAAAAAACCATGCTTGTATCCAAGCACCAACAAGGGTGGCAACGATCATCTAGGCACACATAGCACAAGTATGGGGGAACACATCACAAAACACACACAAATGATCAAGAAAAAGGGGACCTCCTCCTAACACTGATCATCCAAGAGGTCATCTACTTCCCAATCTAGATCCTCATAAGGGGAAGGAGGATAAGCTTGCAAAGGGTGGAATGTTAAGAGGAGGGGCATCCGACCCTCCCGCAACAAGGGCCAAGGAAGAGGGCCCCTCGAGGTCCTCTCCGCGAGCTCCTGTGGAGTCAAGGTCAGTGATTTTTTGAAGATCTCCAACAAGGACAAAAATTTGTCCATAAAATTGAACATGTATCCCACGAGAGCATCATGTTTATTCTCGGTGGATGGTGTAGGTTGTGCTTGAGATCCACCGCTAGGCTCTCCAAATGATTCGGGAGTGGTGACAAACTCAGGAGAAGCTGGGACTGGTTTTGTCACAAGGAAAAAACAAGTCATCACAGGGCTACCTTGCGAAGAAGGTGGACTCCTCTCACGTCCTTCAATGCCTGAAGGACTAACCTTCACCTCTTTCTTTGTCAGAGGAGGTGAACTCCCCACAAATGAAGCTAGGGGTGTAGAGGAAGAGGAGGATAGAATCGCAACAAACATGACCAAAGTGTTGACCATGTCCACAAGCTTAGGGAAGGGCTGAATATCCGGGATGGACATCAGCAAAGGCAACCTTGTTTAAGGAGTGATAAAAACCTATACCCGTTTAGGGCTAGGCACGTTTGTGCTCACAACAGAACCTGAGAGCGGATCAAACAGAAGATAAACAATAGGAAGGGAGGAAGGAGATGCAGTAGGAGGTCCTGAAATAGGAGTGGTCATTTCTTCCTCCTACTATGAGGTGGCCTGCTCGGCTAGGAGATCCTTTCGCCAATGCTTGTGCTCACATGCAAGGTAGTTTCCATAGCTCTTGGAGTTAGAAGTCAGAGCTTGCAAAGGGATGGGAGGTTCCTGCTCGACTATAGGAATGTCCACTATGACTGTGTTAGGTGGAGGAATGGGTTCCTGTACAGGAGTAGGGGGAGCAGGCTGAGGAGCGATCAGAGGAGTCGACTGAAGAGCCTTGGAAGTAGGCCTCTTTTTGCTCGTTGCCTTGGGAGTAGGAGCAGTAGGAGGCTGTAGTGGTCGAGATAGGGAGGACTCTCCTTAAAGTATCTTCTTCCTCTCATATTGAACAGGTCTAGGATTTTTTGGCAGAACAGGAAGCTCGAATGCGGGATGCTTAGGATTTTTCCAAGTGAGCACTGAAGGGTTCTCCTACAAACAAGGAGCATAACTCAATGGTACCATGGCTAAGTGAGAAGAAGCATTTTACTGGGCAAAAAAAGGAGGATCACAAGACCGCTTCTCTTCTTTCCTCTTCTGAGCCTTAGCGGCTTCGCTATCAACCTTCAGACAAGCCCTATGTGAAATAGGATAGGGCGAGGGAGGATACCTCACCTTCAACCTCATATGTCCTTTCTTATAGTTCTGATATGTCTTATGCAAAAGGTCCATCCTAGGTGAAAGGGGACCCACAGATGCAGGCCATGAGTGATCCAAGGAGTAGCTACCACGTGCAACCGACAGTCGATAACTGGTGTCGTGGATCACGTGCATGGAACCTCTGTGAATAAATTTTAAACATTTATGTACAATGGAGGGTATTGCATTCATCTTTACCAACCAAGGGATACCCAACTTAACATGAAAGAGTTCAGACCCCAGGATGATATCAAACAAGAGGTTTATGGACTTAGGCCCGACTAAGACCGATAGGAGAATGCTACCCAAGGGGGGTACAAAAAGCCCGTCATGTGTGCGAATGAAACTTATGGGGGCATCATACCCATCCATATGTAAAAATTTAATTAGCATAATCTCCTATGTTATTATATTCACTTGTGATGTTGGGTCAACGAGAACACCGACTACGATGTTCCCATTGATTCATACATGAATGTAAAGAGGAGATGGTTCCCTATTGAAGCCCATTAGCAGGTCCTGTGAACTAAAGGTTATGACAACACTACTACCCACATGTTTTGTAGAGGGGATGGGTTGATGCAAAAAGGAGGCCATTACGCACACTAGACAAGACCTTCACAGAATCCCCAAAGGTTAATGGATAAGGTGATGACCCAATTAAGGTTTCGTCGTGCAATACCTTTGGAACCTTCCAAATACATTAACAAGGGGTCATAGGTTGGGTTACAAGGCAATAGCCTTACAACACTCACACCTACAACACTCTTAGAGTACGAGGAAAGGGATTGCCAGTATCACAAGGATGGAACCAAAATGGTTCATGTTAGGTTCACCAAAAATGTAAGAGATGGGGACCATCGTGTGCAAGACCCCAAGTCACAGAGGGTCAAGATGCAAGAGGCTGCCCTAACTTACCTCAGCTAAGTGAAATGTTTAGGGTATGTAAGGCAAGGGTAGCAAGGACCATAGGGCCTCTTAGCTACTCAAAAGGCCTGAAATGTAGAAAGAGGCTAGGCGAGCTAGTTTCTAGGCTTAACACTTCATCTTGAAAAGCTCTTTGTTTGAGGACAAAAGTGTAGACTTTGGACGATAGCGTGGCATGATGGTGTCTCAAAAGTGCGTTGTCATTCGTACGACCAAACAATGACAAAGATAAGGTCAAGCCACCAAAAACTAGTTAATGGCCCAACAAGCTAACTAAAGGGCCAAAATGACAGAACTAAGTAAATTAAATAATCTCTAATATTGTAAAGTAAATAAGCAAGAGTGATAAAGATGAGTAGAATCTCACCAATGAACTCATTCGCCAGCTGATCCTCCGAGAGCTCACACACCTACACACAACAAGAGAGAGAATGTTGGGTGGCTATATAGGAGCTTTCCTTAGTCAGACCCCCATTTAGGTGTTTCCAGCTCCAGGGACAACCAAAGGAAAAAAGATAAAGAAGTGATAAATACACAAGCACTACAAAAACAATACTATGCTACTCAACCAAGTGATAGAGGAGAGGAGGGGGAAGCTTACCACCTCCACCAATCAAGGCTTCTTGGGGGAGAAATGAGAGGAACTCAAGCCTGTGCTACAACGGCATGGTCCCAAACGTGCTCTACCAAAGTGATGGAGTGTGATGTTGCTGCAATGGAATGCTTGGAATGCTTGGAAGTGAGTGAAAGTGAGGTTGTGAGAATGCAAGTATGAGAGCTAAGTCTGTTCAAGATTTCTTCCAACCTCCAAATGCAAGTTCAAAGACTAATTATGAAGGAATGAGAAATAAAATGGCCATATTCGAGTCGGGTGGCCGAAGGAGGCTTTACAACTTCACTGCTAATGGGAAGAGTAATGCCTCTACTGGCTCAGTCGTAGGAATCTACTAGGGATGTAAGTGCACTGCATGGGCATCCCCAATAGAAACGCCTCCATCGACACACAAAACAATCGCTAAGTGGAATTCCATCAATGTGCTTAAGTAATTTTAAGCCTTTGACTTAGGTTTTCTAAAGTGTATAGAGGAAAAAAGGGGAATTACACCTAGGGTGCAAATTCGCTCTTATACAACCTCATATAATGTCTTCTCAAAACTTCCTTCTCATCAACACAATCTTCCTAGAAATCTTTGATTGATGGATGATGTCGATATGAGCTCCCTCCATAGAGATTATGCTTCACAAAACCCTTACTGTCAAAATTAGCTCTCATAGACAGATTCTGGAGGTTATATTCCTTGAGAATTCCTTCAGCTCCCTTGGCCATCTGGTTTGTTTTGCACACAAAAGAAGGGGTCTCCAATGGGAAGACATACGCTAAGAGTTTTATATCTATTGGTTAACAGATTTATCACCTAACTCTATATTCATACACCCATAAAAGGTGATAAATCTAACCACAATTGAATTAGTAACATTACAACATTACAAACTTCTAAACCGATTCTCTACTTATTTTTAAAGGTGGTAGCTACCTTTATCTAATGTTCAATGAATGATTTTTTTAAACTAATGATGATTTTAACCAGAAAGCAAATAAAGGATGGGGCTTTTAACCAGAAAGCTTCAAAGGTATCTATCAATCTCATGTAAATAGAAATAGAACTTCCAAAAGGAAGATAACAACTAAACCAATATCACTGCAAAAATTTTATTCACAGATAATAACACCACAACAATATAGCAAAATTATATCATCTATCATCCCAATAATATATATCACACTAGCAAACATTCAGTATAAATAGAATAAATCTATACACCATAACTCAAAGATTATGCATGCATAAACTCCACCAATGTCTTCTATATCAAAATAACAGATAATAGCCAAAATAACATAGTTTGACCTAATGAGTAAATCAAAGTTTTCTCAAAAGAGCCTAATCACATCAGTCAAACCAATATTTAAACATAGCCAATGTCTTTGGTAATGGTTTCTTGAAATTAACTGTACCAAAAATTAAAAGAAGTCATTAACTTAAAAGTTCCAACTTTAAAGAAAGTATATGAAAATGCTAAAAATAAACTATGCATCATTCCCAACCGCTTCAACTTCATTAGCTTCTGGCTCCTCGTTCTCTCCTTGTTGCAACAAATTCTCCTACATCTTCATTCTAGCTTTATATTCCCTATACTTGGTAATGATTGCAAAAATCTCCTTGTTGCCTATGTTAATGTGATCTGAAGCCCAGTTCTCCATTTTCTGAGAGCAACTTCGGACTCGTTTAGTGTGTTAGACCTCTTTTCTGCTTCAACTTTAAAAGTTTTGAGATAAAGCTCCAGCCTCCCAAGCTTTGATAAAGATTATTTAATCGTCGTAGTAGGATTTGCTACTTCTCTATTGAAGACTTCTCTAAAATTTGAGCAGATTTCTTTTGTGTCCATAATTTTCTCACCAAAATCATAGATGTTATCTTCACTTGTAGATCATGAAAGTTCCCCTTGATTTCTCCTAACATATCCAAATACTTCTCCAACACTTCTGTGATTTCCTTTACCAGGTCATCATATATGTTTAGTTTCCATTTAAGTGAATCAAGCCATGAAGGATCTAATTCCTTTGGATCACTAACAATCTGTTCATTTACCAACTTCAATCGATCCATGGAAACTAACTCTTTCATTTCTTTCGAAAGTACATACAGACTGGTTTGATCCTTTCTAACCTGCTATAGTTTTGCTATTAATCCTTTTCTTTTATCAACAATGTGAGTGTAGGAAATCACAAATTTACTAATAAAAAATATAGCTTCCTGAGACAATTCTTCAATCCACTCACTAGCAGCCTTGGAATAATTTAGATTTCTCTGAATCAAATACATTGCAAACTCATCAATAACTCTTTCTTAGGAACTAGAAGCCTCAGTAGACAAAAAGGGAGAAACAATGGAAGATAAAGTTTTTGAAATCCGAAATTTGAGATTACAATTTTACCCTTTCTTTCCTTTCTTCTTTTACCCGCTTGGCTAAAGCATTAACTGAGTAACTAGCATGATATACATCACCTTCAAGTGTCTGGGGACCCATGTCAACATGTATTACTTTATAATCATCCATGGTTATCTTGTCATCATCTACATCTTTTAAAGGTTCTACAATTTCGAACACCTGATTACCAGAGACAACATCATTCAGAATTCTTGACATTTTCTGGGCTTTCTTGGGCCCTGAGGAAGATTGGAGTAATTTTATCACTGTATCTACTTCAACAGATGTCGTAGGAGTATATTTCCTCTTTTTTCTACCACTTTCCTCAACCATACTGGAGAGTTTTCTGTTAGACTGGGGGCTTTATCACTTTGAACAACCTCTCTAGACTCGCTACGAATAATTGATATGTTTTCTATAGGAGGAGAAGATTCTTTAGACAAGGGCATGAAAGTACTATCTTCACTAATATGCTTAAAGATGCTCTCTAAATCTTCTGACACAGGTTTTGTTTGGACATTTTTCTTTTTAAGAGCAGGGGTGGATGGGTTGTCTTGTTCACATATTGATTTTGATTTAATTGATTTCTTCGGCTTTTCACCATCACTCCCAGATTGTGAGTTGGTGCTAGAAGACTTGATGACTATCCTCACTGATGATGTACCTCCACGGACTACTTGGCTAGATCCTTGCTCATTTTTTTGGGACGATTTTGGTTCATGAACAGAACCAACAACCCTACGTCATTTTCCCTCCAACTAATCCTGAGTCCTTTTGAGTACTGGTTCAACTCATTTAATCATATATAAAACTTCATCTTTATCCCAGTCAGCTCTAGGATGTGATTTATCAAGCAACTTCTCATATTCATGATCAAGAACCATCAAATCTTCAGACACATTTTCAGGAATTTGGAAAGAGAGACCAAAAATTTGTATTTTCTCAAGGGTTAACCTCATATGGTCCCTTCTGAAAACTTCATTTTCATCAACACAATCTTCCCAAAAATATTTGATTGAAGGTTGGTGTTGATACGAGCCAGAGGCATATATATTTTTTCTCACAAAGCCCTTGCTATCAAAATTAGTTCTTACAAACAAGTATTGGAGATTGTATTCTTTGAGAATCCTTTCAACATTCTTAGCCATCTGATTACTTTTGCAAGAGAACGGAGTAACTAATGGGAAGGTATACCCTCGGTTTCCCATATTCATGTATTTTATATTTACTATGGCCATTTGTTTGCAGACCTCCAAAAATACCAGTAAATCCTTAGGGTACTTAGGCAATTTAAGTGGAGCCTTCTCGTAACCTCCAATTCTCAAATACGAAAATCTATCAAACTAGATATAAAAACTTCCAAATTTCAACACCAAAGATTTTGATTAAGGGGAAAAACACATTTTAGGGTTTCTATCCAACTTTCTCGCAACTTCCATTAAAAAGGCATCATTAACAAGACAATATTCTCCCATCCCAACTTGCCTTGTAAATTGCAAATAACACTTATACACATGCATTCCAAGACTTGGTGGTACTTGTGGTTTCAACCCTGGCCAATAAGCTCTTTGACTAGCAATGATATATATCAAACAAGAACACAAATGAAAGGTAGCAGTCTTCTGAAAGTCAACTAATTTCTCATGCAAGTGAAAGAAAATTATCTCAGCCCAGTCGATAAACACATTATTATCACAGATAACTAAAATGAACTGACACATCCAGTCTTCAAATAATTCAACTTGTGCATTCCTGATGATACAATGAAGTAAAGCAATAACATCAACAATTTCTGCTTTAAAATGTGTCCTCTTAAGTTTATTGGGCAATTGAGACTTACCTTTCTTCATGATTTTAACCACCCTTTGGCCATAGAATTTTTACACCAGGTTTCATTAGTCCTGAAATATTTGTTAGTTGTTACAATAGACATCTCCTTTATGGGTTCCTTCTCTGGAATTCCCAATGCTTGAGAAATGACCTCGGGAATTTTTTTAGCTACAATGGTTCCGTTTGTGGCCTTGATTTCCTAGGTTTCAGGAATGTACCTTCTCGCACATGCAACAATTAGGTCAACACTCAACACTTCTTCTGGAAACCTCCGGCCTGAGCTAGTCCACTTTCAAACACCTTCACATCTACAACAGATTTTTCTTTACTGCCCATACGTGCCCAAAATTCTTCCAATTTAAAAAGTCCTAGCTCCATATCCCTCACACCAAGCCAACGATTTTCAATTTCAGACTGCATGAGCTCACTATGCCTAATGAGATGCTTCAATTCTTGAAGAAATAATAGCAACATGTAGAAGTACAGCCAAGGCTTTAACAAATAAGTTCTCACCACCTTCAAGCCATATAAAATGACAAGATGTGCAATCAACGTGGAGTAAAAGGAGAATGCAGACTAAATGTCTGAGTAAAACTTCGTTACCCACATATGCCATTATTTTTTATAGGACGTGCTTTAAATGTGACATTCAATTTAATACCTCGAAAAGATAGCCTTTAAACCTGCATACTTTTGGAAATTCCTGAAAAGACAACTCAAGTTTATTCCGTACATAGTGTTCAATGAGATGTTAGACGACAACGCCTTTGAAAGGCAAGATAAGTCCATCATGTCACATGGTCACTAAAACTTGGAACCTCAAATCCAAAGTCTGAAGTTTCAATGTTTTTGAAACCTCCAACCCATCAACTAAATCCACACACCATAACTCAAAGGTTACGTATGCATGAACTTAAGTTACTCAACAAAGTGAACCAAGTTGGGGCATCCAGTAGTTTTGAAAACTTAGTACTCCACGACAATGCGACATGTCAAATAGTTATAAAACTCAAAGGTCTAGTAACTAAGCTTGCTTTGCTCCCTTGAGTCTGCAACGATACATCAAATGTTCTATCAAATTGTTGAGTAATTTATGATATAAATAATAAACATGTGTTTAAAAGTTTTTTTTATTTTTAACCATTAATGCACTCAAATTATCAAGGCCTTTATAAAATGAATTACAATGTCACATTAATACCAGTAGCACAACCATTAATAGCACTAAGCACAGTAACACTTAACGTTGCAATTGCAAAGGACTTAATAAAAGGAATTACAATGTCACATTAATAGCACAACCATTAATAACACAGTAACACTTAACATTGCAAAGGA
Organism: Sequoia sempervirens; assembly: GCA_007258455.2. NCBI lineage: Eukaryota > Viridiplantae > Streptophyta > Pinopsida > Cupressales > Cupressaceae > Sequoia > Sequoia sempervirens. The sequence continues at coordinate 726,354,600 of VDFB02000003.1, forward strand.
CTTAATAAAAGCAATTACAATGTCAAATTAATAGCATAACCATTTACTTTATTACAACTGAATTACAATATCACATTATTACATAGTACAAATACAAATGGAAGCGCAAGCGCCAAGCTTTTGCTGGATTGCTAGTGAAAACGTAAATGTAATACATGTGTGTTTGAAAATAAATGGGACTTGTCGGGCCAACCATGCGCTTTGAATTTCAATTTTTGGTAAACCTTAACAAGAATGACAACTTCCAGGATCAACCATCGCTCTAAAAATAAATGCATGGGGAAAGGCAGGCTAATCAAACCGGGGAAATGGGAGTTGTGAAGATACAAAATGTACTTCTCTCCTTTGAAAATCAGAGTCATTCAAAAGATGAGGGGTTGTAAAACTGCTCCCATCTTCTACTTGCAACTTCCATGCACTGGGAGTGCACTTATCTCCATCAGAGCTCCTCATCTTGGCTCAAAAATTGTCTAAGAAGTCAGGTGAACCAAATCAACTTCTTTCCAATTCCACCCATTCTGAACTTGAAGGAAATTGGTCTTTTACTCTGTAACTACATAACTACAAGCAGGAGAATTTAGAGTATCCCCAATAATGCCACATCATCTTCTTCCTGAATCCTATTCCTTATTAACCCTACAAAATGAAAACCCTTATGACAATTCAAACATTGCACTCAAATTCTCAATAGTAAAGCCTTTAGCCTTCAATGAATGATTTCCATTTTCAGTTGTGCTCACTATCCTTATTTATGGGCAATAGTGTCGCCAATAGTTCCACTACCAGCTTGGTCCTTGTGTACACCTCACACGTGTCACGTGTGAGGTTAGGTATAATCATGATTCATGAATCATAATCACGATTCACACAAACCAAAAAACATACTTAAATTTTAATCGATTCGTGTAACTTAAGCCTTACAGTTATTTAAATGTTTAATTTGATTGACGTCTGGACTCTGACAAGTTGAAAATTATCAAAATCGCTAGTGCCCCTCAAAGTTTGAATGATATGAAATCATTACAAATCTTGTTTCACTAGCCATTTAGTCTTGCATTGAGAACAAATTCTAAACCATTGATCATTGTAAATCCAATGGTTAAAGGGTGATTCTGAAGGTTTAAGTTCACAAGACTAGCACTCTGTGCATTTCATTCCCAAATGCAACTACAACCATACATCAAATGTTCATCGAATGGTTGAGTAATTTATGAATTATGATATAAATAATAAACATGTGTTTTAAAGTTGTTGTAAACTTTAATGTGCTAGGATTGACATCAATGCCAAGGGGCTGGTAACTTGACATTGCAAAGGACTTAATAAAATTAATAATGATACCAAGAACTAGGGGAGAAGGTCAATGACATGTTAGAAATCAACAATGTCTTAATTTTTGGTAAACCCTAACAAGAAGGACAACTTTAAAATTTTAGAGTTTATAATTTTTTTTGTCAATTTGATGGCAATTTTCTTTTTTCATTTGTATTGCTTTATGTTTTACTTTTAAATCTGCATGCAATTATTATTTTTTTGCTAGGTAAAACACTGCTAGGGGCAACACCCTATATTGATTATCAAAAAAGGATTACATGAGTTTCTATTTTTCAAAAAACCACCCTGAAGGCCTTTTTTGTCAAGCGACCTTCCCTGATCAACTAGCCCACCCAGAATCTAGATTCCCTATTCAAAACTAAAAGATTGAGAATTTCAATTAAATGCAATGTAATACATCGAGGCATTGAAAAGAGAGAAATGAGCCTTGATCTTGCTACGTGTCCACATCTAACAGTTCTAGTGTTATTCTGGAGGTTTCAATTCGCAAGTCTACTACTTCAGAGATTTACTTCCGAAATAAAACTACAACCATCCATCAAAACTTCATCGAATGGTCATGGACCTCGTGGTTATATTTATTTTCCTTTACATCCTTTGTGTAAAATATTCTTAAGTTTTTAAGCCTTGGGCCTACATTCTTCATAGGCAGGCCCTCTTTTAAAACAAGCTTTCTGCACGTGCATATTTTTGCAACTTAAGTTATTTTATCGCTCATCACCAAAATCCAACCCATCGGGTTCATTTGAATCAAATGGTTCTAGTGTACTTCCAGAGGTTTCAATTCACAAATCTACTGCTTGAGAGATATACTTCTAGAATGCAACTATAGCCATCCATCGAAAATTCATTAAACGATAGTGGCCCATAATGTCATGTGGTCATTGAAACTTGGAACCTTAGAACCAAAGTCTGAAGTTTTTAAGTTTTCAAAACTTCCAACCCACCGACTACATAGATGACCAAAAAAGACTTGCAACTAAGGTTAGGAAAAGCACCAAAACTTGATTGCCCCTAGTCAAGTGTGAGACCAATTTATTACGTGCAAAGGGGTAGCAACGAATGCAAAGGATGATTGCCCATTCATTTAAATTTTGTGACGGTTTGTTCATTTAAATGCCTTCCCCTTTAAATTTATCAATAGAACATACGCACGTCTGGCGCCGACAAAAAACCTTCATAAATGCTTCAATTTTTACAGAAACTTTCATGCCTCCTTCGCTGACTAAACAATGTTTAATTCGCCAATGTTTTTTTCTTAATCATTTGAAAATAGGTTTAATTTTCCAATAAATTTTATTTTTTAGTTTGAAAAAAAGTTTTAATTGCCAACAAAATTATTTTTTCTGGTTTGAAAATAGGTTTAATTCACCAATTGAAATATTTTATTGGTTTGAAAATATATTTTAATCGCTAATGGAAAAATTTTAGTGGTCTTAAAATTTTTGCATTTCACTAGGATTTTCCACATACTTCTAACAATTAGAAAATATTCACCAATGGACTTTTTTTTTCATGAAAAACGAAAAAAATTGCCACTAAAATTAATATTTTTATCGAGAAGTATACAAGATTCGCAAGGATTTTACGCCTTCGCTGAGGGGGGGTTTCTTAATGTTTTCCCTGTTGGGTGGCTTTTTGGAGTGTGGGATTTTTCTTCTGAAAGATATTTTCCCATGTAAATCATTGTGTTGTGGTATGCATGATATTTATGTTTATGTTTGTTTAAGTTTTTGAAAATGTTGAAAATATTTGTAAATTTTTGCATGATCCTCCTCTCAAGATTAGTTTAGGAAGTTGTTTTGCTACCTTAGCTTCCTTACAATTTTTTCCAATATGTCAATAAAATATATGATCTTGTCGAGCAAATCTATGCTACTTTGGCTAAGATCTCTCTTTAGGAACTAATATAAGCCTCACCTACATACCACAAGATGCTCTAGGAGGCCTTACAAAAGATTGTTATCCCACCTTTTGTTAGATCAAATTGTGTAACAACCTTGGTAGATTATATGAATACAAATATTGTCTTCTGACAACATGAGTTGCCTCCTCTAAAAGTCCAACAACAACATGATTAGGTCTTATGATTTTAGTGATCATTAATAGAAATAAAATAAAGCATATTCATTGATAATGGACTGGGCCTTAATTTTTGTAGCATAGACCCTTTATATAAGATCAATATCTAGATATGTCTCTCACCAAACCAAATAATCTTAATATTTGCAGCTTCGATAATGTTGGTTACAATCACACTACTAGTGGAGGTAGGATATGTGACTTTATCTATGGTTATCTATGTCATGCTTAATAATATTTTATATAATATTCTTCTTGATAGACCATGGATTAATGCCATAGGGGAAATCTTGTCTACTCTTCACCATATGATAATTTCTTTATATAATAATAAGCTCTATATGGTTGAGTTTTATCCAAATCTACAAAGTTTATTACAAGAAAAATTTGTATATCAACTTCCTATTTCTAAATATCTTAGTAATTTGATTCCGTCTTCAATAAAAGTCAACCCACTATTCTTTGCTACTATCAACACTGATGATTAGAATGGTGCTTCACCTTTGAGTGCATATTTTGGCAATGTTTCGGGTTCACTAGATTTTACACCTTCCTTTATTGGAGAATACAAAATTCACAATCTAAACCTAATATCTTGAAGGAGTTTTATGTTTTGTTTGCACAATCTATTTTTTGTAAGCATCTCAAATCTACTATTCCAACTTCTACTTCAACAAATTCCCAAACACCATCATTCCATATTAATGTGCCTTTTTTCTTCTAACACATGTCTTAGTGACCATTAGGGCTCTTTAGCTTTCACCCATCATGGACTGGTTGAATCTAAGATTGACAAGCGCCTCATCCTAAAATCTCAACACTCAACAAGGATATGCATTCTTGCAAAAGAATTAATTCTTCTTCTCATGTCAATTCTACTACTTCTTCAAAAAGTGATCATACTTATCATTTTGACAAGATTATTAATATGGCCTCTCCTCCTCCATCTGATTTAGAAACACATTATGGGCTTGGATTCAAAATTATCTCTACACTTGGATACAGTGGAAAAAATTTAGGGTGCATGGAACAAGGAGTTAAGGTTCATGTGAAGCTTACACCACACTTTTCTAAAGATGGTTTAGGTTACCACTCTTCTCCTTTGTCTACATATTCCCCTCTAATATCTTATGTATCTATGTATTCCTCTTATGAGAAATCAAACCTTTCTTCACAAGAGAAAGGATTGTTTCTTACTCATCATCCCATATCTAAGCAAGAGCATATATTTTTGAGGCTTTTCAAAGACAAAGTTCTTGATTACTCTTCCTCCTCCAACACATAATAAATTTCATAAACATGACCAAAGAAATCCTTCTTCATATGCATAACATAGAGTGCTTGACCATTCCACCAGTGAATGTCAGGCCTTAAGCGATAAAATACAACTTCTTGACTTTGGTGCCATCACTCTTTCATTTGTTGATGCACATGTTGGATCATCACATAACAAGTGACATTGGGTTTTACCTTTATCTTGTTCCTTCCAAATGATAAAAATTATTCTATTGTATTGCTCCTCACTATGTGGCATTTGTAGCTTTACGTTTCTACTCATTTCCATTCATGGTGGTACAATATTATGTGCAACCATAATTTGTATATGGTAGAAAAATAATGGTATCTAGTATTGTTTCCCTTTCCTATACATTAGGGGCAAGGATAGCTGGTTTTGGAGGTGCACATCCATCTTGAGGATCCCCCCTCTTCTTTCTTGCTCCCTTCTTTTCCTTAAAATATCATCATAGTAAATATGCTAATATTCTAAGGGGGGCATATTAACTATCCATATATGCATCCACACATATACCCTTCTCCATTCACGCTTCTTGAGCTTTAGTTTATTGATGTGCACCCCCTATGGTTGTTTTTTCATAATGCTCCTTAATACGTGGTTATCAATTTTTCCCCTGTGAATTTTTTCATTTGTACACTCCCTAAGGCATTAGCAACACATGATCACCTAGCATATAACACAACTTGCTAGCTAGTGAATTTGTGTACTCTATAATTCATCTAGCATAATGCAACTTGCTAGCCTATGTGCTTTAGATGGCCTAATGGTCACATCTATGGTCACCTAGCATAACACAAGCTACTAGCCCATGATCCATGGGGGATTTTTAATGTGCATGAACCCTAGCAATAAAGAAAGCTAGTGCTTGAGTCATGTACCCTTCTTCATTTGTATTCATTTCTTCCCATATATTTTTATACATTTTTCCTTTGAAGAAATAAATTGACTCACTATATTCTTCTCTCCTTTGTATAATTCCATTATGTATTCCTTGCATTATTTGGGGGATGAAACTTAGTATTGAGACTGCGTTTCATACCGAGGTCTCCTTGCCTTGCTGACTCAATATTTTTTCTTTAGATAGTATGTACTAACATTATTTTTTTATTCTTTGTTCTCTCCATGTATTGCTCGCTTACTCTCTATGCTTTGTGTATGGTTTGTGTACCCTTTGTGTATTCGTTATGTGCACTCTATTGTTTTCTCAGTGTATTCCATGTGTATGTTCAAAATTTTCCTCATATTGTGTGTGATATATTTTTATTTAAGGTGTTTTATGTCATATGTATTGGGGTGATCCCACAATATTGGTTTACAATTTTTGGCCAAATTGGACATTGAACTAATTTTTTTAACTAAATCTTCACTTTCGGGCACTTATAGCGGCTAAACCATGAGGAATTTGAAGATCATGCAAACTAGTGATTTGTGACATTATTTCTGTAGATTCTAAATATATTTTTTTCAAAAATTTTGGAATCAGATTGCACTTCTTTTTCCATCTCCTTTGAAAACTATTTTTTAACAGGAAACATAATTTTTAAAGAGTGATGTTACTAGCTAACACACAACTTTTTTTCTATGAAGGATAAAATTCTATTTTTTTTGAATTTAGATTCATAACTACGATATCTAGTTGATGGAATTGGTTTCATAACATTTTGTTGATTTTTTTTTTCTTAATTGAGTTTCAAAGTCAAACTAGTTACAATTTAGAAATGATTTACTGGTTAAAACATAACTTTTTTTTATTGTATCCAAATTCAATTTTTTTTTTGTTAGATCAAGGAAATCAATATCTAGTTCATAGATATTTTTCACATTTTTTTTTGATAATTTGCTATTTTTCCACATGTGCAGAACAAAGAGCTTGATTTCGATGAAAAACCTATATTCACAAGAAATAAAAATAAATACAATAATCAAATTAAATTTATTTAAAATTATGTTTTTTGGGAAGCTTATAATAAGGATTACATAATTATAAAAATAAATCTTAAATGAATTCATTTGATCCCCCAAAAGGTAAATCAAAAGTGGTTTTTTATTAGCATTTTGATAGGTGTAAAAGAGACTTCGTTATAGGTATGATTTAAAACTAGTGGGGTTCTATCCAAGGGGGTTTGATCTAAGATGGTTTGATCAAACCCTCTTCAGTTGGAAACCTTTAAATGGAACTTTTCAAGGCTTAAATCATTATATTTTCTAAAAATATGTGATTTTAGCAAAAATCAAGATCTCCCAAAAAGTGTAAACCCCTATTGTGGGATCACCCATTGTGTGTGTGTATTATGTATTGTGTGTGTTCTAATAATTACCTTTTATCCCATTGAAACTCCAAGTACCTTAATGCCTTGTTGATTTTCACCCACAAGTTGAAAAGTTGGGGGCCAAATGGTCAGGTTGTCAAAACTTCTCCAAGTGTCTTCTAGAAGCTTACGTTCACACTAGACATACCATCAATAATTTTATTGGTGAGATTCCTTCCAAGGATCTCCATATTCACCACCATTGTTTTATTTGTCATGTTAACTATTAGTAACATTGGATCAATCATTTGACCACTTGATAGTGGAGGTTTAGTTATTGGATCTTCATTCTCACCATATTATAGTTAGTTGGTAGCATGCACCATCTCAGTCTACTTTTCTACAATAGCATTTCAAATTTTAAGAATACTTTGGAATAAATATACCACTTTAATTGGTATGGTAGCTTGAAGTACTTGTCATTTAATATTGTTATTGGATTGTAATTGATTTTTTATTGTACTTTTGTTTGCATTTGAGTGACATTGTTCATTATCCATAGTATTCTCCACTTCTACTCTTCACAAAGATTTTTATTATAAGTGGGTCCAAGTACACAACCTTCTTTTCTTGGGTGTGAGTAATAGCCAATACTCCATTATGCCTTGCATCATCATGTTAACACTAGACTTCTATTTTGGACATCCAATATCTTCATAGTCTCTAGGTCCACACCATTTGCACAATAATTGCAATTTTTTTTGCTTGTTTTGACAATCCCTCACAAAGTGTCCTCATTACTATATTGTTGGTATTGTATGATAGGACATGCTTTGGGGTCATATTATATGTGGCTACAACCTCCTCTTTGATTTAAATACCCACCTAGAAATGCATTATGTGGCTTTTATGGAGTGGACTCCTCTCCCTATATAAAGAGTACTTGTGTACTCCTACTCTTAAAATTATATGGGTGCTCCTTTATTGAATGATCCATAACTTGGTAAATCTCATAAAAAAATATTTCTGGGATAGATATATTTTATGTGCTCTTCAATTTTTCACTTAGTACACCACAACTTTTTAGTTTCTTTGTTGTTTTCTTTCTTTCCTTTCAATTATTTCATCGTTTAGAGCATGTCCCCCTTTGAAGCGCTTGTACTGTTCCCTATAATTCATTGTTGTTACTATGGTCCAAACTTCTATCTTCCTTTATTTTTATTATACTATGTGAGGACATATTATCTTCACTTTCTATGTACATTGCCCAATTTTAGGATTCTAAATAGGAAGAGGGTGGTACTACCTTCATATTTTTCATAATGATGAAAGTAGACCTTCTATGAACCATCTTTTCTTGAGACCATCAATTGCTTTTGTTTCTAACTTTATCAATAATTTTTTAAGTCTATAATTATAACATCATACATTTTCTTGATTACCTTCTTTTTATTGTAAATATTTTCTACTATTTCAATATCATCATGAAGAAATTTATACTATTCTTTGAACGCCTTCTTTAATCTATCACATGTGCTTCAAGAGGCTTGGTCAATTTATGTATACTAGTTAGTCACTACACCTCATAAGGTGGTTGGAAAAGATCATAGCCAAATTTATTTATCATCTTGTCCATTTCTTGTCCACATTGTTTCACAATTCTTATTGTGCCTTACAATATCCTTTGATCTATTTCTTATAAAGTTGGGAAACTTTTTCTTTTTCTCCACTAGGGCTTGCCATGATTTTATTCTAATGTAGACCTAGTGCCTAGAATTTTATTTTTGGGGAGTTTTGATTCAAATTTTCTAGTGCTTAGATCTTGTACTCTCAGCCACGTAAGAATCATCAACTCTTCCCTCGACTTTAGCCTTTTGTGCACTTGTTTTTCCTTCAATTTCTCTTTTATACACCCTTGTCTTGAATTCTTATCCTTTAATTGAATACCTTTTAATGCACCAAAGGCCACTCATATAATTTTATGAAGCAATGTGACTTTTTCTCCTACATTCCCTCATCTAGAGAAGGTTGTTTTGACTTTTCAACTTGAGTATGTTCTTGAAAAGGGCTCTGACTAGGAAATCATATAATTTTATTTTCCTTAACTATTTCTCATAGTATTCTCCTTCATTACATTTTCTTGATGATCCTTAAATATGGCCTAGTCTCTTGATCTTGACCACATTGTGGTCTCTTATTTCCTTTATTGGGGACTAAGGGCATGGATATCTCAAATATGACTTGATTTCTTTACGAAAACAAGGCCAACTATTTACTATTTAATTATCTTGCTTGAATATTACAAAGTATATATTAGATTAAATATGAGACTATAGAAAATAAATAATGACAATTCCACAAATATGCATCAATATATTCATTCATCAAAGTTTACAAAATGATCTAGGAATATCTATCCATTTGGTTCCCCTCTTCATATACAATGTAAATATTTAAAGTTCCTGACAGTTGGTTGAGAACTACTAACCATTAGTAACTATCAACCACACAAAATTATACAATATATGTTTATTCCAACTAATATAATTTTTTTATTTGACTGACTACACTTCCCTATTACTGTTTGTCAAAGCCCTTACCTCCATATTTGTCTTAAGGAGTTGAGAAATAGAGACCCGTGTGAGCTCTTCTAGAAAATTTTATTGATTCCTTATGCTGTAGTAGGTGGGAAGAAACACATGTAATCTAGGCACATCACCACCCTTTCCATTTTATACATTCCTTATTACCATTTTCCTTGGTGAATCGGTAGAATAGGATGTTATATCTTTATGCTGTGTTTGGTTGGTCCAACACTGTTACATCTAGATTAAAAAGGAACCAACCATCTCTGGAGGAACTTGATAGATCATCTAAAAGGTCCCACACTTTGAGATCATCCTCTTGTTTCAATAGAATGTTGAACAATATGTTCAACAAGGTGTGACTCTAATTGACAAAAGTATTTGTTAAGCATTATTAGATAAATTATGCTTCCCCTTAATGTTTATTTTTGGTATTATGGTGTATTATTAGGTGTTGTGTGCTAGACTATGAAATGAGGTAGAGTTGTGGAATATGATTACTTTTATAATATATGAGAGGATGTATGCGAAATTGAAATTGATCAATTTACAAGGAAATAAACGCACAAGAAACATACCATGGCATAGTGATTTACATGAGGAAAATTATTTTAGGAGAAAAAACTGACACTCCAAATAAACTCAATGTATAATATTCAATAATTAATTATTTTGATGCACGTGAAGATTCTAATCCTTTATAGTAGTATCACCAACAAGTGGTCCAAATAAATTATGGAAACATAATGGTTCTTATAAAAATTGTTATGGAGCCTCCATCTTAATGACCCAATAAATAGGAGAAACAATACATGAAACCATATTTGGCTTCATTAACTCTACTCAAAGATGCCTTGCCATTTTTCATAGCATGTAACATGAATTGTTCAACAAGTGTAACTCCCTCTTATAGGTCTCAAATATGTCATATATGCTCTTACATTTCTAATGCGGGGGACCTAACTTCTAGAGGCAATAAATTTTGACCTTTAAAGCCAATTGATCCTATTTTAAATTAAAAAAATCCCAAATAAATCAATTTCGCCACAACCCACTTGATCTATTTAAGGCTCATTTGAATATGATTTCCACATGACCCAAATAGAGAAATCTATGCAAAAAAGTATTTAGAATACATATGCAAAAGAATAAACAACATTCCATCAAATATGACACTAGATATACCTTGGGAAAATCCTCAAGAGGTAAAAACACAACCTATAAAAGCATCCATCGCTCATGTATTGTTCAACAATAAACATTGCAATGCATCTTTAGAGTTCTCCATGAATACCCTTGAAAAATAAAGCCATTCATAAGCACTCCATGTGAACAAGAATGTAACCACACATCCCATCGCATGCATCAAACCTTACAAATTCTAACAAGAGATGCTCTCAACCCCTTAGCCAAAATAGCCAACTAGCTAACCAACCAACCTTAGACAATTACTCATGTGCTTTCTTTTATAGAAACAAGCTCACACAAAAACACCAAGTGGTATTACATAAAAACATGTGACTAATACTATGATCTTACAAAACCATTAACCCCCACATTTACTTTTTGGTACTAAGTTTTCCCAATATTAAATATTCCCCAATGTGTAACCCCACATCAAATATTTATCACAGTGTTATAGACAACACATAAACTAGCCCCAATAATGCTAACCCATGTGATACACACATCCCTAGATTCCATAGGTGCACAACATAATAATAAAATATTATATTATAACATTATGCAAGGTGGAAAACACACCTTTTAGTAACACAAAATTGACCTCTATACCCCCAAAATTATATTTTTGTGTTCTTACAATTACATTCAAGTTTTACGACACCTTTCCTAACATTCTCCCTCATGTTGAATACATTTAAAGAGTAAAGGGAATTCCAACACTATTAACTAACAACTAGGAGCCAAGAGGCCATGGACTTACTATAGTACCTAAACTTCTCTACATTGACTAGATTTTCTAGTATATTTGTAATATTTTTAAACTATTTAGTTTCTCTAGCAACACCCTTCCATCCTCTACCATGTTAGCACCAAATATGTCTAACTGAATCAAGTCCAACACCCCAAAATATTTGTAACAACTAGAGGAAACTAAACATAGTTATCTAAGTTATCATATATTTAGTGTTTACATAAAACAAATTCAAGCTCGTACAACCATTCAATCCCTCAACAATTAATGAAATCATGGCTAGAGGGTCCAATGAAGGACTATCTAAGTGTAGCATTAAAAATACAAACCACATTCACACATGATAGGGATATAAAAAATTATAGTATCTATTTATTCAAAACTCAAATATGTCCTTTTATTCTATTGCAGTAGGGTATTGGATTATTTTATACATAATGTTGTAGATATTCCTTAATGGGGGACTTAATACTCACAAAAAACCTAATGTTGGAACACATTACCATAGGGCCTATACAATGAAATAATTATGTAAACCCACCCTCGAGATATTCTCACATGCTTCTCATTTTTAACATGTCCATTCTCAAAGTCATATACATGTGCTTATCCTCTTGCCTTCTCAATTTCCTTGGCTTATTTTTCCATCATCCATATGTTATCTTCAAACATACTTTAGTCATGCTTAAATAGAATTTGCAATCCTCCCAAAACATCTACGTCAACCACAAGGTGGGGCATAACCCTAGGCCACATAAAACATGTAGGGTAGGAATGAATATCATCATGCATCTCTCACCAGAAGATCTCCCAAATGCAAATCACCTCCACATGATCTCCCTTTCTAGTACACATCTCAAAAAATTGCCAAATAAGACTCCCCAACTTCAACAAAAGTATCAAATATGTAATTTTATCAACCAATTTTATCTTAGAGGCCTCCATATGCCTTTTTAGAGACCCAAATATTCTATAATATGAATATAAATTATCTCATGTCTTGTTCTATATAGCCTCCAAACTATGGGCTCATACAATAAATTCAAGTGAAATGTAATAGCCTCCAATGGAATCCATGGTAACCTATGACAACTAACATAGTAATAACTGTAATGCAACGTTATTTACTAAACCTAAAAGATGCAAAACATAAAGAAATGAAAAGGAGAAATAACACAACACCACCTCAAGATTAGCCTAAGTTGACCTGAACAAAATAAAGATAAACAATAGATTATACCTTGTCCAAGTGATCCTTTTGGTTGGCCCTTTGATTGTTGATGAGTTCTGTGCTCCTTGATGGAAAAAATTCTAAAATGATATGCAAAGTGATGCAAATTGGATGTAGAATGTGTTGGTGTAATTAATATTTAATTACACTTTACATAAGTGTACTTAGGCATTATTTAATTCCTAGGTTATAGGTTGTTATCCTTATCTTGTTGAGCTATCTTGTTGCTCAAGATAAGATTAGGGTTATGCATCTTTTCTTTTATAAAGTAAATCATCTCATGTAATTATGAATTCCTGAATAATTAATATTTGCACATCTTTTGCAAAGCTTTGCTTTTTATGATTTTCTCTTATGTAGAAGGCTTTTCTGGTTTGCATTTCAGATCTTGGTTTCTAACATGGTATCAGAGCCTTGATTTGCAGCCTCTTCTCAAATTTCTAGAGAGATTCAGTGCAAAGTTCATTCGGGGTTCCTTGAGGGATCTAACCTTGAGCATTATTTTGGTGCATTCTGGAGCAAAACGGACGTAGCCATCACATTCGCAGCGCCCCAAAAACTTAAAATCACCTATTGTTTTGCTCAAATCCGAGTAGTTGCAACAAAAGGAAATTTTTTTTTAGAGGCACACAGATTCGTACAGATCTAAACACCTCATTTTGCATGCACATAGGTATGGGGATTATGATTCTATTTTTTTTGAATTTTTCTCCGTTCATAAAAAAATCTCAGGGTCTTTTCAATTATTTTTCCCTAGAAAATTAAAAAATATACATTAGTTTTTTTTTGAAAAAAATCAAGTTAAAAAAATAAAATCAAAAAAAATCAAAAAATTCAAAAAGCAATTTAAAAAGCTTTAAAAAAAAAATCATTGTACAGTCGCAGGGTACTTTGTACCCTGCGCTGTCAAATCCACAGGGCGCAACCGACCTTGGCTTCAGTGCCTGGTGGCCAAAAACCCACCAGTCGGTAGCTCTCAAGACCCCAATGGCTAATCTCACCGATGGTATTTGTTTACTAGCGGGCCCTTACAAACAGGAATTCTAGTTGCACATCCACAAAATCCGGCAGGCATTCAAACCCACGACAACTGGAGGAATATTCCTCAAGATTTTGACTATCGGCAATTTTTTCCAGGAATTTTTTTTTAGTCTTTATGATGGCAATCAAATTTTTTGCAGGGGGGGCATTTTTTTGCCTTAGCGGCCAGTTGGCCATCAAATTTAACATCGTGAAGTGCTGACGTCAACATACGACCGGCCCTATTTGCCCCCTCCTAACCCCAATTTGCCTTCAAGGAGCAATTTTTTTCTTTTTGACATAACTTGGGCATACGGTATCGAAAGCAGGAAAACGAGATATCGTTCAAAAGATGGTTTTGAGTACTTTCCTGTGGTACAATTTATTTTTTAGTATTTTTCTTTTTGGCTACTATTTTTGTTGTTTGAAGTTAGATGTTCATTTATGGCTTCCGAGCTCATAACTTTTTGCCACGATATCCAATTTTCGTCTTCTTTGCGGCATTGGAAAGGTATTGAGGAGCTCTATTTTGCTGTCCATGCACTTTTTTCTATATCTATCCCAAGTTTATCGTTAATCCAAATTTTTCTCAATGGGTGTTTTGGAGATTACTTGGATGTTTTGGCAGTTGGAAAGGTGAAACTTGAATATTTGCACTTCATTTTAGTACCACATCATCTTATTTTCTGTTTATGCACATTTAACATTCTCTCCTTTTACAATCATTGGGTTATTGTAATAAATGAATTGAGATAAAGTTCCATTAGAGGGGGTTTCTTGCATAATAATCTGATTAGAGTTTGCATGCACTTTGATCTCCATCTTCATCTTGTTTTAATGGCAACTCGCATGGGTTATCTGGTTTCTTAATTTTCTTTTGGCCACATTTTTTCTCTAGCTTGACACATATATTAGATTCACATCGGTTCACACTTCAATTGAGAGATTATGGTTATTGATCCGCATTGGTTCAGATCCTTCTTAGTTTGAGGGCCATGTTTTTATGGTTAATGTTCCAGAGTCTTTATGGTACTCCTTCCCATGGAAGAGTTTGTCTCAATTTGGCATCGACATCGAGATACACGACTTCTAGATTATGTCATCATCTCATCTACTGTTGCTTCACAGATTCCAAGGTTGTTCCAGTTTGTGAGTTTTCTAGTGTTTTGTGGCATCGGGTCTATTGTTGCATCATTATGATTTCGTTTTTGGTTTCTTGTAGATAGAAGTATCTTTCCTTGCTTGTCAATTTTGGTTCCAATGTTACTCCACAATGTTCTTCCAATGATTCTTTGTAGTAGTCATCTCATTGTAGGGGGTATTGTCCCACTGGGTTTTCCTTCTCTACCTCATTATTGCATTTGTACTTGGGTACTTGATCAGGCCTTGTTACCGGGACCCATTCATGCTTTCTTGCATTCATCTTAGTTATAGGTGCATGATTTTTTTAGCCTTCCTAAGTTGCACTTATGGGGGGGTGTTGGTGTAATTAATATTTAATTACACTTTACATAAGTTTACTTAAGCATTATTTAATTCCTAGGTTATAGGTTGTTATCCTTATCTTGTTGAGCTATCTTGTTGCTCAAGATAAGATTAGGGTTATGCATATTTGTTTTTATAAAGAAAATCATCTCATGTAATTATGAATTCCTGAATAATTAATATTTGCACATCTTTTGCAAAGCTTTTCTTTTTTTGATTTTCTCTTATGTGGAAGGATTTTCTGGTTTGCATTTCAGATCTTGGTTTCTAACATAATGTAATGAAAGATGTGGGTATTTGGATAAGCAAATGAAAATACATGCAATGGAAGCTTGATGAGTGCAATAATGGAGGTTGAATGCAAAGTGCTTGAGAGCTTGAGTTCTAGAGCTTGAAAGTTGAAATTGTGGATGTGAGTTATGAGTGAAAATGAGAGAGAATCTTCCATTTTAAGGGAAGAGTCTATAGAGGATTCAATAGCTAGGATTTAGCCAACATGGCCAAGATGGAGGGTTGTGGTGAGTTGAGGACTCACAAGCCCTCACATCTTGCCATGTGGAAGGGGAGGTGTCACAAGAACATGTGATGTGGAAAAAGGACACGTGAGGTGGAGGTACTTGCAAGCACCTTGGGATTATGGGAAAATCTCCTCAAAAAGGAGGTTCTAGTCCCCATATGATAGTGATGGTGACAAGTGAGGAATTTTAGAAATTCCTCTCTTATCATCATGGGGATGAGAGAAGTTGTTGGGGGAATAAATGTGAATTTAAAAATTCACATGATTGGGGAGTACCTTGGGGATAAGACAAGGTCTTCATAAAGGAGGTCCTTGTCCCAAATGATTGATGTGACCTATGAGGGAATTTAGAATTTTCTAACAGCCTACATGGGGAAGAGAAATGCATTGAATGAATAAATGTGAATTTTTAATTCACATAGGGAAGAGGTCAAGGCTTAAAAAAGAAAGCACTTATGAAAGGTTGACTTGGAGGACATTCCAAAAATGGCATGTGATTAGATTAAGGTTGTGCAAACAAGTGATTAAAAAGATTAATGGAGGATTAGAGACAAGTGGCCAAATATGGAGGATGTGACATTAATCCTGATTAGAGGTGTGCACATCCTAATCATAGATTAGTTAAACTAATCCATATTAGAAGAGGGTTATGGAGGATGTGACAAGGAGATAGAAAAGAGAATTTTAAAATTGATTTAAATTCAAAAAGGCTAAATGACTAAATTAAATAAATTGATATATTTATTTAATTTAGAGAAGAAAGGATGAAAGGTAAAGTATTTAATTATTAAATTAAATACTTTAGGAACCTTAGGCAAAGGGGAAGTATTAATTAAATAAATCATTTAATTAATATTAATGAAATAGACGAATAAAGTGGATGAATTTGACCATATGAGATGTCAAATTTGGATGTCTACAATAACAAATAATCTCAATTTGAAAGAAGTGATCAAATTACCTTTTAGATGTACCTGTGTTAGACTCTCAGGGTTAACTTAAAGTGAGCCTCTTAGTTGGCCATAGTTATCCTTCTGAGTTTTCTCACATGCAATGGTCTAATTCATAAATACTTACAACTACCTCAATGGTCAATGATATGTTCAAGTAATATTTGCAAGCTACCTTGGTCCTCACATCTTGTAAACCTCTTTTATAGGTTTGGTGATCTACTCATGAATTAAATTGCATTGTCTCAATAGTCGAAAATATGTACAAGTCTTCTTTGTAAGCTACCTTTGTCCTCAAATCTCACATGCCACTTTGATAGGTTTGGTGGTCTACTAAAAAATAATTACACTACCTCAATAGTCAGTGATCTAGACAAGTCTTCTTTGCAAGCTACCTCAATTTCTCCCTTATCCATGAATTGATAACTTGCTCTTGTACCATTTGATGAACTCCTAGTTTGATAATCCAATCAAGGACTATCTAACTATATAAACTCAGACATAAAAACCACATTCTCACATGATAGGATGACAATAGAGGAATACTATCTATTGATTCAAAACTTAGATATGTCCTTTTATTCTATTGCAACAAGGTATTGGATTATTTTATACATAATAATACAAATATTCCTCAATAGAGGACTTAGTACTCACAAATACCTAATTTTGGAACAAATATCTTCCCTACCATAGGGCTTATAGAATGCAAGAATTTTGTAAAACCACCCTAGATCTATACCCACATGCTAGTCATTTGCAGCATGTCCATTCTTAAAATATTATACTTATGTTTGCCCTCTCACCTATTGAGAAAATGTGTCTCAAACTCACTAGTATAACCTTGGCTCTATCACCATCCAACTCATAATTGCATAAATATTACTTTCATGCTTGTACCGCTATACTGTTGGGTGCTTGTGAGAGAGGTTTAGGCTAGTAGTGTTTACAGCCAGCCCGCGGGAAAATTTTAGCTATTTGGCAGTAGTGCAGTGTATACCGTTGCCCCACGACAAGTGGAATGGATTCATTTGTTGATTTCACATCATTGTTGTGAATCAACAATTCATTGGACTAGCATTTTGAATTTGAAGTCGATAATTGTAGCACCTGATAACCATGTAATTGTTTAGCCAATTGAAGGGTTTTGCCGACCTGAAGGATGAGAGTAATATTTATATATATGAGAGGTCTACAAAAAAAAATAAGGGTCAGATCGAATGTGATCGAATTGATCATGGGGAAAAGTGCAATTGGTTAGAGATCAGAGTGAATGTAATGTTGTTGGAGTGTTTTTGTGTTTTGACACCTAAAAGAGCATAACTTTGAAACTTGTATGTAATTGTTTCATTAATGTAATACAAGTGATCTTGCTTTGGTGTGTGGGTTTTTCTCCCATAAGGGTTTTCCCATGTAAAAATCTGGTGTTCATCCCATGTGAATTTTTTTTCTTGTCTATTTTGTTATGTGCATCTTAAATGGACTGTGATTGCCAAGTTTTATAAATTTTTCTATATCTCTCTCTTGTGGATTAGCATTAGGAAGGTGTATTCTACACTCCGATTTCCTTACAAGTGGTATCAGAGCTTGGCCAGTTGTGTTATCCTTGTGGGTAGGACAGGTTTTTTGTGCTAATTCATTCAGTGGGAGTTTTGCAAAAATTTCTTGGTTTACAAATTGTTGTAAATTTAAGATGGAAAGCACATCTGGGAGGATAGAGATTTAAAAGTTCAATGATGGAAATTTTTAGTTGTGAAAACTTAAAATGGAAGATTTTCTCATGGATCATGATTTATGGATCGTAGTGTCCTCAACCGAACCAACAACAACCTCTCAAGATGACTGGGATGCAATGGACCAAAAAGCTAGGGGTCTAATAAGATTGTATCTGGTAGATTCAGTTCTTTTGAATGTCCATGAAGAAAATACATCGAAACTTCTGTGGGATAAACTTGGTGACATTTATCAAGGAAAGTCTTTGGTAAATAAGTTATTTTTGAGGAAGAAGTTGTAATCTTTGAAGATGGAGTAAGGTGTGTCTATTGCAAATCACTTAAATGTTCTCAATATGATCATTGCTCAGTTGGGGTCTATTGGTGTGAAGATTGAAGATGAGGATCGTTGTATGTTCCTATTGTGTTCATTGCCTGACACATGGGATCACCTGGTAATGTCTATTGGGAGTACAACAACCACTTTCAAGATGGAAGATGTGGTTGCTTCACTGTTGTTAGAGGAAATGCAAAGGAAGTCTTTAGAGATGGCCAAGGAGGCCCTTGTTGTTCGAGGAAAATCAAAGGAGAAAGGAAAGAAGAAAGATAAAAAATAAAGATCCAAGTCATAGGGGAGATCAAAATCTCCTGGAAAAAATTCCAGGGTGAAATGTTGGAATTGTGGGCAGAATGGACACATATGGAAAGATTGCAAAGAGGAGAATAAGAAAAAGAAGGATAACTCCTTTGGTAATGAATCTATTAATGATGATGCAGATTCCTTCATAATAGCCTTGGTGACTTAGGCATCAAATGATGTTTGGTTGGTAGAATCAGGTGCATCTTTTCACATGACTTCTCACAGAGATTGGTTTTCCAAGTATGGAAAGTATGCTGGTGGAATGGTGTATTTGGGTGATGATCCTCACCTGGAGATTGTTGGTCGTGGAAGAGTCAAAATTTAGTTTCTTGATGGAAGAGTGAAGGGAATTAATGATGTAATGCATATACTAGGTCTGGCTCAAAATCTACTTTCTGTAAGTAAGCTTAATGATGTTGGTATACAAGTTTCTTTCTTGAATGGTGTTTGTAGAATGACTAGAGGTTCTATGGTGCTCACTAAGGGTGCAAAAATTGGCACACTATATAAGATGGATGCACAATCAGTACAATGTAATAGTGCTTCTTCAAAGTCAACTAAATCTAATCTAGTAGAGAAGGAATATGTTTTACCTAAGGGAGAAAACTCTTTAGAGGTGAAACTCCCAGCAAAAAAAAATGATGTTGTGACATCAGAGGCTTGGTCACATTGGTGAAAAGGGCTGAAAAGCCTTGAAAAATAAAAACCTAGTTGAAGGGCTTGATGACTATAACCTTGAGTTTGATTTTTGTGAACATTGTATATATGGAAAACAACATCTTGTCATTTTATTCTAGTCCTCATAAATCTTCTGGTGTTCTAGATTATATTACTATATTTTTTTGGTCTAGTAAATGTACCTTCATTATTGAAATCAATATAATGTGTTTCTTTCATTGATGATTATTTGAGAAGGGCATTTGTGTACCTTTTAAAAAGTAAATAAGAAGTGCTCAATTGGTTTAAAGAGTTTAAAAACTTGGTAGAAAATAAGATTGATAGAAAAATTAAATTCCTAAGGACAAATAACGGTGGTGAGTGTTGTTCTGCAGATTTCGAGAGGTACTGCAAAGACCATGGAATAAAAAGGCATAAAATGACACCTTACACTCTGCAACAAAATGGAGTTGTTGAAAGGTTGAACATGACACTGATGGAAAAGGCGAGAAGCATGTTGAGCAATGTTGGTCTAGAGAAAAATTTCTAGGTTGAGGCGATGGCTACATCATGTTATTTATCAAATTGATCTCCATCTTTGGCACTTGTTGATAAAACACCCATGGAAGCTTGGTCTAGTAAGAAGACCTCTTTAAGACATGTTAGGGTCTTTGGCTGTGAGGCATATGCATATGTACCTGGTGAAAAGAGATCTAAATTAGAGAACAAGATTGTTAAATGTATCTTCATTAGTTATGGAATTGGTGTGAAAGGGTACAAGCTTTGGAATCCAGTTACTGAGAAGGTGTTGTATAGCAGAAGTGTGATCTTCTGTGAACTAAAACCTTCTATAGTTGATCTACAACCAGAGGTGAAAGAATCTGAGAAGGAGGCAGTTAAGTTTCTTGTTACTCCAAATAAGGATGAACTACGTACTCTTGGTGGACCTGTTAGTAAAGAGAGCTCAAGTAGCTCTAAAAGTTCTGAAGAAGAAGAACCTCAAACTTAGCCTGTGAGGAGGTCTACACATGCTAAGAGACAACTTGAAAGGTTTGAATATTATTTGTTAGATTCTAGTTGTTACTATGCTTTGATTGCTAACACTGATGAGACTCGGACTATGAAGGAGGCTATAGAAATGTCTAATTCAAATTCTTGGTTGGAAGCCATGAAAGAGGAAATGCCATCATTAGAGAAGAATGCAACCTAGGATTTGGTACCCTTGCCTAAAGAATGAAAGCCTGTTGGCTGTAAGTGGGTATTCAAGAAGAAAATCAGTCTAGATGAAAGTGTTAATATAAAGCCAGGTTGGTCGCAAAAGGCTATTCCTAGGTAGAGGGAATTGATTATGGTGAAATATTTTCTCCTATAGCTAAGCTAACATCTATCAGATTTTTTTTGTTACTTGCAGCAGCATATGACTTAGAGATTGAATAGATGGATGTGAAGACAACATTTCTTCATGGAGATCTTGAAGAAGAAATTTATATGTCCCAGTGTGAGCACTTTGTGGAAAATGGTAAATAAAATATGGTTTGCAAGTTAAAGAAATCTCTATATGGTTTAAAACAATTGCCTAGAATGTGGTACCAAAAGTTTGAAACTTTTGTTTTTTCATTGGGATTTGTAAAATCAAAATCTGATCATTGTGTGTACTTCAAAACTAAAAATGATTGAGTACTTATTATTTCCCTATATGTTGATGATATGTTGTTCATAGGAAATAGTAAGACTATGATTTCTAATCTAAAATATTAGTTGTCTGCAAAGTTCAAAATGAAACATCTTGGTGCAACAAGGTATATTCTGGGGATGGAAATAAAATGGGATAGAGCTAGTAGAAAGCTTTGGCTCAACTAGAGTAAGTATATTAATACTGTCCTGGAGAGATTTTGTATGACTGATTGCAAGTAGCTAGTTGTTCCAGTCTTATAGGGAACAAAGCTATCTGTTGAGGATTGTCCAAAATCTCCTATTGAGATGGAGAACATGACTAGAGTACCTTATGCAAGTGCAGTTGGAAGTTTAATGTATGAAATGGTCTATACCAGGCCATACATTTCCCAAGCAGTGGGAGTACTTAGTCGGTTTATGGCTAATCTAGGAAGGCTGCATTGGGATGATGTGAAAAAGAGTATTAAGATACTTGAAGGGTACTTCAGAGTATGCCTTGTGTTATCATGGTCATTTTACTAGATCTCAAAATTTAGTTAGCATTCATGGATATGTGGATTCTGATTGGGCAGGGGACATTGACAATAGAAGATCCACTAGTGGATATCTGTTTGCATTGTTTGGTGGTGCAATAAGTTGGATGAACAAGCAACATGATGTGGTCACTTTATCCACTACAGAGGCTGAGTACATGGTAGAAACTCATGCCTGTAAGGAAACCATTTGGATTAGGAGATTGTGTTATGATATTGGTTTTGATGCAAGGTAGATTGTTATTTGCTATGACAGTCAAAGTGCCATTTATCTAGTGAAAATTCCAACTTTCCATGTCAGGAAAAAACATATTGATATGTAGTACCACTTTGTACGTGATATGGTGGAGGATGGAAAGGTATATTTATAAAAGGTTGATACTATGAAGAATGTTGTTGATGCATTGACAAAGCCAATGAGTACAGATAAATTCAAATGGTGTGAAAATTTGATGGGCCTTGGTGCCCAGAATGTTCAGTGACTTCATGTGTTGAAAAGGGTTTAGTGAGTTCTTCATCAAGTGGGAGATTATTGAGAAAATGTGTCTCAAAATCACTGGTATAACCCTAGATCTATAAACATCCAACTCATAATTGCATAAATGTTACTTTCATTCCTGTACCGCTATACCGCTGGGTGCTAGTGAGCGAGGTGCGGGCTGGCAATGTTTACCGCCATCTCGCAGGAACCTTTTAGCTGTCTGGTGGTAGTGTGGTGTGTACCTCTGCCCCAAGATGGTCTATTGGTGGTGCCTATGATAGTGCAAGATAATGTTTGTATCCCACAATTCTTCCTTTACCATGGTATCGTTGGGTGCACAGAAGAAGGTTGTGGGCTGGTGATGTTACTTGCCATCCCACAGAGATTCTCTTCAGGTTGTGTGGGCTAATGTTGTTACCTGTCACCCCACAATGATTGTTGGAGGAGGTTGGCGGTATGGTGGTAGGTGACCCACCAGCCTGTGACAGTCATGCATAGGGCTTGTGGTGGTACAATTAATGGATGAGAATGGTATGATGGTGAAACAAAGATGAACGAATGATGTGTTGACATGTGGCATGGATTCATTTGTTGATTTCACATCATTGTTGTGAATCAGCAATTCATTGGACCAGTATTTTAAATTTGAAGCTGATAGTTGTACACACTTGATAACCATGTAACTATATTGAAAATTCTATTTGCTCATTTTTTTGAAAATTAGTACTATGACATGAAGTTGTTTAGCTAAACTGAAGGGTTTTTCCAACCTGAAGGATGAGAGTAATATTTATATATATGAGATGTATGTGATAGAACATGAGGGTTGGATCAAATGTGATCGAATGTATCAATAGGATCAAATTGACCATGGGTTGAAGTGTAGTCGGTTGGAGATCAGAGTGAATGTAATGCTACTGGAGTGTTTATGTGTTTTGACACCTAAAAGAGCATAGCTCTGAAACTTGTATGTAATTGTTTCATTACTATAATACAAGTGATCTTTCTTTGGTGTGTGTGTTTTTCTCCTATAAGGGTTTTCCCACATAAAAATCTGGTGTTCATTCTATGTGAATGTTTTTTTTCTTGTCTATTCTGTTATGTGCATCTTAAATGGACTGTGATTGCAAAGTTTTAGAAGTTTTTATGTATCTCTCTCTTGTGAATTGGCATTAGGAAGGTGTATTCTACACTCTACTTTCCTTACATCACCTTCTCTATGACCTTTCCTATTTTTAATGTTATCCCTATGTTGTATTGATGCAATATTTGCTTATGCTTAAAAGAAATTTACAAACCTCCCAAATAATCTGCATCAACTACAAGGTGGCACATAACCCTAGTCTATATGAAACTTGTAGTCAACCACATATTGGATTTAAATCATATGTAGTAGTGTAGGAATGAATCTTCATTATGCGTCTCTCACCATAAGATCTCTTGGACCTAATGCACCTCCACAAAATCTCCTTTATTGGTGCACATCTACAAATATTGGATCAAACTCCCAAACTTCAACACAGGTATCCATTATGTAATTTAGTCACCCAGTATTTTATCAAAGACCTTCATATTCCTTTGTAGTTACCCTAATATTCTACAATTTAGATATTTAATATGTCTCCTATATTGTTCTACATAACCTCCGAATTGCGACCTCATACAATCAAATCTAGTGAAATGTGGTAGCCTCTAATGAAACCCCTGGTAACTCACAACAAGGAACATAGTAATAACAAATAATATCAAACCAAAATAAATGACCCACTTAACTTCTAGATACACAAACATCAGCAATATATTTTTATTTTTTAGAGTCCTTAGACTCTTCTCACCTATTTTTCCCATTCTCCAATTCCATTGAATTATTTTATCTTCAAGAAAATTTCTATTAGAACCAAGATCTCACTTAAGTACCTAAAAATTATGGCCATCAAAATTAGATACACCATTCCTCTTTATCACTAGTTCTAAAGGTGAAGATATAGGCTCTATATATATCTCTTCATTATATGAACCTTCAATTGGTTCCTAGTTCCTAATGAACCTTTGATCCCCAATAATGGAAAAGTAAAAAGCTGAAGGTGAAAAGAGATAAAGCTAGAAAAGTGAACTAAAAGAAAAGGAAAATAAAAATATGGTATCAAAGCTTTCAATAGTTCTAGGAACTACTATAACCTTCAACATTTCCTAGTTCTTGCCTATGCTCCAACAACAAAAAAATGTAATGAAGGGTTGCAATAACCCATGGTTTCACTAATGTACTCAAAGGGAGTTTTTGATATGCAAGAGAAGGAGCTCATGGTGAGGAGGGAAAATATTGGTATCATTTTAGAAGATTTTCATCATAATATTGAGGGCATTAATTTTCTTACCTTCCCACAAATGTTCATCTACCAATCAAACCCTCATTTTATAAGTGTCATTAAAACCTAAAGTGAAATTTACAAGTGGGTATGGGATTCTATACTCCATAGGTACATCTAGGACATGATTGGGCATGTTCTCAAGTGTAGAAATAATTATGAATTCTAATAGGAAGACATGGGTGTCACATGCAACTATAAGTAATCACGGATGTCCAAGAGGCTCATGCAAGTCTACATATCTCCCTTTGTAGGTGATTTGAAAAAGGATACAATATTAAGTTTTCTATCAAGGGGGGTAACATTTTTGGATTGAGGAGGGAATAGAAAAAAGAAGAACCACATAGTAGAACGTAAGGGTTCACAATTTCAATTCTAGGTAAAGGTATTTTGATATTATAATGATCTAGGTTCATCTCAAATTTATAGTGGTACATGCATGTAGTCATTATAGAATGAGTGATTAAAGGTAGTTTCAACCTTGATTAAGTGTCTTCTTATGCATAGTGTACATTTTATTGATGTGTTTCTTATTATTTGGCCAACCAAATGACTATAAAAATCCTTGTAAATATTTTACATGGTATTTTTGGTTTCTAGATTTCAAGCCAATCCCAAGGAGTCTCGTGAGAAAGTAGTGAAAAGTATTTTCAAATACTTGAAGGAAACTATGGACTATGTTCTATGGTATAAAAAGGATAATAAATTTTCTCCAAGTGCCTATTCTGATGCTGATTGGGCAAGTTGTGTGGATGATCAAAGAAGTAAAAGTGGAAGTGCATTCTATTTGGGAGATAGATTGGTCTCATGGTTCAATAAAAAGTGAGATTCAATGTCTTTGTCCACAACAAAAGCATAATATATTATTGGAGCATCTAGCTGCACTCAGGTGCTTTGGATGAAGTAGAATTTGAAGGATGTGAATGTGGTTTATGATGAAACCATTCCTATGTTATGTGAAAATATAAGTGCAATCAATATTTCCAAGAATCTAGTAATGCATTCCAGGACTAAACAAATTTCTATCTGGTATCATTCTCTGAGAGAGAAAGTTGCAGAACATGAAGTCAGAATGGAGTATGTGCCTACCAAGGATGAGATTGTAGACATTTTCACCAAGGAACTTTCAAAGGATACTTTTGAGTATCTCCAAAAAAAGATAGGGGTTCATCTTTCAATGGGGAGAAATTCAGGTCATATTTTTCTCTTAGATTGATGTGTGCTACCTCTCAAGGGTAGTTGGTAGTAAGGGAGATATTTGAAGAAGTTGTAAATATTTTGTGCATGAATAGTTATTGGTCAAAGGGAGAGAATGTGTTGCTACTTCAATTAAAGATCTTTCACCCTTTTTCCTTGAAGTCAAAGAATGTGTTGTTGCTTCTAATGTGTAGGTATGAGAAGATGTATAAGGTTCTTTGTCCTTGATGTCAAAGGGGAAGAGTGATTAGTGTGTGTTTTCATCAATGACAAAGGGGGATATTGTTGGCAGTGGTTGTAATTGATGTCAACATTGATTGTTGGCAGTGATTGTCATTGATGTCAACACTGATTGTTGGTTGTCATTGATGTCAATGCTCGGAAGATTGTTACCTATGCTTGTGATTTTGTTGGTAGTGATTGATGACAACACTTGGTGAATTGTATGTGGTTTTCATTATTGTCAGCACTTGAGAAGTAAGGGAGATTGTTAGCATTGGTTTTCATTGTTGACAACATTCGATTTTGTTTTCATTGATATATAATGTATGGTATGTTGCTAACATTGGTTGATGGTTGCATTTACAAATTTCATTCTAGTTGTCATTATTAATTTCATGGTCGGATATCATACTTTATCTGATGATTATCAAAGAAGAGTTGTTTATGTTCTTGGTTGATGTCATACCCAGTTCTATGTCAAGAAAGTTGTATAGTGCTTTGTTTCTTTAAACAAAGATTGTTTTCATAATGATATATTAAGATGAGGCATTAAGATGAGGATTAGAAGCATTGATGATTGTGGAGAGATATTGTTGATGATCTATAGTATGATTTTCTCTCTCTCCTATTGTTATTGAAGGATTATGTATTGTTATAAGAAAGTTCTGGCCTCTGCAAGTTGTGAAAAGGTTTGTGTTCTAAGAAATTGTTGTGAATATTGTCTGGGAGAATGATTCACATTCCTCCATTGTTGAAGTTATTGTCTTGCAGGTTTGGATTTAATGTTAGTGTTATGTGGATGTTGTACTCTTATCTTTTCAAGTCACTTATGTTGTTGAGGAGATTACTATGAATTGCAAAAGGTTGATAGTGTTGTTGGTTGTTTGAACTAGTTTGAGAAATGCTCCAAATTTATTTGCATTGATGTCTCTACTTTTGTAGTTTGGTAAATAGGCTCTCAATGTCCGTGTTGCATCTCAATTTTAATTTTATGTGCTGAAGTGGTCCACAAGTTGATCTACTAATGTCATATCTCCTTATTGAGTATTTTGTGCTTCTAAAACGAAGTATTATATTCTTGTTTGGTTTGTCATGGATATTAGTGGTATGATAGAATGGAAGAAGTGTTTAGAAGTGTTGTTGGATGTTTAGGGAACATCCCCATGTGACCCATAGGTTGCTAATTGGCCACTTTGGTGTTAATGTAAAGTTATTGAATTGATGGTTTCATATTAAGAATATTTTTGTTTCATTTTCTTCATAGAAATGATTGATGTACATTACATTAAAATTCAAATAATTTCTTACATTCTATATAAATATTGAAGTGGTCATGACTCAAAGGTGGTTTTTTAATATCTCTAAAAGATATTTTTTGTTAATATTGTTGAAGTTTAGTAGCACATTGTGAAGAGTATTGTATAACATATAAACTCAAAAGATTATAATCTATATAGTGGTTATGTATGTGATTCATTAAAGGTTGAGGTCTCATGTTGCAAGCCTTTGAGTCAAGATAGTAAATGTAGTTTTATGAATTAATAATTCATATTTTTGTTAATTTATTATGTCATTGAATTCTTATTTGAGTGTTTATGTAATTGGTTGTATTGTTGGATAATCCTTAACTAGATCCTCTAGTCATAATTCTATTATTGTGGTATCAAAGTAGTGGTTTTAAATCCCAAGGAAGGAAATCCATTGTTTTTGAAATAAAAAGCAACAAAACAAGGGTGCTGACCCATAAGTACAAGGCACAAAAGGCCATCCATCGAAAGCACACTAACAACACAGTGACAATAGAGAGAAAGCCATCACTCACAACACATCATCAAAAACAAAAAGTAATAATATACATAAGATGAAAAGGTTCAACATGCAAGCATGAAACCATCCAAATAAGTCCAATGACCACCAGGGGCCTATCAAGTTTAGCAAAAAAAAAACAAACAACAAGACATAAAATAAACAAGAAAAAACAGGCCCAACGGCCTAATTCTTATCCTTCTTGCCAGGAAAATCATGTAAGGCCGCCCAATCCACCGTGAGGAACTCGAGCAACTCCTTGAAATTAGCATCAAGTTCAGCACCATCTGCAGCCTTGTCCTTTTGAAGCAAACAGAGACTGGTTTCCGAACTATGCATGACCCTCAGGGCAAATTGGGACACCTCCTGGACCTACTTTTTTAGCCTCTCCAATTTCCCCTTTAGCAAGCCAACCTGTTCCCAAGCCTGGTATTTTTCCTTGTGATCATCCTTCAAGGGGGCTTTTCCTTTACCAACATCAGAGGACCGGGGGGTAATTTTCAGCACATTGTCGCTGGAAGGGCCCTTCTTTAAACTTTCTAACACATGGGACACACTATTCATTGACACCAACCAACCTTCCCCTCCTGCCACCATTTCCTCATGGCTTTCATTGTCACTCTCGAGATCCTTGTCTGAATCAGAGGCTTCCTTAAGGCTTCCAACCTTGTCCTACTTACAAACCAGTCTATGAGATCGACAGGGGGGTGTTAGTTTCCTCAGTGATCTCAACATCAGAGTCAATTTGATGGCAGACTTTAGCTTTCTTAGAGGCTTTTTCCTTAGGGCGTGGGGTAGGGGCAAGCCACTTTATTTCCCTACCTGTATCCCCTGGGCTCGTACCAGGGGAAGTGCCATGGGGACGTGCTTTCAAGGTAGGATTCTTCAGGCATTTTTTCTTGCTTGGGCCCGGTGTGTCCAAAATACTAGCAGAGGGGGAAGTAGATGAAACTGAGGTTTCATCAAGAACAGGGAGAGACGAAATTTCTTACACAATGATAGGTCGAGCAGGGAAAAGTGCCATATGGAAATGATAAAGCCTAGACATAAGGCCCTGGTGAAGGATAGTATAATTATTTCCAGAAATAGTGGCTTCATTAAACTCTGCCATAGTGTTGTCAAGGGCATGATACAGGAAGAAAGGAATAAAAATATGCAGATGGTTCTTAAGGTGTTTGAGGAAATTAAAATGGTAATAATAGCAGAATCCATACCTTCCTTCCAACGTGAAATATTCCATGATCACCAAACATACTTTATCCCATGGCTCCGACAACGCCTTGCGATCAAAGCCACCCCACAACTTGACAGGTTTCTCATCACTGTGAAAAAATTGATTCAGATTGACCTGGTCCGGAACTTTTGTAGTTTTCTTCCAAGTGCGGCCACTATTTAGGAGCCCAGTAACTCTAGCAATTACCTCCTTAGAAACTTCGAAGGAAATTCCACTAATGGTGACCCTACCCTCATTCCACGAGGTGAAAAACTTATGAGACAAGCCCTCATCGTGACCAGTCATGGCCTCAATGTATTGTGCAATTCCACCCTCTTTACAGATGTGCCAAATAGTGGCATCTACTTTCCACTCGTCACACCTGTCCAGCTCCACACACACTCTGTCCCCACCCATAGAGCCCACACCAAAGATGCCGATGACCAGAACAGGGGAACTAGGGCAGAAGAGTTTGTAGTCAATTCTAGAAGCATCGATAGGAAAATGGCCAGCGCAAAGTGACCATAACAGTCAAAAATAGAGGCAATAAATGTGACTTCTCGCAATCCATGCAAGGGAAATAGCTCCCTCTTGCGAATCGCCCACATCAAGTAAGGGCATGATATCGGTGTAATACTTAGCCATCACAAAAAATCTCATGAAATCCGCAAGCTTAAAAAGTTGATCACAAAAGTTTAGGGGGTTCAGAAAATGATGAAACCATTGTCCCGTGGGGATAGAAAGATTTGCCATATCACCAGCCCACAAGAGGTCGTACAAGCCATCGAACACACATATGAGGCCCATCACCTCACATAACGGCCAATTACTCAAAAAATAGCTCCTACCAGAAAATACAACCAAAGTTAGAAGGAGCTCAGAAAAAATAAGTAAGCACCATCTAAGACTCATCATTTAAATGTTTGAGATCTTCCTTTAAACACACCAGAGCCAAGGGGGGCAAA
Organism: Sequoia sempervirens; assembly: GCA_007258455.2. NCBI lineage: Eukaryota > Viridiplantae > Streptophyta > Pinopsida > Cupressales > Cupressaceae > Sequoia > Sequoia sempervirens. The sequence continues at coordinate 726,384,753 of VDFB02000003.1, forward strand.
GAAACATGATTTTTCCAACACCTAAGCCCTTCAATATCAAGACCCACCGCTGCGAGGCTATCAGTAGTCACATTCCCTTCTCTGAAGACGTGCTGGATAGAAAAGTCATGAAGAGCATTTAGAAGAGGGAAAATGTTCTCCAGAATACCTTTTAGGGACCATCCCACTTTCATCTTTCCTTTAGTGGCTTCCACAATTAGCATTGAGTCCCCTTCGATTTCCAAAGTCTTGGCACCAATTGACAGCACAATCTTAAGACCCCAGAGGAGAGCCATGCCCTCAACCTGATTACTAGTATGATTGCTCAATTTCCCTGCATAGGCAACAACCAAGCTGCCAGAATGGTCCCTGATTATACCTCTAGTAGTTGACATCCCTCCCCTAGTTGCCCCATCAAAGTTAAGCTTAACCCAGGGCAGTTTAGGGTTTCTCCATCTAGTATTCTTCCTGATAATTGGTTTGGAGTTGTCAAATCTTAGGATCTCATTGGGTAAATTATAGGTGGTAGCAATGTTTCTATCCCAAGCAATCGAGGGATTAATAGGCTTCTTCCATTTACATGTTGAGATATTATCTAGGAGCAGCTTATTAAAGATTATCAATAGACCATCCAAATTGTTTGCCTTTTCTCTAAAAATCCTGTTATTCCTTTCTTTCCACAAGCACCAACAGATGTGGGGTGGAATAAGTTTCCAGAGTAGTTTAATTGAAGGATGATTGGAGGGGAATTTCCAATTTAAGATGAATTGGTGGATATCTCTATTAAACACCCAAGAGATGTTCAGTCTCTGCAAAACATTCTGCTAAACAAGGGAAACGAACTGGTAATGAATAAAAAGATGGGGGATGGTTTCTTCTTCCTTTCTGCAAAGAGTACACCAATTAGGGAATTGAAAACCCCTCTTGACAAGTTGATGAAGCCAAACCTTTCTCCAGCACTGCACATCACCACCAAACCTAAGAAGCAGCAGATAAGTAGACTTAACAGTGAACTCCCTAGAGTGATTCTTTGGCCAGAAAATTATGTCCTCCTTGGGAAATAGAGGGAGTCTAGCCACTTTCAAAAGCTCTTGAAGCTCCATAACCTTTGGTAGAAGGTTAGGCCAATGTAAAAAAGACAACTTCAGAATTTTCCATCCGACTTTGGGTGAGGTATAATAAAAAATGTAAGTACCAAAGAGGTTTTCAGTGTGTTCCCTTAATATATTAAAGTGACTATCAACAAGGGGTCTACTCCTAATCCATCTGTCCTCCCATAACCTAATTTCTCTCCCATTACCAATTTTCCATCTGACCCCTTCCTTCAAGAGGGATCTACTCTTAAGGATATTGTTCCAAATCTTGGAACCTAGAGGGAGGTCAATCAGGTCCAAAGCTCTAAAAAAATGTCTTTGATTAAGGTATTTAGCCTTCATTATATTACACCATTTAGCCCTTTCCTGAATCAGACTCCAGCCAATCTTGGCAATGAGGGCTTTGTTCAAATTAGTAATCTTCCTGATTCCCAGCCCCCCTTGACACTTGGGGTGATAGACAGTGTCCCAATTAACTAGGGCCAGTCTTTTCTTTTCCTCCATTCCCGTCCAAAAAAAGGATCTTTGAATTCTTTCCAGCTTTTTAGCCATGGAACCTAAAATCCTAAAGAGAGAGAGAAAGTAGACCGGAATACCTTGAAGGGAGGCTTTAAGAAGTTGGAGTTTACTAGCATTACTAAGAAGCTGGCCTTTCCAACCAGCAAGTTTCTTTTGCATTCTCTCTAGAATTTCATTCCAAAAGTTGTGTGGCACCTCCTTAACAGTAAGTGGCAGGCCCAAGTAGATACCCGAAAGAGAAGCACTCAGGAAACCCAGGATGGCTAAGATCTTAGCTTGGAGATCAACTTTCGTGTTGAAGAAATAAACACTGCTTTTGTTATAATTTATACATTGGCCAGAAGCACAAGCATAATCCTGTAGGAGGCATTTCCATTCTCTAGCTTCAATCATAGAGGACTTTCCAAAAAGAAACATGTCATCAACAAACTGTTGGAGAACAGAGAGAGGAAGGGTGGAGGCAGCTCTAATCCCCTAAATTTTCCCTGAGTTAAGCAAGGAAAGAAAATTCCTTCCCAAAACATCAGCCCCCATGATGAATAGGTAGGGAGAGAGGGGACCCCCCTGCCTAAGTCCTTTACCAGCTTTAAAGGAACCCCAGGGGATCCCATTGAAAAGTACCGAATACTAAAAAGATTCCACACACTCCCTAATGATACCAATCACTCTATCATTAAAGCCAAGCTTAGCAAGGACAAAATACAAAAACTTCTATCTGACCCTATCATAGGCTTTGGAAATGTCAAGTTTAAAAGCCATACCTTGGTTCTTGCTTTTCTCCATAGAATGAATTATTTCTTGAGTCATAATAGCAACATCTAGGATTTGTCTTCCAGGCACAAACCCATTCTGACATCTACTGATAATTTTGTCTAAACGGTTGACAAGGACTTTGGAAAATATTTTGTAGACCGTGTTACACAGAATTATAGGTCTGAAGTCAACCATGTGTATAGGATCCTGCACTTTAGGAACAAGCACAATGAAAGTATTGTTTAATTTTTTTACAATTTACCAGTCCTAAAGAAATCTTTAACCATAGAAATATCATAACTAACAATGCCCCAATATTCTTGAAAGAAGGCTGGAGGGAAACCATCTAGTCATGGGGCCTTATAGGCACCCATAGAAAACGTAGCAGTCCGAACCTCATCCACAGTCACAGGGGCACATAGTTGACAATTATCAGACTTACTGATACCAAGTAGGAGGTGACCCAAGAGCCTTGTCTGAAGATCTTCAGAGGGGGGGGTGCCAATGTCAGAGTAGATTAGTCTAAAGTACTTTTCAACAACCTCTCTAATTTTATCAGCCTCCTTGACTTCCTGATTAGAATCATTCATCAAACACTTGGTGGTACTCCTCTTTTAATGTCTACTAGCCGTCCTATGGAAAAATGAAGAGTTCCTATCACCCTCCTTGAGCCATTGGATCCTTGATCTCTACTTCCAATATATTTCTTCTCTACTTAAAATATCCCTCCACTTTTTCCTATAGTTTTCTTCTTAAACATGAACAATTTGCTAAGAATGACCCGAGGCCATGAACCTTTGGAACCCCTCAAGCTTGTCCTTGATCATCTTCTTAGTTTTGAAAAAGTCCCCAAAAGTCGCCTTGGACCAACCTTTGGCTTCTTTCCTAATAAGATCCAATTTTTGGGATATTCTATACATAGCCGAGCCTTGAACAAGGTAGCTCCACCAATTCTCAATGAGTTTTCTAAAATCATGGTGAGACATCCACATTATCTCAAATCTAAAAGGGTGTGGTCCCAAAAAAGGTTTGTCAGACCACTGAAGGATGATAGGATTATGATTAGAGACAGTTCTGGGGAGGGAGGTAAGAGAGGCATTGCAACCAATATCCCAACCAACAAAGACAAGGACCCTATCTAGCTGAACCTGAATAAGTTGAATGCCCTTCCTATTGTTCGATCATGTAAAAGGATTACCCTTTAACTCCAAGTCTAACAAACCAGTAATGTTAATAAAATCAGCCAGATCATTCATACTATCACTATAGTCAGTCAAGCCACCAAGTTTCTCCAAAGGAAAAAGGGGGGAATTAAAGTCTCCATCCACCATAAACCATGCGATGTTGTTACTCATTATCAAGGATGACACTTCCTCCCACATCTTCTTTCTTCCACCTCTAGAATTTGGCGCATAGATATTAAACAAATGCCAAGTTAGATTGTCAGTTTTAAGAGTCACAACAAGGTAATTTTGAGAAAAGGAAAAGGCATCACCCAAAAATTCAGCAGGATTCCACAAAGTAGCCACACCTCCCAAAGCACCATCCACCTCGCTATAAAAGAAAGCAGATCCCGACAAAATTTTATTAATGGCAGAGGAAAACGATTGGTAGGTCATTTTGACTTCCTGGAGCAGTAGGACATCTAAGTTCATATCAAAAATATATTTCCTTAAGGCATATTGTTTTAGAGGACTGTTTAGTCCTCTCATGTTCCATGAGAGGAACTTTATTTCTTTCCTTTGTGGGCTGAATCAAGGGTAGATTGCCTTCCGCTGGCAATATCCCTAGCCATGGCTTTGTGCCTAGATAGGATTTTTGAAGGTCTTCCAACTCTACTTTCTGTTCCAACATCCACTTTCTTATTCCTCATTTTTCTTTTTGGGTTATGCCAGTCCTCCAAGCAATCACTCTCCACCAGGACTATCAATTTAGAGCTTGAGGAGAGAATAACAGACTTAGAAACCTCTAGAGAGCATTCCTCTGAAATAGCCAGTTGGGGAGTAGGAATACGTGAGTTAGTCAGACCAACTTTAGAGGGGGTAGAAAATAAAGCACCCTTGGGACACTGAGAAGTGGCCGAGACATCCACCGTGGTCTCACAACTAGGATTGTCAGCACCTTCGACATCCAACTTCCTCATGGTAGTAACCAGACACATATTAGAGATAGGAGAAGATCTAGAAGCTTTCTTTCCTAGACGGATAGAGGAACCAGACACCAAATCTTCATCCAAAAGCGGAGAGACTTCACTCTTTTCCAGCCCTTTAGAGCAGCTTGTTTTCAAATTAGTTTCTATCTTTTCACCCAAGATAGGGGATTTTAGAATTTCATTCAATCCATTCGTAAAGGGGTAGTCGTCAGATTCACCAGACTTTAATGACTCACCAACCCCACTAGTGCTTGGGTCTAGCAGTTTATCCTGTGACTTTGGCGAGCAAGACAAATTTTTTATCCTTCAACGGAGCCTCCTTTATAACAACCTTCTTGCAGTCAGAAATAACATGACCCTGTTTTCCACACTTCTGATAGATTAGGGTGGCATTCTCATAAACAATAGCTTGAGTCCACTTCCCCCATTTGGATTTAAGAATGATAAAGTTGGGAAGAGCTTTATTAATGGAGACATTAACATAGAAGCGGGAAAACACTAACCTGGATTTCGCCAAAGTGACCGCATCCACCGCCATAAAACTTCCAAAGGAGTTCCCAATCCATCGAAAAATCCTTTCATCCCAGAATTCCAACTAGAGGCCAAGCAAACGGACCCAAATAGGGGCCGACCAAGTAAGATCCACCGAGGGATCGAAAACCTAGCCTCCATTTAGCCAAGGAAAGAAAAATTTTCCATAGGCCCAAGTACCCGAGAGGACCAGCACCATGTCCTCCTCATAGTTAAACTTAAATAGGAAGAGACTACCAGGCATTGTCGAGACAAACACGCTACCCTTTAGCAACCATCTATCATTAACCCATCTATGGACCATATCAATCGTTGGTCGAAAAGCCAAGAATTTGCCCACCAAGGTGAGGTGAAGCGAACCAGCAACCTCCTCCATCAACTCATCAGGAAGGCAAAGCTTAGTGCCTTCTTCAGTAAGGGCTATCTTAGGACCAACAACTTCAAAAGCCGTATTTATGGATCTCGAAGGATATCTTTCCATCCAGTCATGAGAGCACCAACCCCCAAGCAGCCCCCCTTGTCCCCACAATGAGGGGATTTAGCAAGAGCATCGGGGTTGCCTAAGACAAACGTCGAATCCCCAGAAAGCACATGTGAGGGGATCTTGTCCGAAGCCGGTGGAGGGTCAGGCTGGGGAGAGCTAGAGGTCTCCCCCGAACCTGTAGGCATGGAAGCAGTTTGAAAAAGTAGGGCGGGAGTAGAGCAGGGCGGGAGAGAGGACATCCATTGTTATATCTTCTAATATTTTTAATTGGGTAGGTGCTAAGAGAATTATGCTCATAAATAGATTGTTGAACCTAAGATAGTTTGAAAAGGAATACTTTAAATATACCATCAAATTTGAGGTAATTTACAAGAGAATTTGTAAATAGATAATTGAACTTGAGTTATTTTGCATTGTAATATATAGATAAGATGCCTCCATGAAGAGTGAGTAGAGTCCAACATATAGTTAATATTGCTAAAAGGATAGAAGAAATGTTTGCGATGACAGGGAATGTGTGGATTTGTTAGATGTATAAAAGAATATAGAAGAGGTAGTAAATTTATATATGATTAAAGTAATGATTAAGAAATTAAAGAAGAATAAACAATCTAGAGAATACACTAGTTATTGAAAAATTTATGGAGGGACAAGAAGAGGAAGATATAATTTCTTAAAAAATATTGAAATATATTTCAAAAAATTAGAAGGGACCTAAAATTTATATTGCTACTCATTTTGGTAGTTTGAATTTGAAATAATTGAAGGGTTACAGAAGTTACTTTAAAAAATATCTTGTGTATGAGGAAATTGTAGATCCTAAGAGGGTTAGGTTTATTAAGACTAAATTGAAATAGTATATTACAATATGGTGGAAATAAGTATAAATGGAAATGAATGGAGAGATGGGGATTATATAGAGAGAGACATGATAGAATAATTTTAAAGTTGATGAGTAAACTTATAAAAATTGATTACCATTTAGAATTATTTTAAATTTTACAAAATTTGTTATAAAAGAATAAGAATATAAGGATACATGCTAAATATTCTATAAGATAATAATTGGGATTAGACATAATGAAGTAGAAGAAAATGTGTTTGGATAGATAAGTGGATTAAGAGGATCTATTCAAAATAATTGAGTATGATAAGACAAATGAAAATTAAATAAACAAATAAATTTAGATTAAAGGAAGAAGAGAAGTTAAAGAAAATATTTGAGAATGTAGAATAGATGCAAAATAATATTCCAAAGAGAGGCATCAAGATGGTGTTGAAAGACCTTATAATAAATAAATTGAAGAAAGAGGAAGTAGTAGTTCATAATGAAATAAAATAATAGATGGAGGATGATATAGTAAATATAGTGAAAGGTCCTTCATATGATCTTATTTTAGATGTGGAATAGAAGGACATACAATATTTGAATGTTTCCAAAGAAATGAAGTATTGGTAGAATACCTAAAGGTTGTACAAGAGTTGCAATGATTATGAAGAGTTAAAAAGGCAATAAATCCCAATAAATAAATTAGAGAGAGGTGAGTCATTGATCATGAAAAGAGTTTTGTTAAACAATGATGGTATGGATACAAGAACTAGTATAAAGGATATGCAAGATTAAAGTTAAGTTTTGTAAATTCATCATAAACAATGGTAGTAAATATATTTTAGCACCAAAAGAGATGGTTGATAAGTTAAAATTGAAAAGGTTGGAATATCCAAATCCATATAAATTTCACATTTGTAAAAATAACATTTAAGGTGCTAGTAAGTGAGCAAAGTTTGTTAAAATTAAGATTGGTACATATCATGAGGAAGTATTGCATCATGTTAAAATCTGTCATTTATTGTTGGGAATCTAGGCCAGGTAGTATGATAATAAATTCATACATTTGTATAAAGAGAATACTTACACTATAATGAAGAATGGAAAGAAAGATACTCTAATTCATTTAAAGGAAAAAGATAAACAAGTATGTGGTAATGTTAGGATTTATTTAGTAGATGGCAAGAAATTCTTATATTGTGTAAGACATGAAAGGCTATGTAATTGTAATGATTTTTTTTTGTTATTTAGAGCTAGTGCGAATGTAATGAAAGGTACCTTAAAAATTTACCACAACTATTACTTAGAGTAAAAATTGTGTTTCAATTTCCTCATGTGATGGAAAAAGAAATGCACAAAATAATCACAAATTGGAAAAACATAGTGGGTTGTGAGTGATTCCATTTTTCTTGTTCTAAGCTCAAGGGTGGAGAGCTCGAGGAGGAGATTCAGGTAGGGGATACATAAAACTAATCAAATTGACTTGAGGGCTGACTAACCAACTGGGTTGTTACATGTACAGGGTTTTAAACAACTGTATGTGGGTTGTAGGTTTCATAATACCCAATATTTTCCAACCTCCAATTATTGTAATGAAAACCTTTTTCTTATTCAGAGAGTATGAATGTAATGAAAGGAACCTTCAAAATTTACCACAACTGTTACATAGAGTAAAAATTGAATTTCAATTTCCTCATATGATGGAAAAATAAGTGCACAAAATAATCGTACATTGAAAAACATAGTGGGTTGTGAGTGATATGATTGTGTGTTTCTAAGCTCAAGTTTGGAGAGATTAGGGAGGAGTTACAGGTGGGGATATATAAAACTAATCAAATTAATCTGAGAGGTGACTAACCAATTGGGTTGTTATGTGTAGAGGGTTTTACAATAGTATGTGGGTTGCAAGTTTCATAACAACTAGTATTTTCCAACCTACAATTAGTGTAAAGAAAAACCTTCTATTATTTAGAGAGTATGAATGTAATGAAATTTACCTTCAAAATTTACCACAACTATTACTTAGAGTAAAAATTAGGTTTCAATTTCGACATATGATGGAAAAATAAAAGCACAAAAAATTATAAGTTGGAAAAACAAGTGGGTTGTGAGTGATTTCATTCTGCTTGTTCTAAGCTTAAGGGTGGAGAGCTCAGGGGGGATTTGAAGGTGGGGGGGTACATAAAACTAATCAAATTGACCTAAGGGATGACTAACCAATTGATTTGTTATGTGTAGGGGGTTTTACAATAGTATGTGGGTTATATGTTCCATAACACCCAATATTTTCCAACCTGCAATTACTGAAATGAGAACCTTTTATTATTTAGAGATGTGAATGTAATGAAACACACCTTAAAAATTTACCACAACTATTACTTAGTGTAACACCCCTCCGTTTTGAATATTTGGATCGGTAGTGTTTTCTTGGTAATGTTTGATTATGCTTATGATGTGACTGTGAACTTAGTGATTGTTTGATCATGAACCGTTTGGTGATGCGCATGTTATATCATGATGTAACGTTTGTATCTGAACATGCTTTGAATTTGGAACTTGATTACTTGTGATCGTGATTGATTAAATGATGTGGAAGTTATATGTTGATGAGATGTTCTTTTATTCTGATGTTATCCTTATGACATGATTGGAGTAATTTAGAAGATATCTGATTAAATGATGTTTTATGCTATTGATCATATCTTTGATGTTAGATGCGTTAGTAGTGATACTATATTGGTAAAAAGGAACGGATTGTATCACTCGCTTGCGAGCGCCCTACAATTCTGAGATTACTTCCTCACGGTGTGTTTGATTATATACATATGTATATATATATTTTGCACGTTCGACATGTTCTTTGCTGCAGGTTGGCAGGTACATGACATTGACTCCACCTGGTTTCACAGGTTTGAGCGTATCCATTTACCAACGGTAATTGATTGGGAGATAGTAGCTAGGTTTTTCGAGCAAAGTCGTCACCCTAGTCATAGCGTGTTGTCGGGTTGTCGTCGGGGTCAGTTGTTTTAACTTGGTCAGTTCCCCTTGAGTGTTTATTTAATTTCAAGTTTAAAGTTTATTAAATGACCTGCGTAGTTTAATTAATGATTAAATGTGTTTAATTGCAAGTTAAAAGTGATTAAATGGCTTTTGAAATTTATAAATGATGATTGTTTTGTCTTATTGAGATGTTGGAAAATTAGTGATTAATTAATTAATTAAATTTAATTAATAAAATAATCTAATTTTGAATTAGATTTATTTTATTGATTAATTAAATTAATAAGGATAAATTAAATCAATTTAGTCATGTTGGCATCATTAGATATTTGGAGTAAATCAAAAATTAGAAATATGTTTTATATTTTACTCTTAGAAATAAAGTTGAAAAAAATAATGTTATTATGAATTGTTGAATTATATTTTGTTAAAAGAAATTTATTTGACCTTGGGGTTGTAAATAGATTTTTTTATTTTAAATGGATATTATGCAAATTACACTTGGAAATAGAAATTGTTTTATGATTTTGCAAAAATAAAATATCTTCATTTTTAGCAATAAGTTTGGTGGGTGAGTTCATTTTAGGGCTTTGACAAATTTGGAAGAGGGGCTTGCATAAGGAAATTAGGATTTCTATTTTCAGTTAAATTTTGGGGAAAAATGGGGATGGCTATTGTTTTGCTTGGGAATTTTGAAGGAGATGGAGGTTTTGTTGGAGCTGGATTCAAGGGAAGGATTGGAGAACACCATGGATGAAGGTTTCAAAATTGTGGAGAAAAATCAGGTTCTTTTCTTCTTGCTTTGTTTATTTTAAAATTAGATCAAATCCTCGTCTTGCTGTTTGAAATCTTTGTAATATTGTTTGAAATCCAACAAAACCCATGGAAATTAGATTTTTAAATTAGCAATAGAAAACTTAGAGGAAAAGATTTAATGTATTTATCAATTTGGGGAAAAACCTAGAAAAATTCTTCCTATTATTGTGCCTTAAATCTTTCTTTTTAGTTTTTTTTTCTCTTCAAGAAAATTTGCCCAAGTTGAGCTGTGAAATGATATTTACTTTGCATATAAAATCTGTGGGCTGGAAATTTTTCTTTAAAAAGAAATTTGTTATTGTTTTTTTTTTTAAAAAAAATGAGGTTGCTAGGCGAATGCTTTCTGATTTTTACCAGAATAGGATTTTGTGTTTTTTTTTTGTTTTTTCATTTCGTTTGTAAAACGAAATTGTTAATTTTATATAAAAAAAAAATTGAATGAAAAAAAATAATTTTTGAGAGGTTCCATCACGACGCATTGATGGCCAAATTGTTTCCCCGATCTCTCAAGGACACAATGCTCGAGTGGTACTGTTCCTTGCCTAATAACTCTGTCTTCTCGTTTGACCAACTTGTTAATCAATTCCTTAGACAATTTTAAGTAAACATCAGGCCGAAGATGACCTTTTCGAATCTCGTCTGATGTAAACAAGGAGATAACAAAAAAAATCACTGATTTCACAATGCGCTACCAAGTGCTCCTTTCACAAATATCGTATCAACTGCCTGATTCTGACGTGCAGAAGGTATTGATAGGGAACTTACAAAGGCCTTGGCAAGAGAAGTTCACCCTTATGAAATACCCTTCTTTCATGCACTTGTGTGCAACCTTACAAGAGTACCAACAAACAGTTGTTCAGTTCGGGGGACCCCCCTTGCGTTCTCATATTGGGGGAAAGTCCATCTTATCAATCTTTGGGAAAGGTAAAACCGTCACGAATGTAGCAGCCACTACTGATAACAATAGCCTTAGACATAAAATAAATTTCATAAAGTTATCAGAATCTTATTCTTCTATCTTGCAAAAGTTGTTGAAGGATAAGATCATAACCTTGCTGAATCCTAAGCCTCTTAAGGAGCCTTACCCTAATTGGTATGATGGAAACACTTAATGTCAATACAATCGGGTTAATGGACATGATATCGAACGTTGTATGCGGATGTTTCATGAGATAGAGGACCGCATCGAAGACGGTACCATTTGCCTCAATGGGAGTAAACAAAATCCTAACAAATTAGTGGCGAAAGCTAATAGTGAATTGCAAATATACACGGACCCGTTTCCGTTGCACTCTACTAACATGATTATAGATCCCACTAATTTTGTTACTCAACCTGAGGCCTATGTTAACATGGTCACGGTGACTTCTACTGCTTTTCCTACACCCAACTCGCCAGACATAACATTCACATCACAAGATTTTCACTTAAACAATAAACCCTCACCCCTCTACATTCCCACTCGTATCAATGGTAACATTGTGACAGGGGTCTTGGTAGACCCCGCAAGCCGTGTGAATGTTATCATAGAAGAAACATTAGTATTAAATTTGTTACAAAGGGAAGAATATGAAGAAACAAAATCAACCATCTATACACACGATGGTATGTGTCTTAAACCTTACGGCTCAATAACTTTGTCCATCCTGGTTGGACCCAAGGCTATTGATACGATTTTCGATGTTATCTTGGAGTCGGATCTATTCAGGCTGAAGCTAGGCATACCTTGGTTAGCTTCCATGAATGAAATCACCTCCATTATTCACAAGTGTTTAAAATTCTCCCATGAAGGTGTCGTGCATGTAGTGCATGACACTAGATATCAGCCCCTAGTGTCTCGTGGTGGATATCCGTTGGATCACTTTTGGTCTTCCCCAGTTGGTCTACTTCCTTCAAGAACGGACCTACTTTACAATAATTATGTAAAGTATAAAACTAGGGGCCAAGTGCAACCGAAACTAACCCTTCCCATGATAAAACACTCAGTTGCCTCCTCTTCCCGAGAGGAGGAGAAGCCTGTACCGACTGCTCTCTCTTCTCAGAAAGGAAAGAAGTCCACGTCAGCTCCCTCTCCCTCTCGTAAAGGTAAAGAAAAGATTTCCTTCACCTGGACTGCCTCATCCTCTCCCCTTTCTTGGGAAGAGTATTGGATGAATCAGCCCAACGGCTATTCGCTAGGTCCAATGATTCCCCCTTGGTGCAGGCCCAAGTTCAAGATCTTAGATCTCCCTAATGACTACCCCAGACCCTGGTACTACTTATATGGAAAAAAAAAAGGTTCCCGAAGGGAATTCAATCCATGGCCTCCTATCGCTCTTGCCCCCAAAGTAGTGAACGGGAAGAGGCCCATTGTCAAGGTTCTTGAGTCGACTCCCCCGTCGCTCCTTAACCTATTCCTCTTGCTCCCGTTCAAAAATCTGTTCCTCCACCAGAAACGGCTATAGTGGACGTTCCCATGGTTGAGAAGGAGTCTTTTGTTCCTTCGCAGCCTCCAGCCTCTAACTCAAAGAGTTGTAGAAACCACCTTGCGCTCAAGCGCTAGCATCGGCAAAAGGCCCTCTTAGCTGAGCAAGCCACCTTGCAAAGGAAGGAGGAAGAAATGACCACCCTTGCTTTAGGGCCCCCTGTAGTGTCATCCTCTCCCCTTCCTTCTGCCACTCTTCAATCTAGTTTTGCATCGCTTTTGGCTTCCATTGCGAGTGCGAATGCACCTAACCCCAAGGGGGTATAGGTGTTCATCGCTCCTTCGGTGGATCCGCCTTTGCTGATATTTGTTTTGGATATCCAGCCTTTCCTGAAGCCCATGGATATGACTAGCACCACAGTAATATCTACTATGGTTCTTTCCTCCTCTTCCTCCACACCTCTAGCCTTGTCTATAGGGAGTTCATCTCCTCCGATGAAGCAAAAGGTGGATTGTGGTCCTTCTAGCAACGAAGGACATAAGAGGAGCCCGCCTTCTCTGCAAGGTGGCCCCGCGTTGACTTGTTTTGTCCTAGTAACAGAACCAATCCCGTCTTCTCTTGAGTTCATCACCACTCCCAAGTCATTCGATGAGCCTAGCGGTGAATCTCAGGCATAGCCTGCCCCGTCCATTGAAGTTAAACATGACACTCCTGTGGGGTGCATGTTTAACTCTGTGGATGAAGTATCGGCCTTGTCAATGACCTTTGCAAAGTCACTGACCTTAGCTCCACAAGACCTCAGTGAAGAAGACCTTGCAGGACCTTCTTCCTTGGCCCTTGTTGTGAGAGGGCCGGATGTTCCTCCTATTAATATCCCACCACTGCAAGCTCGTCCTCCTTCCCCCTATGATGATCTAGAGTGGGAAGCAGACGACCTCCTGGTTGATCAATGTTAGGAGGTCTCTTCTTGATCTTTTGTGTGTGTGTGTGTGTTTCGTGATGTGTTCCCCCATGATCGTGCTATGTGTTCCTAAATGACCCTTGTTACCCTTGTTGGTGCTTGGATACATGTGTGGTTTTTTGTGTTGTAAACCTTTTTCTATTTGTATCATCATTCTTCCATGTTTGTGCTTGATTTTTGATAAATTGGGGACGATGCAAAGCGTTGGCGGTATTTAGGCTTCCCTTCCATGTTGACCTCTTTTTTTAATTTTTACTTTGTTTTTTGTGCATTCTTCTTGATTTGGTTGGGGATTGATGATCTTTCGCCTTGCACCGCGGTTACCTATTATTTATGAGCATGGACAAATCTAACCTCGCTATACCAGATCCCCCTATGTCCCTTGTTCATGCTGTCTTCACTCTTTTGCTTTCTCTTTATCTTTCTCTCTTCTTTGCTTGAGTTGTCCCTCTCATGTGTGACAACGTTCTTTCTTCAACATTTCAATTTTTCAGAAAATGCATTCGTTTCCAACGAATCTTCTCTTGAAAATCCTTGTAAACATTTCTTCAAAATCATATTCTCAACTTGGAACCCTAACAAAACATGTTTCCTTCATCATGGGTTCATAAAGAAAGGACTTGAAAACCTTCCTCCGAGGCAGGAACAACTTTGACCTTCCCCTCATGTGGGTGCATATTCTTCCTTTCAAATTCCTTGATGAACTGAACATCTTTCAAAAGGATCCCTTGATGATGGATCGATTCAAGAAAGAGAACGTCTACTTTTGAACTACACGTCCCTTGAGTGGACCCCCTCTTCACGTCAAGTCCCCAAGGGACACCTTCAAAAATTTTCCAAACTGTCGTTGGTCTGAGTGACTATCCGCTTACTCGCCTACGTGGCCGCTTCCTGACTCTGCAGAGTTCGCTTTCCTAGGTTTTCTCCATGTGAATGATCTTGGGGGTTACCTCCCTACAGGACCAAGAGCCTGTAGGGCGCTTCCTCCATGCGAGAGATCTTGTGGGTGGCTCCCCTACAGGTCTAAGATCCTATAGGGCACTTTCTTGGGTTTCCTCCATGCGAGAGATCTTGGGGGTTACCTTCCCTACAGAGTTGTAGGTCTGTAGGGAACTTCCTTGGGTATTCTTCATGTGAGAGATCTTGGAGAATACCTTCCCTACAGATATGCGGGTTTGTAGGGTGCTTTCCTCACTTCCTCCATGTGAGAGATCTTGGAGGACGCTTCCTGGGTATCCTCCATGTGAGAGATCTTGGAGGACACTTCCCGGATATCCTCCATGTGAGAGTTCTTGGAGACACCTTCCTTGCAGGTCTGCAGGCCTGTAAGGCGCTTGCTTGATGGGGCTTCCTTCATGCGAGAGATCTTGGAGGTTGCCTCCTTGCAGGTCCTTGTGCCTATAAGACGCTTTCTTTCTTCAACTTCATAGTTCCGAGAAGTTGTGGAGTCATTCGCTTGCCCTGCACCTTCAGGTATGCCAGATTGTGGTCTGCTTCCTCGATGGTTCAGATATACATTTCTAACCTTACTCTTTGATCTACTTTATCGAGCACTCATTAGTACTCATGCTCGCTAAAGTGGGGGAAAAATGTATGGGAGTGAATTTTCACCCCTTTTGCAAATTCCCCTATTGCCTTTATCCACTTTAGAAAACCAAGTTCAGAAGCTTAATTACACATAAGCCAGCTGCTTTTGTCCCACTTGGCGCCTATTTTGAGCATCGGTGGGGAAATTTTTGTTGGGGACGCCCGCGCGGTGCGCTTATGTCCCTGGAAAATTCCTGTGGCAGAACCTGTAGAGGCGATACACTTCTCATTGGGAGTCAAGTTGTAACACCCTCTTCGGTTGACCGACCTGACTCACTTTCACACTCTTGCACTCACTCCAAGTATTTCAAGCACTCCATTACAACAACAACTTCACTCCATCACTTTGATAGAGCAAGTTGGGGACAACACCATTGCAACAAAGGCTCGAGTACTCTCATTTTCTCCCCCAAGCAGCCTTGAGTGCTCTTGGTGGAGGTGGTAAACTTCCCTTTCCTCTCCTCTATCACTTAGTTGAGTAAGCACACTTACTGTTTTGTAGTGCTCTAGTGTTCTTTACTACATTATTTTATTTATCTCACTTTCTTGGCTATCCGTGGAGGTGGAAACACCTAAACGGGGGTTTGACTGAGGCAAGCCCCTATACAGCCACCCAACATTTTCCTCCTCTTTGTGTGTAGGTGAGCGTGCCTTCAAGGAGCTAGCTAGCGAACAAGTTTCTTTGTGAGATCCTTCTTGCCACCCTAACCCTTGCAATTTTTCTTTGCCACGTTAGAGAGTATTTTGTTTATTTAATCAAGTTATTTTGGCCCTTTAGTAGTAGTTAGTTGGGTCGTTAGCTTGTTTTCTTAGGTTTGACCATGTCTCTATAGTTGTCTGGTCATACGAACGACAACACACTTGAGAGATTCCAGTGCGTCACGCCGTCGTCCTAGGACTGCACTTTCGTCCTTGAGCAGAGAGCTTCCTAAGGCGTAGTGTTGAACTTGAAAACTAGCTCACCTAGCCCAATTCTATATTTTGGGTCTGTAGAGTGATTGAAGGACCTTATAGCCATCATCATTCTCATCCCACATATCCTAACACCCCACTAAGCTGAGGTAAGTTAGGGAAGCCTTCCGCATCTTGGCCCTCCGTGATTTGGGGCCTTGCACATGATGGTCTCCCTCTCTTACAATAGTATTTGATAAATCCCCTCATAAAATCAGATCTTGTAGAAGTTGATTTGAAACAGGAACAAGTACCTCAACATCAACAAATTCAATTGGAAACTCATCCATCTACAAAAAATAGGGAGCAAGAAAAAGCTTCCAAAGAAGAAGATGAGGATGCAAAAAATCTATAGGAAAATGTGGAAATTCCACAACTAGATCTAAGGAGATCTACAAGGGTCGTAAATCCAACTAAAGGGTATGATGCTTATGTTTCATCTAGTGCTTTGAGTTCTAATGATGGGGAACCTAGTTATTATTAGGAGGCAGTAGATGGTGTTGAAAATGCTAAATGGAAAATAACAATGAAAGAAGAAATAGATGCCTTGGAGAAGAATAAAACATGGGACCTGGTAGAACTTCCAAAGGGTAGGAAAGTTGTTGGTTGCAAAAGGGTCTTCAAATTGATGAAGGGTGTTGATGATAAAGTTGAAAAGTACAAAGCAAGACTGATAGCAAAAGGATATTCTCAAAAGGAAGGTATTGATTTTCATGAATTTTTTTACCAATTGTTAAGCTAGTTTCTATTTAGGTTGTGTTAGCACTTGTTGCTTTACTTGATCTTGAGTTTGAGCAATTAGATGCTAAAAGAATGTTTTTACATGGATATTGGATGAAGAGATATATATGGAACAACTAGGAGGGTTTGATCAAGATCGCAACAAGAAATTTGTTTACAAACTCAAGAAGTCATTGTATGGCCTGAAGCAGTCTCCCAAACAATGGTACAAGAAGTTTGATTCCTTCATAGCAAGCTAAAATTTTACAAGGAGTGAGTATGACCATTGTGTTTACTTTAAAATTTTGAAAAATGGTTTATTCATTATCTTGGTGTTATATGTTGACGATATGCTTGTAGCAAGAAAAAGCATAGTTGAGATCAATGGGTTAAAGGCTCAGATGGCTAAGACTTTTGATATGAAGGATCTAGGAGCAACAAAAAAGAAATAGGCATGGAAATACATAGAGACAAGGAAGATGGTAAGCTTTGGTTATCACAATAGAAGTATGAGGAGAAGATCCTCATAAGATTCAGTATGAAAAATGTGAAACCAATAAATATCCCTTTTAGCTTATCATTTTAAGCTTTCTTGAAGTTTATATCCTAGTAATAAAGAAGAAACATATTAAAGGTCTCTTGTAGGTACGTATGCTAATGCAGTAGGAAGTTTAATGTATACGATGGTATGTACGAGACCAAATATTTCACATGCAATTGGTGTTTTCAATAGATACATGGAAAATCCAGGTAAAGAGGATCAATGGCGGTAGTGAAATGGGTGCTTCAGTATTTTAGAGGTACAAGTGATTATTGTATCACCTTTGATGGTTGTAGTGGTTCAGTTTGTGGTTATGTTGATTCAAATTTTGTAGGTGATTTGGACAAAAGGAGATCTACATCAGGGTATGTCTATACTCTTGCAGTCCAGCACCTATTTGTTGGATGTCAAAGCTTTAAGAAACAGTTACTTTATCCACTACTGAGGCAAAGTATATGGCTCTCTCACATGCATGCAAAGAGGTAATTTGGTTGAAGGGTCTTTTGGGTGAGTTTGGAAAAGTGTGAGACAAGATGATTGTATTCTAACTAAAAATCCAGCTTATCATAGTAGGACTAAGCATATTGTGATTAAATATCATTTTGTAAAACACATTATTGATGAAGGTGGAGTAGCTCTTGAGAAAGTTAATACACTATAAAATTGTGAAAACATGTTTACAAAACCAATACAATTAGAAAAGTTGAAGTGGATTTTGACTTCTCTTGGCTTGCGAAAAAGTTGATGAATGGGAATGGGCATGCATCAGGTAAATTATTGTCAAGGTGAAGATGATTGGATTATAACAACAAAAAATACAAATAAAGTGAAGTTTTATCTTTGGAAAAAATAAAGGAGATAAAGAAAGGAAAATCTTGTCTTTCAAAAAGACAAAGATTTAAAACAATAAAAAAAACAAAATAAAGCAATAAAAAAAGTTGGATTTTTCTATGTTTAACACAAGTTGAAGATATTATATATATCTTGTTTCCTCGAATGCTATAATAATTATTGTAATGAATTGTAATTCAAGAGCAGCAACTATGTGAAAGTTGTAATCAATTTCTCTAAGTAATAAGAATACCAATACTTTTCCCCACAGATGTTTCCTTGGTATATTGTCAAGGTTTTACCACATAAATTTGTGTCTTGTTTATTATTCTATTATTCCATTTTATTATCTCTTGTATTTCTTTACATCTAACTTGTGCTACAATTATTTAAGTTTGTAGGTTTTTCACTTCCATTTTCCCAACAGATAGACCTTTTGTAATTTAATATTCTCGTGTCATAAGGGTTAGTTCTACTTCATTTTGTGTTTAATTTTTATATCTAATTGAAAGGGCCACACTATATCCTTTTCATCCATCTATGTCCTTAATGGATCCCTACCAAAGAAAATGGTGAGAAGTCAAAACCTTTGCCCCATTGCTTATGCGCATATGTGCACCTCACATAGCCGTGTCACCCCCTAGAGGGCGCCCGTGTTTTTGGTGTTTCCAAGGACTCAATAGTGTACATTCAAAGGTTACCCTTGTAGTAGGGGCCAGTGTCGCAATCGCCTCCAAACGTCTAGGTGTATGCCTATGATGGGAATCTATGTATGATCAACATACGGAGAGATTCTTCCCCCTCCTTGCGCAAAGATTATGACTCCTTTCGGAGGTGAACCGGGTAGGCAACTAACTAAGAGGTTTTTACTTGGCTTCTGTTCACAATAACCTTCGGTGCCTCGATATAGAGCTTGGGTCTCGCGAACCACCTCAACACCTGAAAATCATACACTCCTCGCAGCGTGGCCTCGGAGTGGCGCTAGTAATAACAAAGCTTTTCCCATGATGATCACCCAAAGCCTGAAAAAGAAGCATTATGGTCTTGGAGTCTTTAGACTCCAACAAGACGCTCTTCTTATTATAGTGAGGTGGAATCACCGGGCTATAGGTGTGTAATTTTCACTTGGGTCGCTCCTCGAGGTTCAACTTCTACAGCTCCTCTAAAGGCATTAATCGACATGGCTTGATTTGGGTTTTGATTTTCTCCCAAAAGGAGAAGAGCATACTTCTCTAGCCCATCTCTTTACCCAAACACGTTAAACAACCTTAATCACCGAGCTAGTTTCACTTCACCAAATCCACACGCTTTTGGGTTTCTGATTCTCTCAATGAGAGAAGAGCATAATCCCCTGACGAGTGAAAGTGCTAAAGATTCACTACCTTGCTCCACTCCCTAAGAGTTCATCATATTAGTAAGATCATAAGGAGCCTGGATTTGTCCATGGTCATCACCTCCATGTAACAAAGAGCCAAATTCCCTACTCACTATCGAAACTCCTAAGAATTTTAACGAAGCCCTAATTAGACTATGCGTGGAATTGAAAAAGGTGAAAACAAAACACAATATTTTTAAATAAGATCTTTGATACGTGAAGTGTTTATTTTCAAGTTTCTTTGTCATGCTACCCCAAGAATCAAAACCGCTAGTGTGTTTCAAGTTCTCTCGATCAAGGCCCCTAAACCTGCTATTCAAAAGACCGGTACAACTGCATCAAAAAGTCTAATTTAATCTAGTCAAAATTAAATCTAAGAAGAATTAGTTAACAAAACTAAAATTAAACTAAATTAATCTAATACTAAACTAAAAATTTAAAACAAAACTAATCTAAATTAATAAAATTAAAAAATCTAATCTAAATTTAAAAAAAATCTAATCTAAATTAATAATTCTAATTTAAATTAATAAAGTTAAAAAATCTAAAGTAAAAAAATTCTAATTTAAATTAACAAAGTTAAAGAATCTACTTTAAATTAACAAAGTTTAAAAAAATCTAATTTGAATTTTAGAAACTAAAAAAAATCTAATTTAAAAATATAAATTAAAGACTAAACCAAACTAACTAAAAACTAAACTAAATTAAGATTAAAAACTAAATTAGAATTAAAAACTAAACTAAATTAAAAACTAAAAATTAAAAACTAAATTAAAAACATGCATAAAAATCTTCAAATTTGATTTCTAAAAAATCTGTTTATAATGAGTAGACAAAAACAGAAACCCAGAAATTTTTTGAAGCAAAAAATAAAACCCAGAAATCGTTTTTTGATCCAGCAAGTAGAAGATGAAAAAATATTTTTTTTATATCTTTAGCCAGGTGAAAAAAATGACGCGCGACGGTTTTTGTGCAGCTATTTTCTTCAGATCTGTGAAAGAAATCAAAAAACTAAAAAATACCCAGATTAGATTTCGACCCTGGCTACAAAACCCAAAAATTGTTTTTTCTAAAACTGAGTGGAAGCTGGATTTATGAAGCAAAACTAAAAACGGCTCTAATAAAAAAAATGACTTTTATTAAATCTCAATATTTTCCAATGCTTTGAATCTTTTTCACGGTGGGTGCCAAAATGTATAACTGAAAATATGTTATACTTTTGTGAATCCTTGCATGCAAGGATACTCAATAATGAGTCCTTGCAAATCAATTCACAGCTCTCTATCCAAGAAGAACAGGGATTGATATTGTGGCCCTCAGATTAACCCTGTTACCCCTGCAAATACAATCTCGGAACGAGAGATTCAAAGAGGAGAAGCAAGAATGCCAATCTCCATGAATCTGTTCTTGCAATGCAACAATGAAAACTAATCTAAATGGCTGTAAAATGCAATAAACCAAACTAATTTATTGAAATAAAAATTAATCTACATGCAATGCCATAAATGAATTATTTTGCAAATTAATCTACTATGAAGATTAAACTAAAATGTAATATTAAACTATATTCTCTAAAAATAAGATGCTTATATAATCAAACTAATGTAATCTCAAATGATAAAATTCAAATTTGTAGCATAAGTCTGATGTAAAAATTCGTGATTCTCCCTCTCTTTTGAAATGAGAATGAGAGGGCTCATTTTATAGGCAAAAGTGGAATTGAAGGCAAATTCAGAAGCAATGTGGGATAAATAGAAAAATAGAAACAAATCTTGATTGGAATTCTTTTTTAGTTTATTTCCCTTTAACCGATTTCATTTCCTTTTTTTCATCATGGTGATATTTTGTATGATATTTCATTTATTTTATTTTATTTATTTATAATATCTCTTTTTAATAAAATAAAACAGATACAATTTAAATTTATTAATAAAGAAAAATAAAATTATTTAATTAAAAATAGATTTAATTAAATAGCATCATTTTATTTAAGTAATATTAACTTCAATTAAATAACATTATTTTATTTATTAAAAGGGATTTATTTCTTTTGATTAAATAAAATTAATGAAGCATTCAAACCTTAGGGAAAATTGAAACATTTGAAATAGTTATGAATTGATTAAGAAATTTGATTTGAAGCATCCAAAGTCTAGGTGACCATTTTAGGTTGCATACAGTACCATCGCCCAACAACCATTTAACACAATTAGCAATCAAATCCCTACAGGGAACTATATTCCTCTAAAAGCACGAACCAGAGGGAACATCATCAATGGTCAAAAAATTCTAGGGTCTCTGAATGACATGCAGGTACTTGTTACTAGCCAAAGAGGCCCATGTCGCTTCCCCATTTAGGAGCCTCCAAACATTTTTCCGTAGGAGAGCCTTATTAAAGGCTTTTAAATTTTTGATACCAATCCCACCCCATTTCTTCATTCTACACACCATATCCCATGCCACAAGAGGAATTTTTGCTTTGGATTCAACACTTGATTAGAAGAATCTTCTCATTATTTGTTCCATTTTCTCTTCAAACTTGACAGGAATTCTAAAGAGACTCATAGCATATAGAGGCAAATTTTGGAGAGTGGAAGAAATGAGTTGAATCTTGCCCGCTTGGCTGAGGAGTGCACCTTTCCAACCCACCAACTTTCTACTGAATTTATCCAACAGACCCAACCAGAAGGACTCCAAGATCTTAGAGACACACAAGGGGAGCCCCAAATAAGAAGCTGGGAGATCACCCCTATTGCACAAAAGGATTCTAGAAAGCTTTAACTGCAAATATTTTGGTGTGTTAAGGAAAAAAATTGACTCTTGGGAAGATTAATCCTTTGACCAAACGCCTTCTCATAGTCCTTAATCAACCTCTTAATAGCTCTAACTTCCCAAATATAAGATTCACCCATCAAAATTGTGTCATCAAAAAATTGTTGATGGGAAATAGGATCACATCTAGAAGGAGAGAGGCCCTTCAGAGATACAAAATATAAAGCCTTATGAATATTTCTGCCAAGAGCCTCCGCCATCAGAATGAAGAGCTGCAACAAGATAGGATCTCCCTGCCTCAGTCCACGTGAGCTCTAGAAGAAGGGAGAAGGAGATCCATTCACCAGCACAACAAAAGATGGAGTAGAGATAAGTTGTTCAACAAGCTGAAGAAACTTCTTATAGAAACCAAAGTGATCCAACACTTTCAATAGAAATCTCCAATTCACCCTATCATAAGCTTTAAGAAGGTCCAGCTTCAGGAAGAAGTCTGGTTTCTTAGAAGCATTAATAGAATGAGAAAGCTTGTGAATAGTTATAATAGAATCAAGGATCTGACAGCCCTAAACAAAACCACTTTGATGCTTAGAGACCAGGTCCACAAGGCATTTTTGCAGTCTAGTAGCAAGTACTTTTGAGAAAATTTTGTAAATAGAATTACAAAGACTGATCGGGTGATACTCACCAAAGCTGTTAGCATTAGTAGATTTGGGAATCAGGACAATGAAGGTCGCATTTAGCTCTTTGAGTAATATTCTAAAACCAAATATCTCCTTGGTAGCATTGATCACATCCTCTAAAATAATCTCCCAACACGACTGGAAGAACAGAAAAGGAAAACCATCGAGCCCAGGGGCCTTGTTTCCCTCAAAAGAGAAAACTACTTCTTTTACTTCCAAGGCTGAAGGAATAGCAATGAGCTCCTTATTTAGAACCTTTGAGACAAATTTAGGAATAACCTCCAGTGAAACTTCCACACAATTTTGGTCCCAGGTCAGATAATTCTTTAGGAGATGCTCAAAGAAACTAGCAACCACTCTCCTAATAGCCTCCTCATCCTCCAACAACAAGCCATCAACCATAATCGAGGAGATTATATTAGACAATTTATGCCTAAGGGCAGTGAGATGAAATAACTTAGAGTTGTGGTATCTAGACTTCAACCAAATAGCACAAGATCTCTACCTACAAAAATCTTCCTCCTTAGCAACAATATCATGCAACTATGCGAGAAGGGCATCCTCCTACAACTAGAGATCCTCTGATAATCCCTTTGACTGAATGGCATTCTGAATACCATTCAAATTTTGAAGAACAAAGCTCTTAGAATCAAAAATATCACCAAACAATTCTTTATTCCATTTCTTGAGATTCCTTTTGACAAAAGTCAATTTTTTGGAAACTTTGAACATCGCACAACTGTCAATGTTCACTTGCCACCACTTTTTAATACAATCCATAAACCTCGGATCCCTTAACCACATAGATTCAAACCAAAAAGGAAAGTGTTTCTTACCCCCAAGCCTAATAGCAACAAAAGAGATAGGGAAGTGGCAGACCCACATCTCATAATAGAAGACAGGGAGCAAGCAAAATCTGCAAACTAGGACGCTGAAGTTAAAGCTCTGTCCAATCTAACTTGAATATTATCCACACCAACGCACCTGTTAGACCAAGTAAATTTAGCTCCAGTCATCTTAACATCAATAAGAGCATTATCATCAATGTGTTGGACGTTGTGGTTGTGTTGTTGATATGTCGTTGTCATTAATGTCAACACTATTAGCATTAATCCATTAGAAGTTGTATATGTCGAGGATATTGAGAAAATTGTAATGAAATGAGTTGCAGGTTGTCAATGGTGAAGTGAATTTCAATCTGTTGGTGAGTTTTGTACGTTGATGATTAGAGGTTGTGCACTAAAGGGTCTGTTACTGAATGTATCTAGTTTATCCACATCGAGTTTAAGAGATCTGCGTGAAGATTTGATCGAGTTATGAAGATTTATATTTTGATAGTTTTTTTGTTGCTTCAATTGGTATTGTTGATTGAAGATGTTGCGATTTCAGATAGTTCAGTTGCTCCAGATGCTTCTATGGTGATTCATGATGCTTTTGGATGTTTCTAGATCGTGCTCTATCTTTGTTGCACATCTGCATTGATCATTGTGCTCGTGACTGGAAATTTTCTCTTGAGTGTTCATGTTTTTTGTTCTTGGCTGACAAGGTATTTGTAGCATATTGTGGATCTTCGAGGAGTAATTAATTGAAGTGTTTTGATGTTGGAGATGGTGATTTGGGTCTTCACTAAGTTTTGGTTGACCTTGGTTGATTCACATTGAAAATTCTTTATTGTTTTGGGGTGACAGTTTACATTCATTCTATTATTTTGTTGAAGTTGACATGAAGGGATGAAATTTCTTGTTGCGGATATATATAAGCGATTGTTTATTTTGAATCAAGGATGCTGGATGTCGTAGGTGTGTGTATGTGCTTAATAAAGTCCTAATCATCTCAAGGCATAGTAGTGTGTGAAGAAGAGTAAGAAGAGGAAGAAATGTTCATGTGCTTAACTAGATTGATCAAGCATTAGCAAATGCTATTTTATCACTCAAATTCCTACTGATGTAATCTAAATCTTCTAAGACAGTTGGTGTCTTCCTTTGGGTGGTTAGCCTTGTTGTAATTGAAAGGAGCTCTAGGGCAAGCAGCCTGAATACAAGTGCATTCCCCGTATTTCATCCTTTATATTTTTAATAGGGTATAATCTTATGGACTGACCTCCACTGTGGTTTTTCCCCTAACAAGGTTTCCACGTAAAAAATATTGGTGTTATGTGTGTTTGTGATATGTTGATGATTTATGCACTCATGGTTGATAATCAGATATTAGAATAAGGTTAATAAGTTTGATAAGTTTAAAATTTTGTGACAATTGATTCACCCCCCCTCTCAGTTGTCTGCCCTTGTATTGCCAACAATTGGTATCAGAGCTAGGTTCCCTTGAAGAATTTTGACAACTTGAGGTGATCTGGGATGGCAACATACAAGAATGATAGTCTGAGATTTGATGGAACAAATTATTCTTTGCGGAAGACTCGAATGGAGTTTCATTTGAGATGCATTGGTGAACCCTTCTAGAACATTACATGTAATAGGTATGTTATTCTTTAGAATGGTCCTACAACTACTGCTGAGATTAGAGATGTTGAGTATAATATCAGGGATAAGGAAGCATTGTTGAGTTCTTTGACTGATTTTGAGATGACAAATGTTATGGATCTGAATACTGCTTATGAGATCTTGAAAAAGTTGGAAACTTTGTATGAAGGTGATACTAATATGAAGATTGCTAAGTTGTAGAGTTTGAAAGGGAAATATGAAAAGTTGAGAATGGGTGATGATGAGAACATTACCATTTTTATGAAAAGAGTGAATGAACTTGTGTGTGGTATCAGATGTGCTGGTGGACAAATAGACAAATCAGAGATTGTTGCTAAAGTGCTTAGATCCTTTCCTGATTTATACAAAGTCAAAGCTAGTTGTATTGAAGAGCTATGAACTATAACAAATGTAACCAGAGATATGTTGGTTGGTAAGGTTGAATCTACATTTAAGGCTACTACTTCCAAAATAGATAGACATAGATAGGATTCGAGTGAGAGTTCATCTAGAAAGACATTCAAGTATGAGGATGAAATCAGACAGATTGAAGAAGAAGAAAGAGAGCTAGAAGAGCTGGAAGCACTTATTGTCAAAAGAGTACCAAGAGAAAAAGGTAAGTATGAAGGAAAATTGCCTCTTAAATATTTTTCTTGCAATAAGATAGGTCATTTTGCATCAAGGTGTCTAGAAAGAGCTTCTAAACAAATACATAACAAACCTAAATTTCAAAAGAAGTGTTACTATGTTGTTGATGAAGGTGTGACAGATGATGAATCTGATAAAGGTAATAGAAGTGATGATGAATGGGTATTTATTGCTATCAAGGAAAATAATCTTATATCCATTGAATCTGCTAGTTGTACAAATGTGGAGAAAGCCCTAGTTGCTCGAGTTGAAGAGAAAGATGAATGGGCGATTGATAGTGGATGTTCACATCATATGATTGGAGACAAAAGTAAGATTGTAAGCTTGGAAAAGTATGATGGTGGTGTTGTGATATTTGGTGATAATACAGCTAGTGTGATCTATGGTGGAGGATGCATTTCTCTTGATGGTAAGAATAATACTGAAGATGTCCTGTATATGGAAGGCTTAAAGCATAATTTTTTAAGTGTTGGTTAGATGTGTAAGGAAAGCTTAGGTGTGGAAAAAACTCTCCTAACGTCAAAACCTCGGGGAAGAATGCAGAGGTGACTTTAAATTTTTCAATTATAGTCCAATTAAGATACACTTGAAAAGAATAACAAAAAAAAAGAAATGAACACATACACAATTGGACACTAGATTTACGTGGGAAAACCCTTACAGGAGAAAAACCTACCACACCAAGAAAAGCCTCTTTGTATTATAGTAAACAAAATTACATACATAGTATAGACTTCACTTTCTGATGTCAATTTACAGCAACAACATTCACTAATCAATCTTGTACAGAATCGTAATCTTACAATGCTCTCAGATGCATACAATGAACCCTTTCATACAATCAGATCAATCTGTGTTTAGTCGAGCAAAACCCTTTCATTATCTTGAACTATCCACCATCAAAACTGTTCATCGTCATCAACCATTGCCAAGCATAGTAATTTTTCTCACAAACTATTCATCTCCCTCACAGGAATGGTCACAACTGTTCAACTACCAACGGTTCACATTCTGCTTCTCTCATTGGCTCAGAATGCACCACGTAGGACAGACATTCAGTCAAATTGTTCAACTATATCGCATGTCGGTGAGACACTAGACCGTGTCTCCCTGATGCTAAAATACTCGATCACATAGCTATCGGCAAGACCAAAGGTATCGGCAAGAGATCATACCGAATGCAAAACCATCGGCCAGACCAACTCTATCAGCAAGACTTCTCACCGATGTCCATTGCAGAACTATCGGCAAGACCATCGTTGTCGCTAGGACTTCCAAGAAGCTCAACCATCGACAACATCCCACATTGATGCAGAATATTAGTAGTCATTATTTTATAAATAAAAGCCTGAAGAATTTAGGTATCCACGAGTTAGTCCTTTTATTACCAACTTACTCGTACACCGCATTTGACCATCGCACCGAACTATTGGTCATTCCTTGTGGTCTACACCATGACACGCGTTCACTGCTTGTGCATTTTTAGAGAATCAAGCTAGGAATCTACAATATTCTCAACAAGTCTCCTGGAATTCCAAGTGGTCCCCACATCTGTCAGCTTGTCGCTCAATCAGAGAAAAACACAAACTTACAACTTCCACAGTAGGTTAGGAAAATCCCGAACATCACGACATTGAAGGAGATCGACCAGTCGGGAAGTTAAGAAAATTTTGAGTTGTGCGACAAGGTTCCAAGGTTATAGAAATCACCGATGCCGCGACAAGCCGATACCACTGTCGCTCAGTCGGAGAAAACACAAACTTCATAACTCCGTGACAAGGATCTAAAGTTAGCAACTCCAACGATCGACCGACAATGAAGACTTAAATAGAAATACAAGCCAGCAAATTGAGGCACAATTTCCAACAATCTCGCAGTTGACGAAGACTTACTGGCTTCCTTCAAGCTCGAAGTTAGTGAAGGTCATGGGCTCCAAAGCCCATCGAACTGGCGCACCACCTATACTTGTTTGTGCTCACTAGTATCGTCAATGCATCTGCAACATTTTCCAAAGTATTCACTTTTTCTGAAGAGACCTTTCCATCCTCCACCATATCTCATACAAAATGATACTACACATCAATATGTTTTGTCCTCGCATGGAAAGTAGGATTTTTCTTCAAACAAATAGAACTCTGACTGTCACAGTAAATTGTAATTTTCCCTACATCAAACCCAATGTTAGAACACAAATGTTTTAACCAAATTGCTTCTTTACAGGAATGTGTTGCTTCCATGTATTCTGCCTCTGTAGTGGACAAAGTGACTACAACCTGCTGCTTACTCATCCAACTAACTGCACCACCATTCATCATGAAAATATATCCACTGGTGGATCTTCTGTTGTCAATGTCCCCTGCCCAATCAGAATCGACATAGCCTCGAATGTTGAGAGTCCTATTTGATTCAACCAAATTGCCATGGTAACACAAAGTATATTCTAAAGTGCCCTTCAGATATCTAAACACTCTTTTCACAACATCCCAATGTGTCCTTCCAGGATTTTCCATAAAACGACTAAGTACTCCCACTACTTGGGCAATGTTTGGCCTTGTACAGACCATTGCATACATTAAACTGCCAACTGCACTAGCATAAGGCACTCTGGTCATGTCCTCCATCTCAGTAGGAGATTTTGGATATTCTTCAACATATAGTTTCATTCCCTACAAAACTGGAACAACTAGTTGCTTGCACTCAGTCATACAAAATCTCTCCAAAATAGTATTAATATACTTACTCTGACTGAGCCAAATTTTTCTACTCTTCCTTTCCCTGGTTATTTCCATTCCAAGAATATACCTGGCTACACCAAGATCTTTCATTTCAAACTTTGCAGACAACTGATATTGTAGATCAGAAATCATTAACTTACTATTTCCTATGAACAACATATCATCAACATAGAGAGCAATAATAAAAACATGATCATTTTCAGCTTTGAAGTACACACAATGATCAGATTTCGATCTTACAAATCCCAATGAAAACAAACGTGTCAAACTTCTGGTACCACATTCTAGGTGATTCTTTTAATCCATACAGATATTTTTTCAACTTGCAAACTAGATTTTTTTTACCTTTTTCCACAAAGTGCTCAGGCTGGGACATATAAATTTCTTCTTCAAGGTCACCATGAAGAAATGTTGTCTTCACATCCATCTGTTCAATCTCTAATTCCTACACTACTGCTAGTGACAAAAGAAATCTAATAGACGTCAGCTTAGCTACATGAGAAAATTTTTTCCCATAATCAATTCCCTCTACCTAGGAATACCCCTTCGCAACCAACCTTGCCTTATACTTTTCTACACTTCCATCCAAACCTGTTTTCTTTTTAAATACCCATTTGTAGCCAACATCTTTTCTGCCTTCAAGCAAGGGTACCAAACTCCAAGTATCATTCTTTTCTAATGATGTCATTTCTTCATTCATGGCTTCTAACTAAGAGTTTGAATCAGACATTCTAAATGTCTCTTTCATAGTCCTAGGCTCATCAGTGCTAGAAATTAAAGCATAGGCACAAGTAGAATCTAACATAGAAAACCCATACCTATCAGGTTGCTTTCTTTCACGTGTTGAACTCCTCACAGGCTGAGGTTGAGGTTGTTGTTCTTCTTTAGAACTCTCAGAACTACTTGAGCTCTCCTCAGTTTCAGGTACATTTTGAATTTTGAATTCCTCTTTATCTGGTGTCGGAGGAATTTCAACTACATCCTTTTTATTTTCTGATTTTGTCTCTGACTGCAGATCCAAAGTAGAAGGCTTCAACTCACAAAAAATAACACTTTTTTTGTATATAACCTTCTCTGTATCAGGATTCCAAAGCTTGTATCCTTTTATGCCAGCATTATAACCAATAAAAATACATTTAACAACCTTGTTTTACAATTTTGACCTTTTTTCATTCGGCACATATGCATATGCCTCACAACCAAAGACACGAATATGTCTCAGAGAGGGCTTCTTTCCAGATCATGCTTCTAAAGGTGTTTTATCAACAAGAGTAGAATTAGGAGAATAGTTTATTAAGTAACATGCTATTGCAACTGCCTTAGCTCAGAACTTCTCCTCCAAGCCAGCACTGCTTAGCATACTTCATGATCTTTCCATTACTGTCCTATTGAACCTTTCAACAACTCCATTTTGTTGCAGAGTGTACGGTGTAGTTTAATGTCTTTTAATCCCATGATCTTTACAATACCTCTCGAACTCATCAAAACAAAACTCACCGCCATTGTCAGTCCTTAAACATTTTATTTTTCTCCCAGTCTGATTTTCCACAAGGTTTTTGAATTCCTTAAAAAGACTGAACACTTCTGATTTACTTTTCAAAAAATAAACAAATTCCCTTCTTGAATAATCATGAATGAACGATACATAATATCTTGATTTAGACAAAGAAGGAACATTTATTGGACCAAAAACATCAAAATGTATGTAATCAAGTAAACTAGAAGATTTATGAGGACTGGAGTAAAATGAAACACGGTGTTGTTTACCATATATACAATGTTCACAAAATTTGAATTCAAGGTTACAGTCATCAATCCCCTCAACCAGGTTTTTACTTTTCAATGTTTTCAAACCTTTTTCTCCAATGTGGCCTAGCCTATGATGTTAGAGCATAGTCTTTTCTGCTAGAAGTTTAACTTCCATAGAGTTTGCACTATCAGGAACATTTTTCTCCTTTTCTCCATGAGTAGCTTTTTGTGACTTTGCAGAGACACTATTGCATTGCACAACATGTGCATCCAGCTTATACAAGGTACCAATACGAGCACCCCTAGCTAGCACCATTGAGCCTCTAGTAATTTTGTAGTCATTTCTAGAGAACATGACTTGCACTCCAACATCGTTCAGCTTACTAACAGAAAGTAAATTTTTAGCCAGACTTGGTATATGCATTACATCATTGATTCCCTTCACTTTTCCATTAGGGAACTGAATTCTAACTCTTCCACAACCAACTATTTCCAAAGATGAATCGCTTGCCAAATACACCCTTCCACCATCATTTTTTTCATACTTAGTGAACCAGTCTCTATGAGATTTCATGTGGAAAGATGCTCCAGAATCAATCACCGAGACATCATTTGATGCCCGAGTAGCCAAGGCTGCAATGAAAGCATCTGCATCACTCTAAGAAGAATCATTGTCAAAATTCTTCTTCTTCTTCTTCTTCTTTCTCCTCTTTGCAATCCTTTCGGACATGACTAGGTTTCCCACAATTCTAGCACTTCACCTTGGACTTCTTGCTAGGAGACTTTGATCTCCCTTCTGATTTCGATTTGGACTTGTTGTCCTTCTTCTTTCCTTTTTCTTTTGATCTGCCTCTAACAGCAAGGACCTCCTTCGCCATCTCAAAAAAATTTCTTCTCATCTCTTCTGATAACAAAAAAGCAACATCTTCCATCTTAAAAGTGGATGTCGTACTCCCAATAGCCATCACCAAGTGATCCCAAGAATCTGGCAAAGAACATAGCAATAGCATACAATGATCTTCTTCATCAATATTCACACCCACAGATGCTAACTGAGCAATCAACATGTTGAAAGCATTCAAATGATCAGCAACAGACGCTCCTTCCTACATTTTCAAAGAGTACAACTTCTTTCTCAAGAACAACTTATTCACCAAGGACTTGCCTTGATAAATAGCTCCTAGTCTTTTCCACAAAAAAGATGCAACCTTTTCTTCATAAACATTTAGAAGAACAGAGTCTGCTAAACAGAGCCTTATCAGCCCCTTTGATTTTTGATCTGCAAGGTCCCAATTCTCTTGCTTCATGCCTATAGGCTTTGTTCCAGACACATCAAACTAAAGATCACGGTCAACTAACAGATCTTCCATTTTAAGTTTCCACAACTCAAAATTGTTGCCATTGAATTTCTCAATTGCAATCTTTCTTGATGTGCTTGCCATCTTAATCTGTAATTTGAAATACCAGATTTCTACAAGACTCCCACTAAACAAAATTGACACAAAAAACCCAACGTACCCACAAGACTAACACAACTGGCCAAGCTCTAATACCACTTGTAAGGAAAGCTTAGGTGTGGAACAAACTCTCCTAATGCCAAAACCTTAGGGAAGAATGCAGAGGTGACTTTAAATTTTTCAATTACAGTCCAATTAAGATACACTTGAAAAGAATAACAGAAAAGAGAAATGAACACATACACAATTGGACACCAGATTTACGTGGAAAAACCCTTATGGGAGAAAAACCCACCACACCAAGAAAAGCCTCTTTGTATTACAGTAAACAAAATTACATACAAAGTACAGACTTCACTTTCTGATGTCAATTTACAGCAGCAACATTCACTGATCAATCTTGTACAGAATCATAATCTTACAATGCTTTTAGATGCATACAATGAACCTACTCAGATCAATCTGTGTTCAATCGAGAAAAACCCTTTTGTTATCTCAAACTATCCACCATAAAAACTGTTCACTGTCATCAACCATTTCCAAGCATAGTCACTTTTCTCACAAACTGTTCATCTCCCTCACATGAACGGTCGCAATTGTTCAACTTCCAATGGTTCACATTCTACTTCTCTCATTGTCTTAGAACACGCCTTGTATGACAGACATTTGTTCAAAGTTTTCAACTATATCGCATGTCGGTGAGACACTAGACCGTGTCTCCCCAATGCCAAAATACCCGATCACATAGCTATCGGCAAGACCAAAGGTATCGGCAAAAGATCATATCAAATGCAAAACCATCAACTAGACCAACTCTATCGGCAAGACTTCTCACCGATGTCCATTGCAGAACTATCGGCAAGACCATTGTTGTCACTAGGACTTCCAAAAAGCTCAACCATCGACAACATCCCACATTGATGCAGAATATTAGTAGTCATTAGTTTATAAATAAAAGTCCGAAGACTTTAGGTATCCACGAGTTAGTCCTTTTATTACCAATTTACTCGTACACCGCATTTGACCATCGCACCAAACTGTTGGTCATTCCTTGTGGTCTCCACCATGACATGCGTTCACTGCTTGTGCATTTCCAGAGAATCAAGCTAGGAATCTACAATATTCTCAACAAGTCTCCCAAAATTCCAAGTGGTCCCCACATCTGTCGGCTTGTCGCTCAATCAGAGGAAAACACAAACTTACAACTTCCACAGTAGGTTAGGAAAATCCCGAACACCATGACATTAAAGGAGATCGACCAGTTGGTAAGTTAAGAAACTTTTGAACTATGCAACAAGGTTCAAAGGTTACAGAAATCACCGATGCCACGACAAGCCGATACCACTGTCGCCCAGTCGGAGAAAACACAAATTTCGTAACTCTGCGACAAGGTTCCAAAGTTATCAACTCCAGTGATCAGCCGACAATGAAGACTTAAATAGAAATACAAGCCAACAAGTTGAGGCACAATTTCCAACAAGATGGTTGATAAGGGATACAATCTTTAGTTCAAGGATGGAAAGTGCAGAATATTGGGGTGTTCTAGAAATGAAATTGCATCAGGTACTAAAACAAGAGGTAATATCTTTCACTTGAATGTTGCTAGTAAAATTTGTTTGATTGCTCAAGTTGATGAAAGCTAGTTGTGGCAAAAGAGAATCTGTCATGTTAACTTTGATAATATTGTCAAGATAAGTTCTACGAAGGTTGTGAGAGATCTACCTAAGTTGTTAAAACCTACTAATGCCATATGCAAAGAATGTCAATTGGGGAATCAAACTAGAATTTCATTTTAAAGCAAACAACATTGTTCAAATGAATTGTTGGAGCTTGTGCATACCGATCTGTGTGGTCCTTCCAGAGTTAGAAGTTTACAAGGTTACAAGTATTTCATGCTACTTATTGATGATTATTCTAGAATGGTGTGGGATACTTTCTTAAGGGAGAAATATGAAGCACTGGAAAATTTCAAGATATTTAAAGCTATGGTTGAGATATAGATAGGTCTGAAAATTAAATGTCTGAGATCATATAGAGGTTGTGAATTCACTTTCGGTGAATTTAATTCTTTTTGTGAAGAACATAGAATAAAGAGACAATTATCTGCACCGCAGACCCCTCAGCAAAATGGAGTTGTGGAAAGGAAGAACAGAACAATTGAAGATGGAGCTAGAACTTTGATGTTGGAAGGAAATGTCCCGCATATCTACCGGAGAGAAGCTACGAGTACTGTTGTTTACATTCTTAACTGGGTACAAATCAAAGGTGATACTAGTAAGACCCCTTTTGAGCTGTGGACTGGTCAAAAGCCTACTGTTAAGTATTTCAAGATATTTGGAAGAAAATGTTATATCAGAAGAGATTAAGCTATAGGAAAGTTGGATGCTAGGAGTGATGAAGGCATCTTTCTGGGTTATTCTACTAAAAGCAAGGCCTACCGGTGTTACAATAAGAGATTGAAGAAAATGGTTGAAAGTGCAAATGTCGGTTGATGAAGAAATAGCTAAACCATCCAGAACTTGGGGATATGATTTCTATGATCAGAATGACAGTACAAACAAAGGAAAGCAAGTTCAGAATACAAATCAAGTGCAAATCATTCTGGTGAATCAAGAAGATCAACAAGAAGAAGAAACTAGTGAAACTACAGAAGAGAGAACACAAGAGCCTGAAGTTGAATAAAATTATAAGAAGACTCTGAGGTGTGTAAGATTGAATCATTCAGAAGATCAAATTATAGGTGATAAGAACAAAGGTGTCTAGACTAGGAGAAATATTGAAGAAGAATACTGCTTGATTTCAAAGACTGGGCCTACTAATGTGAATGAAGCATGCAAAGATGAACATTGGGTTGAAGAAATGAAATAAGAGCTACTTCAGATTGAGAAGAATGATACATGGATTCTTGTTCCTAGACCTAAGGATAATAATTTCATTGGAACTAAATGGGTCTTTAGAAACAAACTGAATGAGCAAGGTGAAGTGGTTAGAAACAAAACAAGACTAGTATGCAAAGGATATTCACATATGGAAGGAATTGATTTTGAAGAGACTTTTGCCCCTGTTGCTAGAACTGAAGTTGTAAGATTATTTCTTGCCTATGTTGCTTACAAGAACTGCAAGGTTTATCAGATGGATGTCAAGTTAGGTTTTCTAAATGGCGAATTGGAAGAAGTGTATGTTGAGCAACCTGGTGGATTTAAGTTGACTAATAAGGCAGATATGGTGTGTCGATTAAAGAAAGAATTGTATGGACTCAAGCAAGCCCCTAGAGCATGGTATTCCATATTGGAAAAGTATTTTTTGAAGCTTGGATTCAAAAAAGGTACTGCTGATAGTAATTTGTATTTCAAGAATGATGATAAAGAATTGATTGTGGAAGTCTTTATTGATGATATCATTTTTGGAGGAGATGATGGTTTGTGCATGAAGTTTGCTAATGAGATGCAAAATGAATTTGAGATTTTGATGATTGGTTAGATGAAATTCTTTTTGGGATTGCAAATTACTCAGTTAGATAAAGGGATTTTTATATCTCAGTCCAAGTATGTGAAGGAATTGTTGAAGAAGTTTGGTATGGAAGATTTAAAGCTAGTCGGTACACCCATGGTGACTGGATGCAAGTTGACAACAAAAGATGATTCTCTGAAAGAAAATCACACTAGATATAGATCAATGATTGGTGGATTGCTTTATTTGACTCAAACTAGGCTTGATATCATGAATGTTGTATGTATTGTTGCAAGATTTCAAGTTGATCTGAAGGAATCTCATGTGACTGTTGTTAAGAGAATTTTTAGATACTTGAAGGGAAAAGTTGACCTTGGCCTATGGTATCCTAGAGATGATGATCTTACTTTGAGTGCCTTTACTGATACTGATTGGGCAAGAGATGTAAATAAAAGAAAAAGTACTAGTGGTGGAGCATTTTTCTTGGGTAAGAAGCTGATTTCATGGTTAAGTTATAAGCATAATGCCATATCCTTATCTAGTACAAAGGCCAAATATATTTTTGCTGCTAACAATTGTACTCAAGCCTTGTGGATGAAGTGGATGTTGAAGGATATCAAAGTTGTTTATAATGAGCCTATTGCTATATTCTACGATAATTCAAGTGCTATTAACATTTCTAAGAATTCGGTGTTGCATTCAAAGACAAAGCATATATCTATTAAGTTTCACTTTTTGAGAGAGAAGGCAAGTGAAAAGGAAG
This sequence comes from Sequoia sempervirens, assembly GCA_007258455.2. Taxonomy (NCBI): domain Eukaryota; kingdom Viridiplantae; phylum Streptophyta; class Pinopsida; order Cupressales; family Cupressaceae; genus Sequoia; species Sequoia sempervirens. The sequence goes on from VDFB02000003.1 coordinate 726,421,015, forward strand.
TCAAAATGGAGTATGTGCCTACTAAGGAGTAGATTGCAGACATCTTTACCAAGTCATTGCCTAAGGATACTTTTGAGTATCTCAGAGGGAAGTTAGGGGTGATTACCCCTCCTAATCAGAACTAAGGATGCATTGCATTGCATCAATCTGTGCATTTCATAGTCATATCTTGATCTGGATTGATGTTGTGGTGGTTGCTACTCAGGGGGAGTATTCAGATGTTTAGATGTTCAGATATGTGGTTCAGAGTTTGTGTGGAGCTTAGATATCTTTGTCATTGATGTCAAAAGGGGATAAGATCATATGAAAAAATTTCTGAGGAGAAGAGTTATATAAGAAGAGTCAGAACCTAAGGGGGAGTAAGTGTCAAGATTTAGTTGTGTTGATGGTGTTTTTCACATCATGTGTTGCCATCAATGCCAAAGGGGGAGATTGTTGGATGTTGTGGTTGTGTTGTTGATATGTGGTTGTCATTGATGTCAACACTATTATAATCCATTAGAAGATGTATATGTCAAGGATATTGAGAAAATTGTAATGAAATGAGGTGCAAGTTGTTAGTGGTGAAGTGAAGTTCAATCTGTCGGTGAGTTACATGTGTTGATGATCAAAGGTTGTGGACTAAAGGGTCTATTGCTGAGTGTATCTAGTTTATCCACGTCGAGTTTCAGAGATCCGCTTTAAGATTTGATCGAGTTATGAAGATTTATATTCTGATAGTTTTTATGTTTGCTTCAGTTGGTATTGTTGATTGAAGATGTTGTGATTTTAGTTAGTTCAGTTGTTGTGGATGCTTCTCTAGTGATTCGTGATAGTTTTGGATGTTTCTAGATTGTGCTATATCTTTGTTACACGTTTGCATTGATTTTTGTGCTTGTGATTGGCGATTTTCTCTTATGTGTTCATGTTTTTTGTTCTTGGCCGACAAGGTGTTTGTAGCATGTTGTGGATCTTCGAGGAGTAATTAATCGAAGTGTTTTTGTGTTGGAGATGTTTATTTGGGTCTTCACTAAGTTGTGTCCAACCTTGGTTGATTCACATTGAAAATTCTTTAATTTTTTGGGCCTACTATTTATATTCATTCTATTATTTTGTTGAAGCCGACATGAAGGGATGAAATTTCTTGTTGCAAATATATATAAGCAATTTTTTATTTTGAATTGAAGGATGCAAGTGGATGTCATGTGTGTGTGTGTGTGAATAAATTCCTAATCATTTGAAGGCATAGTAGAGTGTGAGAAGAGTGAAGAAATGTTCATGTGCTTAACTGGAACTGTGATCAGGTATTAGCAAATGTTGTTTTATCAGTTCAAATCCCTACAGATGTAATCCAAATCTTTCTATAAGATAGTGTGTCTTCCTTTGGGCAGTTAGCCTTGTTGTAATTGAGTAGTGAGCTCTAGGCAGTGTGTCTAAATGCAAGTGCATTCCCCATATTTTATTTTTTATAATTTTAATAGGGTATAATCTTGTGGACTAACCTCCACCATGGTTTTTCCTCTAACAAGATTTCCACGTAAAAAATATTGGTGTTATGTGTGTTTCTAATTTATTGATGATTTATGCTCTCATGGTTGATAATCATATCTAAGAATAAGGTTAATAAGTTTTATAAGTTTTAAATTATGTGATGACCGATTCACCCTCCCCCCTCTCAGTTGTCTTCCCTTGTATTGCCAAAACAATGAACAATCTTAAATCTAGACGGCTCTCTGGATTATCTTGCAAACCACCCACTTTCTCATTGTCACACAAAGGAGTGTTGAAGTCTCCCATCACAAACCAGGGGCTATCCAAAAAATTCATCCTAAGACACCCAAGATCATCCCATAACTTCTTCCTGGCTCTCTTAAAATTAGGAGCATATACATTAGAAATAACCCAAGAATAAGAATCCATAATCCAAATAAATATCATCTCCACATGATTAAACCTTCCACTATCGAGACACCTTTAATTAGCTTAGAATTCCAAAAATTAGCGACACCACCCAAAGCTCCCTCAGAGCTAACCCCATGAAAACCACAATCCTTAAAAAATAGATTCTTCAAAGCTTCCAACTTATCAATCTATATTTTCATTTCTTGGATCAACAAAATGTCTAGCTTATGGTCCCGGACCAGGTTCTTTAGGAGGTCTTGTTTGTGCATATTATGCAGCCCCCTAATATTCTAGGAAATAATCTTCATTTACACGAAGAGGGGGTGCTCTTTGTGCACATATCAAAAAGGTTTTTCTAAAACCCTTCAACAATATCCCGCTTGCAATCCCTCTCCTTTCTTTTCTGCAAGGAAGTCTTCCATGGCCCCTCAATTTAGACCCACAATCCACTTTTTTCCTTCTCATGGTAACACCTTTGTGAGGTTGAGGATGAGAAGTAGAGGACTTCTTCCTTCTACCTCTCACCTAAATAAAACCATCTTCATCCTTGCTCCCTATATCTACCACCACCAAAGCACCATCACCAACCTTCGGCTTGGATGCATGATGCAGAGGGGAAGACGAGGCAACAAAAGGCTCTAGAATAGTCCATTTAGGGGAGCACAAAGTATTTGAGACATGATCCACATCCCAATTCATAGATTGGCTTGCAACCACATCCATAGTTTTCTTAGACTCCTTGTCAACCTCATGATGAGGGACTAGGTGATCTTCAATATTAACTTCACCCTCCATACCATTGCCAACAGCTGACTCACCTTGATCTGAAGGAGCCTTATTCTCCTTAGTCTCCTTGATCTTCCAAACCTTAGTCAATTGAACAGCCTTGGGCAGGGCCACCTTAGCAAGGCAATCCTTAGCCCAATGACCCACCTTTTTACATTTAAAATAGGAAAAAGGGAGATTTTCAAATACAATTTGCTACTTCTAGGACCCCACCTTTGAGTTCAGGTGGAAGAACTCAGGCATCACAGCGTCTTGGTCAATCATGACATAAAATCTAGTTGAAACCAGTCACTTCCTCGAGAGAGTAGCCTCATCAATAGAAACAAGTCGCTCAAAAGAGTTAGTCACCGCCTTAAACACTTTTTCATCCCAATATTCCAAAGGAAATTTTGGTAACTTAACCCACACAGGGGTTGAATGAAAGAGGCACTTGGAAAGGTCCATCCCGGGTTCCCAAGGACGAAGAACCAAGGTAAGACACCCAAATGACCATGGTCCTTTTACAAACACTGCTCTCAGGTCTTTATCATAGGAAAATGAAAAGGATAAGAAACCCTTAGCCATAGCCACAACTTCAACCTGACCTTTTAATTCCCACTTCTTATGGACCCAAGTATGGACCTCCTCAATATTAGGTCGTGGACCTAAAAACTTTCCAACCAGAGAGAAATCCATTTTAGCTATATTTTTGTCAACAAGAGAATCTGAAACAGACAAGGTGAAACCACCTTCAATGTTAAAATAAGACACAGACTCAAATGCTACACCTTTTCCTTTAAGCTTAGATGTTATGGACACTGATTTTGGTTACCCAAGGGTTCTCTAACTCTTTGAGGTTTTTCACCTAGGAGAGAAAATGGGCCCAAAATGTGTAATGTTTGTACTCAAGATTAATGTAAATAGGAATGAAATGTATCTAAATATGATGTCTAAATGCAAAAACCTGAAAAAGAAGTGATTTATTGGTGCTTAATCTAAGAAATGCAAAGTGTTGGAAAACACAGTGTGATATGAAAACATCTAATAAATGACCTAGAAATGTAAACAAAACTATACAGAAAGTTATGAAATAGAATGTGTACACCTATAGGCTGAAAAAGGATGGCATGAGGGTATGGAATCTTGATAAAACTGATGCAGAAGTCAACTGAGACACTTGTGTCAATCTGGGTGACTTAGTCCCAGATCTAGAAAAACTGCTTTAGAGCCTGTTTCATCCAAATTGGTATCCAAATCTATTGAAACCTATGAAAAATAGGTTCAATGGGATGAAGTCGCCACTATTGGTGACTTAGTCCACTTTTGAATTTTTCAAAAATTCAAAAGTGGAAACGGAAGTCCTCAGTCTGCACTTCAGTTCGTGACAGGTGTCCACTTCTGAAACTCTGATTTTTGAGCTTGAAAGTGAATTTTAATAGATATTTTGGCTTTGCAAGCAAGGAGAGGTCTTCAACAAGTCTTCAACCTAATCTTCAATGATCTTCAAACCCTTAAAGTTCCTAAATCTGCAAACACACAAGAAAAGAAGGAGAAATGTTGAATGTTAGGACATGGAGGTTTGCCTTGGACAAACCCCTTTGTAGGTAATTAAACCAAAATGAGGAAACCATATAATGAAGCATGAAACAATGGAGTTAATACCTTTCCATGATATTTGATCTTGAATTTCTACAGAAAAACATGAAGAATCTGCCCTTGAATGTCCTTGGAAGCTATCTTGATGACTTAAAATGTTAAAACTCTAGCTTGCTTGAGAAGAATACTGAATGATGAGTTAAGAATGAATGAATTGGTTAAGATTGTTATGAATTAGGGTTTAGAGGCTTATATTTCCAGGTAATTCACCTTATTTTTTCATTAATTGGATCCCTAAGGCTGACATGTATTTGTCTGTTTGATTTCTTGTACAAGAGAACAATCAAGACCACTAGCGTTTATTGTTGTAGAAGGATGTTTTGTAATAGTGCTGATTTTGAGTGAAGGCTTGGTGACTTCTATCAAAGGACAATATCCAAGACTATGAGTTGTTTCTTGCATGTTAGGATTGATGGGGACATGGATACCTTGTTTGTGAGCACCACATCCTTTTCCACTATAGCCAAGTTGTTTCATAAGTTCATAACCTTTTCCATAAATATTTTTCATTGCTTTTGAATCAGGTGGTTGTTCGTTGTTGTGTTCATTAAAGGTTGTCCTGTAATTTTCTCCGTTGTCTAAAGTAGTTGAGGTGGATGCTTTTGAAGGGTTGTCCAAGTTTTGTGTTGTCATGATTGCATTTTTTTTTCCCTCATTTGAATATTTGTTGATGATCTAGTACTCATCCATGAGTGTTGGTGTGAAGTCTAAGGAACCCCAATCATCATCTAATAGCTTTGTGACTTGTTTAATATGTGTTTGTTTGTCTTTTTGTTGCACGGGTTCCACTTACGTAGTTGGTGTTAATGTGTTTAAATGATTTTCTTCTTTTTTTCTCAATGTTCAAACAACTATTTGGATCAGGGTCAACTTCAAGGATGTGCACTTTGTTGTTGTAGATGTATTTCACTATTCGATGAAGAGTGGAAGGCACACCATTCATTGCATGAATCCATGACCTACCTAAGATAAGATTGCATGAAAGTTCATGAGGCATAAAATGGATTGGTGTATTCAATGTGGCCACTCCAGCTATAAGAGGTGTAATGATCACCCCAAGCGGTTATGTTTTGACATTGTAAAATCCCTTAATAGATAAAGAATCAGGTTGAATGTTTGATTGATCAATTCCAATCCTATCTAGAAGGCTCACACTACACACATTAACCCTTGAGCCAGTGCCAACTAGGGTTCACTTTATCCCTTTTGTTTTGTATTGAGATATGATCATGAAAGCATCATTTTGTTTTTGCACTTCCAAAGGGGGGAGTTCACTATGGTGGAAAACAATGTCAGCATTCAATCCTTGAATTATGGTTGATATATCATTTGGTTGTGCATTAGAAGGGATAGGAATTTTTTGTAAGGCCGTTTGGAGCATAATGTGATAGGTAGGTGAATTCTGAAGAAAATCCCAGAGGGATATCTTTGCAAGAGTATGCTTGAGTTGTTCAATAAGATCATACTTCGTAGGAGTTAATCGAGGACCACTAGGAAAGATGGGATTAGGAAAAGGTAATGGTGTTGGGGTGGGCTGTTGTGGTCGTGGATTATTTCTAGTGTAGTGTGTGTGAGTAACAAGATCATGTGTAGGTGGGTAAAGGGTAAACTCTGGTTTAGGTGGAGGTGAAGGTTTATGTGACAGTGGGTAAAGGATGAGTTCAGGTTGGTGTTGAGTTTGTTGTTTGTGTGAAGGTGGGTAGAGAATTAGAGGATTCTTAGGATGTCCCACAGGGTATGTATGAGGTCCATTGATCGAGGGGGAACTAATGGACACTTGCGCATTCATAACCTCAGCGGTCTTGGGTTGATGTATTTCTAACAAAGGGAAATCGAGAATCAGCTTTTTACCGTGAGCGAAGGAAGACACATTAGTATTGTTGCCATTTTCCAACACCATGAGATTCTCCCTAGAAGGAGAGTTTTTAGGAGAACTATGGATCAAATGTTTTTGACATTTATGGATTGGCTCTTCTAAAATGACTTCGTCACAGGTAGGGGAATGATCAATGGTTAGATTTTCTTGTTTATCAATAGTGGGGGAATTAGGAGAAGACTCGATTTGATTGTCCGTTGTTTCTAAGGTCTCATTCTCTTGTTCCATATTATCTACCCTAATAGAAGAGCTTGCAATATGGTCATCGAAGTTTGTAGCTTCATCACAAGTGGGGAAGGAATTAAGAGAAGGACCATGATGATTTTCAAATAGATTGTCCCAAATGGTAGGAGCATTAGGGAAAGGAGGATCAAGGTTCTCATGATGTTCAATAGGTATATTTGCTAACACTAACCTATCCTCTTTACATCAAGGAGAGATATTAGGAGAAGAACAGGTTTCATTGTCATGGTTAGAGAGACTAGGTAAGGTGATGTTTAGGAATTTTTCTATGATCTCATCCTCTTGTTTCCTAATGTCTTCCAAAGGTGGAAGAGGAGAGGGACAATCAAAACTCTTAATGTTTGTATCTTCTTTCACCAAGATACCTTCGTCACTAATAGTAGAGGTATTGGGAGAAGAAAAAGTATGATTTTTATGATTATCTATGCTTGCATCCTCTTGTGTTATGATATTCTTACAAATCTGATAAGTACTAGGAGGGTATGCAACATGATTATCAAATGTTTTACTTTGTTGTCCTAGATTATGTTCATGAAAAATAGAATCATACAAATCACTTGTTATTCTAGAAACATGAAACACTTGAATAGAACACATGCTAACATGAAAAAGTAAATAAAGTGCAATGCAATGGTTTAAAGTGAAATGTTTGAATGAAATTTTCAAATGTAAAACAACTAATTTGTTGATTACATTATTCAAAAATCTGAAAGATGAAATGTTTGAAATGCAAATTTGAAATTAAACAATGCATGAAATGAGCTAATTTAAGCTAGATCTAATGAAAGCATGTTACAAAAACTCAGCCAACTAATACAGATAGGTAAGGGCAGCAAATAGAAGCTTAAAAATAGGGTTTTCAGCTATGTAAAAGGAAGTTTCAGGGCTGAATGGGGACTAAGTCACCCAAGGTGATGAATTAGTCCTAGTAGGGATTTTTTTGAGAATTTTTTAGATTTTATGGATTGATTTTAATGGTTTCTATGTTGTATGATGTAGACCTAAGATGCCAATGCAAAATTTCAGAAATTTTCAATGATTTAAGATGCAAAAATGCAATCTATATGCACTAATGCAAAATTTGAAAACCCTAGAATGCAACTTAACTAATGTAATATGCAATGCAAGATAATTCTAGGATGATGGACTCCAAAATTAAAAAAATAAAGTATTCTAGAGTTAGGTTCACCAAAATGTAAACAAATATTTTGGCACTTGAATGCTTTAAACTCCTTCTAGGGTTTTTCACCTAGAGGGAGAGAAAATGGGCCCAAAATGTGTAATGTCTACACTCAAGATTAATGTAAATAGGAATGAAATGTATCTAAATATGATGTATAAATGCAACAAACTAAAAAATAAGTGCTTTATTGATGCTTAATCTAAGAAATGAAAAGTTTTGGAAAACACAGTGTGATATACAAACATGTGATAAATGACCTAGAAATGTAAACAAAACTATACAAAAAGTTATGAAACATAATGTGTGCACCTGTAGGATGAAAAAGGATGGCATGAGGGTTTGGAATCCTGATAAAACTAATACAGAAGTTAACTGAGACACTTGTGCTAATCTGGGCGACTTAGCCTCAGATCTGGAAAAACTGCTCTAGAGCCTGTTTCGGCCAAATGGGTATCCAAATCTACAAAAACCTCCAAAAAATAGGTTTAGTGGGACTAATTCACCACTATTGGTGACTTAGTCCACTTTTGAATTTCTAAAAATTCAAAAGTGGAAACAGAAGCCCTCGATCTGCACTTCAGTTCCTGATAGGTGTATGCTTCTAAAACTCTGATTGTCAGGCCTGGAAGTGACTTTTAATAGATATTTTGGCTTTGCAAGCAAGGAGAGTTCTTCAACAAGTCTTCAACCTAATCTTCAATGATCTTCAAACCCGAAAAGTTCCTAAATCTGCAAACACATAAGAAGAGAAAGATAAATATTGAATATTAGGACATGGGGGTTTGCCTTGACCAAACCCCTTTGTAGGTAATTAAACAAAAATGAGGAAACAATGTAATGAAGCATGAAACAATGGAGTTAATACCTTTCCATGATGTTTGATTTTGAATTTTTGTAGCAAAACATGAAGAATTTTCCCTTGAATGTCCTTGGAAGCTATCTTGATGACTTAGAATGTTAAAACCCTAGCTTGCTTGAGAAGAATAATGAATGATGAGTTAAGAATGAATGAATTGGTTAAGATTGTTATGAATTAGGGTTTAGAGGCTTATATTTATAGGTAATTCACCTTATTTTTCCATTAATTGGATCCCTAAGGTTGACTTGAAAGAAAAATAAACTTAAACTCCAAAATTTCTCGCTCAAACCTCAAAAATAGGCCAAATTGGACTAAGTCGCCATGTTGGGCAATTTAGTCCCACTTGGCAGGGACTCATTCACCCAGATAGGCAACTTAGTCCCAGAGGGGCCCCTTTGATAGCTGGAATGTTGGGGAATGAGGAATTTCAATTCTTATGTTGATTTCATCAGGTATTTGATTGAATTATGCCTTGGGCTACATAATATGGGGCAATAGGGGCCTATTAATGATGATGTAAGGGGTAATTATTAATAGGGACACAAAGTTCAATGTGAAAGTGTGATTACATACACTTTACATCATTAAAATGAGGTCCACATAGCCTAGAAAAGCACAACATCCAATGTGAATGTGTGAAACACATTACAACACTAGATTGGAATAAGGTTTAATTTACAAGCCTTCTAGATAAATGTGAGAATGTAATTAAATAAATTTTATAACATTGAATTATGGGAAGAATAGGTCCATTAGTCTAGAAAAGTGTGAGTCTTTTACAACACTTTACAACACCTTTACAAGACATTGTTAAATGCATTTTATTTAGTTTGCAAGGGTCCAAGACTTAATGTGGATGTGTAAAGCACTTCACAACACCAAATCAAGGCCTCATTAAGTCTAATTTGTCATCAATTATTCCCATATCAAGCAAAGTATACACTTTTTGGCGACACAAATGCAAAAAGGTCAGACCATCTTTGTCCCAACAAGGAAGACTGCCATACCAGTCGACCACTTCCCACCAGAGCAAGCTCAATCTAGGGAATACTCGGATTAGCTACAAATGATTCCCCAGATGGGGCCCGCACATCATTTCCAACGGCCGGGTATGTGCAGGATCATGATGGGCCAAAAAGTGGCAATATTATGGGTATTTGTAGGGTATGTGGCTGACGACTTTTTCTTTACCCAAAATTGATAAAACAAAAAGGGTTTTTAGAGGAGATTCTCAGCTTTCCACCAATATAAATCATGTTTTAATTTGAATTTAATAAATAATTACTATTCATTTTCTATTAGAATTATGAGTAAAGTCCTTATCGATAGGCTGATTGAAAAACATCTATAACTTTCAAACGGTATCACATTTTTTGAATCTGAAACATGCGTCACATTGTATGTTTCACATACTATAGGATTAAAAAAATAAAAATTAAATTTCATGAAGTTTTGACTAAGTTAAGGTGGTCAGACATACGAGTTTTTTATATTTTTTAAAAGTTGTAATAAAAAATTCATAATTAATTATTTACTTGAAAAAAAATTACAAAAAAATATGCATCACATCCAGACATGAGTCATCTACTTATATATAAAATATTATAAAAAAATATTATCATTTTATTATGGTTAGGGTGGTCAGACAGACACCTACTTCTTATTTTTTCCCTGAAATTTAAGTACTACTGCATTGAAATTTCAAATTTTCACCAAATAGATTTTCTTTATTTTTAAATAAACCTAGTAGTTTAAAAACTACATTCAATTTTCTACAGATTCTATTCTTACATATTTTTGAAATAATATAGATAACTTATTCAAATTTTTACGTCAAGTTGCCTAACACTGATTTTTCTGAATTTTTTGCCACTTAAGGGCCTATTTTTTTCATGATAATCCTACACATACCCAGCCACATTATCCCCATGGACCTTTAGAAACACCTCCTTCAACGGACAGTCATCACAATACTCCCTGAAGGCCTCAAACGCACACTTACCTTCAAAGAGCGCATCTTTGACCACATCCTCACCGCACGACCCATCCTTCCTAGCCTCACTACTAGGGAGAAACAAAGCATCCACACCACACAATCTATCCTTCCCAACTACCGCATCAGAAAACCCCAAATCCATAGATTGACCAAACTGAAACTCACCATCCTATTTTTGTTGAAATCACATATTTTTAGAAAATATAGTGATTTAAGCCTTTAAAGGTTCCATTTAAAAGATTTTAATTGAAAAGGGTTTGATCAAACCCCATTGGATAGAACCTTGCTAATTTTAAACCATACCTATAATGGAGTCTCCTCTACACCTATCAAAATGTTGATAAAAAACTTCTTTTGATTTACCTTTTGTGGGATCAAATGAATTCATTTAAAATTTATGTTTTGTAAGTATGTAGTCCTTATTATAAGCTTCCCAAAAAGTATAATTTTAAATATATTTAATTTGATTATTATATTTATTTTTTATTTCTTCTTAATGTAGGTTTTTCATTGAAAATAAAGCTCTTTGTTTTACACATGTGGAAAAATAGTATATTACCAAAAAAATCTAAAAAACGTCTATGCATTTGGTATCGATGTCCTTGATCCTACAAAAAAAATGAATTTTGATACATACAAAAATGTTGTGTTATATAGTAAACCTATGTCTAAATTATAATTGGTTTGAATTCAAAACTTAATTAAGAAAAAATATTCAATAAAACACTATGAAACCAAATGAAGGAGCTAGATATCATAGTTACAAATATAAATTTTAAAAAAATAGAATTTTATCCTTCATAGAAAAAAAGTTGTGTTATGCAGTAAACATCACTCTTTAAAAATGTTGTTTACTTTTAAAAACTAGTTATCAAAGGAGATGGAAAAAGAAATGCAATTTGATTCCAAATTTTTTTAACAGTATATATTTGAAATCTATAGAAAAAATGTCACAAATCACTAGTTTGCATCATCTTTGAATTCATCATGATTTAGTAGTTATAGGTGTCTGAAAGTGAACATTTAGTTAAAAAAGTTTAGTTCAATGTCAAGTTTGGCCAAAATGTGTAACCCACTATTGTTGGATCACCCTCATTCTTCTAAGGAGGTTTGGCAATAGAGACTTGGTATTGGTATTGGTTTTGATTGTAGGATAGTGAGGATCAGATGTGGCAGTCAGAGTGTCATATGTTTGGCTAGGAATCCTATGTATCATGCTGGTACTAAGCATGTTGATTTTTAGTATCACTTTGTGCTAGAAATGGTTGAGAATGGACAAGCCTTGATTGAAAAAATTGACACTTTGGATAATGTTTCAAATTCTTTCACGAATCAAATAACCGTGGATAAGTTTTCTTGGTGTAGAAAGGCCATGGGCCTTGATCATTGTACTTAATTTCATGTTGATGTATCTTTATGGGTGTAATTTACAATGTATGATGTCCAGTGGGAGAATGTTAGGATTTAGGTGGAATCAACCTTGTAAATCCTTTAATTAATTTTTTTCCTAACATCTTTTGTAAATTACTCATAAGAGGTGAAACCGTTTAACCAACAATGGTGAAAGAACTCATGTAAAGACAAAGTTACAGTTATCGTTTGTCTTCTAGGGAAAGGAAAAAATAGCTAGGTGTCCCATTTGGAATATCCTATTTTTTGAGGGTTATGACATTTGTCATAAGTGAAGAGTATCTATAACACTGAATTTTTTTCATAATATTCTATGACAAATATGACACCATTTATGATTATTTTTATGACAGATTCCTTCATTAGGCACCTATGCATGAGAGATGCCTTATGACAGTTGTAAGAGCATCTGTAATTTGCTATTTTGGGTGGTTTTGGTGGTTAGAAAGGAGGTAGGTGTGGGTTTTTCTATGTGGTTTTTCTGCATGTTGTTTGGTGATACCATGGTGGTATTCATCCCCACAAGTTTCTATAAATTGGGGCCTTGAGCTAGAGTTATTCATTCAGTTTTGCAAGTGACAAGGTGTTGTCAAATTCTACAAAGTTATTCAGAGAAGTGTATTGCTATTCTAATCTCTCCTGGATTAGTAATATACTTGCCTCTCTCTTTCTGTGGTGGATTTTTTTTCCCTTAGGGGTTTCTCCACATAAATCTGGTCTCATGTGTTATGGTTTTTTTCTTGTTTTGATTCTACAATCGCATTCATATTAAGGGTTAATCCTTGGATTCAAATTTGCAATTACTATTGATTAAAGTTCATATTGCAAGCTTTCTTCACCTTGTTTTACAATAGTTGTGACACAAAAATGGCTCTTAAAATGCCACTTTTTTCCAAAATAAGTAAAGTCTAATGTCTACAAGAAAATGAAGATAGTTATGCTCAAAATTTAAAAATGTGGCAAGAACAAGAGTTGTAGTGCTTTGCATCTACTTTCTAGTGTTAACACAAGTTCGATTAACCTTGGTTGTTTACATTAGCAAATTTGATTTGATGTTTTTGGAAGCATAGTGTGGCATGTATGAATGGATTTAGGTTCTAGCTAAGGTGTTTTGTGGTCTGTGTTCATTCCTTTCCACCGCAAGAATGTCTTGGTATCGACCCAATTTGAATTTGCATAGTTGAGGTGCATAGCCGACCTTGGAGAATGTTTTCAAGGTTGAAAATGATATAAATAAGTGTTTATTTGTTGAGGTATGATAAGATATATGAGTATGATGTGAGTGATGTAAATTGAAAAGTTGTAGGGTGTGAATTTGAGAAGTGTAGTGTGAGCTTTCATTTGTTAAATTATTAAATACAGTTAGTAGAAGGTGTCTACAATTCTTTAGAAATACTAAGAAGGTATTGTTGATGTTGTGGTGTATTTTTCTATTTCTTTGAGATGGATTTCTCATTGTAACACTCTTCTCTATCTAATTTTATATTGTGGCAGTGAGCCTTTGGTGGCAAGTCTTTCTTTCTTTTGAGTAGTGAGCACTATTGAATTCGGTGTTGATATTACTTTATATTGTGAGTTAATCCTCACCGTGGTTTTTCCCATCTTGGGTCTTCCACATGAATATGTTCCTTTATGTATGGTGTTGATTTTCTTCTATTTTTGTTATTTTCTTTCATGATAAACCATTCTGATAGATTAAGGGTTAATTGGATTAATGTGGATCTAAATGTTTGTAAGGGTTTTGAAGTTTTAAGGTTCAATTGGTTTACCCCTCTCTCAACTGTCTTGTGCATTCAACACACACTCTCTCTCTACCTACTTCTCCCTCTATGCCTCCCACCCTAACTCTCTCTATGTGTCTCTCTCTCCCTCTCCTTATCCCTCTCTCTATACCTCTCTCTCCCTTCCTCTATACTTCTCCATATCGCATTCCCCCTCTCTCCCTTTATATGTCTCTCTATATCTCTCTTCATGCTCTCTCTCCTCTCTATTTGTCTCACCTTCCCTTTCTACGTATCTTTATCTCCACTCACCCTCTCTATCTACCTCACTCTCATTACCTACCTCTCCCTCCCTCTCACCATCCTTCCCTCTCTCTCCTTGTCTCTCTCTCTCCCTCTCCCTCTCCCTCTCTTTATACCTCTCTATCTCCCCTCACCCTCTCTCTACCTACCTCTCACCTTACCTCTCTCTACCCTTCCCTCTATACTTCTTTATATATCCTCTTACCCTCCCTCTCTCTACCTACCCCTCCCTCTTTCCCTCCCACCTTACCCCTCTCTCTCTACTTCTCATTATTCCCCATCTCCATCTTCCTCTCTTTCTACCTACATCTACCTATATCCCTCCCACACTACCTCTCTATCTCTATCTCTACCTCTACCTTCTTTCCTCCCTCCCTCACTACTTCTCTCTATCTCCCCTCTCCATCTCTCTTCCTACCTCTCACTCTATCCATCCCTCTCTCCTAATCTCTCTCCCTTTATATATCTCTCTATATCTATCTTATCTCTCTCCACTCTACCTCTCTAGCCTTCCCTCTCTACTTTTCTCTATCTTTAGTCACCCTCTCTATCTCTATAGAAATGTATAGAGGAAGATAGAGGGAGAGGGAGAGAATAGATATATAGATAAAGAGAGGTAAAAGGAGAGATATAAATATAGAGAGATAGAGAGATATAAAGGAATGTCGAGAGAGAGAGAGAGAAAGATATAGATAGTGAGGTAAAGTGATAGAGAGAGAAATAGAGAGGGAGAGGGAGAGATAAATAGGTAGAGATATAGAGGGGAAGAGAGAGGAGGGAGGGAGAGTGGGGGATATATAGAGAGGGGGTAGACAAAGAGATAGAGGTAGAGAAAAGGAAAGAGAGAAAGCTAGAGAGGTAAAGAAAGAAGAAGAGGGGGAGAGAGGGAGAGATAATTATAGATGGAGATATAGAGATATAGAGAGGGATAGAGAGAGATAATTAATAAGAGAGAGAGAGAGAGAGAGAGAGGTAGAGATAATGAGATATATATATATAGAGAGAGAGACAGAGAAAGATAGAAAGAGACAGGAGGTGATAGAGACAAGTGATAGAGAGATAGGGAGAGAGAAATGGAGAGAGGGGGGTAGATATAGAGATAGAGATAGGGAGGGAGAAATAGGGTGTGTGTGTGTGTATGAGAGAGAGATATGGAGATAACTTGATGGAGAGGGAGATTATATAAATAGATAGAGGGAGGGAGAGGGAAGGAAAGAAGTAGGGAGAGAAGTAGAGAGATGTAGAAAGAGGGAGTGATATAGATAGAGGGAGATAGACATAGAAAGAGGGAGAGATATATAGAGATATATATAACCTAGGAAAGATAGAGGAGAAGAGAAAGGAAGAGAGAGGAGAGATATAGATAGAGGAAGAGTAGGAGTAAGGGAAAAGGGGAGAGATAGGTAGAGAGGGAGAATGAATGAGAGGAGTGAGAGGGAGAGAAAGATAAATAGATAGAGGGATAGGGGGAGGGAGGGGGAGAGACATGTTCTCCTAGTTCAACTTGGGGAAAGGTACATATAGAATCAAAGACAACAAAGAGGCCTTCTATGATGATTTATGCAATTTTTTTACTATGCTTAGTACAAAATATAAACATTTCATCATTTATTAGTTCTTTAATGTTTCAAGTTTTTGGGAATGATTATTATAAACAAAAAACAAAAAAAAAGACTTTGTATGTAAGAATTATGAGTATTTAAAATTTTTAAAATTGAGGAACTTAAAATTCTTGGTGCAATCTCTATCAAAATTATCTTATCCATTGTGTAGATATGTGAATCACCTTTCCAACACCTATAAAAAATCAAAATTTTGATAAGTAACACAAAAGTTATGCCCATTTTACTAAAGTGTTATTTTTTCCGATTTTCAAAATGGATATTTGTTTTTCTTTTCAAAATGGATATTTGTTTTGAACATAAAATTATTTAAAATACTTGTACGAAATAGATATCCATTTTGAAATCATAAAATTAACGAAAATAATTTTGAGAAACAGATATTTGTTACTAACAAATATCCATTTTGGTTTGGTATTACCAAACCAAAATCAAATTTTATCTAACCCATACAAAAATTCAACTTTACGTTTTGCAATTTTGGCGAAGCAAAAACACATTTTTTTATTATTGCCACTTTTTGGCTCATCATGATCCTACGCATGCCCTAGTATGAATCCAAAAACTACAAAGAAAAACTTGTTATTTACAAAAAATATGACTCTTAATAAAACCAAAGATAAAAACTTGTGTAGCAACAATGTATGGATTTGCATGGACATATGACATATAGATATG
Source organism: Sequoia sempervirens (assembly GCA_007258455.2). Classification (NCBI taxonomy): domain Eukaryota; kingdom Viridiplantae; phylum Streptophyta; class Pinopsida; order Cupressales; family Cupressaceae; genus Sequoia; species Sequoia sempervirens. Next base: position 726,437,208 of record VDFB02000003.1, read on the forward strand.
TATGGATATATGACATATAGATGTTTACTATGTACATATTTTTTTGACAATAATCAAGAACCTAAGAAAATACTTTAAAATCATTTGATTTTGATGTTTGGACAATTATATTATGGTTTTGATGCCTTTTGGATGTAATAATGAGGTATTATTTTCTCTAGGAGGCTTCTTGTAAAAGTTAAAAAGTAAAATCTCTCAAAAAATGAGAAGGGGTTTTCTATTTCAAAGCTCTAATACCATATTGTAGTAATGGAGAAACCCACATGTACAAAAATCCATCAACAAAGTCAAAAAGCCTTCTACTAGAGAGAGTTGCATTGAAAAATTTCTATTATCACTAAACAAATGAATTGTATTGTGATACAATACAATGAGATGAATTTGATATAAAGGCAAGGATAAAACCATAAGATATACTATGATCATTCCAGATGTCTAAATCCTATGAAATAAGGTGAAAAGAAAAAAAACTAAGTAAACTTAGGAGACAAGTTATGAATAGGTCCTCAAGTCTAACTAGCTATATAAAGTACCTCATTCACACTAATAGATGGGATTATTCATTTATTTTTATCTATAACTATGGGGATCAACACCAATAATTTCAAATGAAATCTCAATCCATCCATCTAGCTCTTGAAAAATCTTGGGAGATGGGATGGAAAAATATTATTCATGAATTAGACTCCTTTATCATAATTTCTCTTTTGAATAGAGTGAGGATCCATGAATCCTCTTGGTAGTTGGAAACTTTAGCTAAGAAAATTGTATCTTACTCCTAATTTATATGATATTTCCTTTATTCATATTCCTAGGGAATGGAATTCTACATGAATTTCTTGGCCAAATGGACAATTAAGGATAGTTTCATCTAGAATGACTTTGACTTGGTATACCTCCCTCCTAAAAAAAATCTGCCCAAGTTCTCGAACTTGTTCATAATGATCAAGCATGGCCTTCTTTCTTTAGTGTAGCTCAAGTTATTTGATTGTGACTCTACTTTTCTTTCTTCTTCATTCACTCTCTATAGGTACTATAGCCTAGTTTGTCTTAACAAGTAAGGTCAATTACTCCTCTTTAGCTTCAAAAATAAGGGGAATCATGATCTCAAGGATTATTGTAGCCAAATGGGTTCTCTAGGTTCCTTTTATGGTTGGGGTAGTGGAAAACCCTCAAGGTTTTTTTTCTCTTACTTTATTTATGGCTCTAGCCATTTGAAAATTCTTGTATTGTAAAATTTAACAATATTCTTTTAATGCAATTCTCCTTTTTGGCCCAAAAAATGTAATTTGAAACAAAATTAAAACTTATGTAATTATAAATATGAAAAGTAAACATTATATATAAATATTAGGATTTATAATATTTAAATAATCAAATATTATAAATCAATATGAATTAATTTAAAAAGTTTTATAATTACAATTTATATAAATATATTAATACAATAGATTTTAATATTTTTTATTAACATTGAATGTATTTGATTAGAGCTATGAATTAGAAAGAGATGGGTTTTTGAAAGGGCCCAAACCCTTGTACAACCATGAAATCCAATAAGAAATAAACAAACCACATAAGTAAAAGAGATGAAACTACAAAAATACAATAAACATGTAAATCCAAGAGATTAGGGGGAACCAAGATGAGGCAGTCCCTAAACTAGATCTAGATCCCTCCATTCCCCTAACCTAAGATCAAAGAACAAATTTTTGGGTTTTCATTACAATTTTTGGAGAACTTTTCCTCCTCTTTTGTACAACTATCAATGAAATATTATCACTCTCATCCACAGGGTAGGAGGTTGAAGTAGGGGTCCCACAATCATCTTCAAAGTAGAGGCTCCAAGCGAGAGGGTAAATATACTAGTTCTAGGAGGGAGGCTACATACATAAGCACAAATATGGAGAAATCCTAGAAGAGGCATGCCCAAAAACTCAAAATGATCAAACATAACCTCTAAAGTATTCAATAATGACTCTAGAGAGGTTTGCATATCTAGCTTAGAAATTTATTAGGCTGAATTACACCTTGAGAAAGTAATAGGTTAACTCTCTCATCAACCAATACCATGGAAACAATCCTAAGTTGTGGGTGACCTATATATTGGAGTGAATCTCCAAAAATGATTGGTTCCCCTAGTATAGCACCTAAAGACTAACTTACTCTACTATTTTTAAAGGAAAAGGGTGGAAACTAGGTTTGAAACTGAAAATTAAAACTAAAAAGGAGGTGATACACTAGAAATTCAATGACTTATACTTCCTTTGATATGCACATGAAACATAGAAAAATAAGACGGGGGATCCTAAGTTTTAATATATAGAACCTAGGGTTGGCTGCCTCCTTTTCTAGGGTTTCATTAAGATGGAGATCAACAAGGCGTATAGATTGAATTTCAACCATGAAAGTGAGCCAATCATACCTGGATCTCCATCATATTGAGGATTGGAATGGATTGGAACTGATTTGCAATGATTAACCTAATTAGACTATGTGACCTAATATGCATAATATAAGATACCGACAATTGACAGACAGAAACAGAGAATTGTAGGAAGATATGGGAAGGGGGGGAAATTGTGCACCTATCTAGAAAGTTTGGTTTTGATCACTGTAGGAGGACATAGTCCCCCAAGGGTGTCTAGTTCTTTGTATGGGTGTCCTACTCTATTTTTGCTGTCCTTTGATGATAGATCTAAGACCTCCATTTTTACTTGAAAATTCATTAGATTATTGTCGAATAATTTTGTAGGTGATTTTCTATGAGTTGACAAGATGTAGGGCTTCAAATGCAACAATGAACAATTTGTCTTCAATCTTCCTTTAATCCTTTCTAAACCTAAAATTTGCACATTCACAAAGAGAAGAAATCTTGTGCCATTTAGGGGTTTACCTTAGTCAAATCCCATGTTAGTGTTTCCACTTCCACAATGGAAATCTCAATGATAAATAAATAAACGATAGGAAGGAATGATGAAATCACAAAGTGTTGCAACTCACCACCCTTCAATAGCTTCCTTGAAGGACTGAAGTCATACACATCACCTCAAGGTCTTAGATCTTACTTGCTTGATTAACTTGAATTGCTTGGAGACCTGCAACAAGGGTTAGCATTCACAAACAATAATAACATAAACATGCATAAAGTCACATAGGATTTGACATGATGTTAGGATCTTGAATTTTTGTAATAAATCTCTAAAATGTTTCTCTTGACTCGCTTGATGGTTCTCTCAATGTTCACTTTTTGCTAGATAATTTCACTTAGATTTCAAATGATGCAATAACAAGGTATTTATAGGAATTTCACTAATTTCTCAAAAATTAAATCCTGATAGCCAACATTTGCAATTTGAATTTTCAATGTTAAAATGTTGACACTGACATATTCAAAATTGGTCCCTGAAAAAAAAGTGGGATCCACATGCCCTAGGGTGTATGGGTTCTAGCCCTATTTTTTAATACATTAAGTGTCAAGGGAAAATATCAATTGGATGCATGTGTTCAATGCTTGCAATTTCTTGGAAAATAGTACAAATGGGCCTCGAGATGCATAATTTAGGAAATTAGGTGTTTAAATAGGCTCAACAATTGAGGGGGGAGAAAATATAGTGTGAAATTGTCAAGGGTGGAAATTTACGATGCTTCATTTAGCCCCCACTATTACACCTCGTCTAGTTGTTACTATTTTACTTTTACCTTCACGGGTAAATAAGATGGTAAATTCAATCATGAGATTGATATGCTTGCTAAAAGAATGGAATATTGGAATAGGTATTATGCAGAAGTATTGATAAATGCTTAATATAGCTTTGAAGAGTAAATATGTTTACATTTATTGCTTTATGAATATGCTTACGTTTATGATGTATATGGACTTATTGGGAATGTCTAACTACCATTGTAAATGTGTTGAGTTGGTTACAGGGATAGGTTCAATCCTCTAGGTGGAGGGGAAGTATCACTCAGGAGAATATCTTGGTTGGGTAACCAATAACGTAACCTATATGAGCTTACACACACATTCACAATAGAATGGTTGAATCTAGTCATTGTGTTGGGAATTGGTAAATTATCCTTAGTGTAATGTGTCTACATTAGTCAGGGTCTTGATTACTATTGAATGCATTCTTAGGTGATATTCATTTGTTTGAGCTTGCAAGTTCTTCCCTATATTGCTATGCTTGTATCGATAAGGTGAGAACACATAGAATCATCACACATATATCTCCTATCAATAAGAAAGTATGTATGTGCTTAATTGTGCAATCAATTGTATACATATATATAAGATATATACATAGATACATGTACATATATAGATATTTCTCTATGCTCATGTATACATATGTATACATGTATCTATGTATATATCTTATATATATGTATATAAAATTGATATTATGTATAATATTATTATCTTGTGTATATATGAAGTAATGATATATATATATATATATCACTTAGTCGTAATCATTCAAATATTGAATGGATCACTCGACTACCATGTTTCTATTTAATATATATATATATATTTGTATATATATATAGATATACACGTAAGCGTAAATGCTTAATAGAGGAGTGTGTATATATATAATATATTATTATTATGAGAATGTTTACTCATTTATGTTCATTTGTATATCAAATGTATATATATACTTGATACATAGATAGGATAACATATAGTATGACACCAACATATATTTATACATTGATAAAACATACATACGTATAGGTGACTATATACGCCATACCTCGGTATCATATGTGCTAGAATGCAATATTAAGGTAAGAGTATATGCATATGAATACGCATACATATATAGTTACCAACATATATATTTGAATGGCTTAAATATGTATTTACCTTGTGAATATATATATTTGAGGATATATATATATATAGTGTTATAATATATGGAAATCGGTTTATATAGAGAGAGAGAAACAATTGAAAGGAATCGGTTAATTTATAAACCAATGGAGATAACTTATCGATATATATATATATGCTATGATTTCAAATCAATGCATTAACTATGGCGCATGAATATATGAAAAGACTCTCCTTAAACCTAGCTTGCAATGCTTATAAATTTATTTGCTTATAATCTTGATTCTGGTTTCATTATACTGAATTAAGTCTTTGACCAGCACGTGGGATTAAGTAAAGAGCTACTTAAACCGCCCATAAGAGTTTATTGTTGCATATGGGTTAAAGCATGTAGAGGAAAAGTAATTGCTTGGGAGTTGATTAACATTAGCAAGCTTTGAGGTTGATTTATTAACTGAATCAAAGGCCAAGTATAATATACTTGTGACTGTATTTTAATAGTCAAATATTACTCAAGCAGTTCACACATTTAGAACGAGTATTTTGCAAAACAATTCACAGTCATGAAGTCGATATAAGGAGGAGATTTAGTTGATGCCTTATGTGGAAACATCTTGGACTTAGTAAACTCTTAAATGCCATGTCATTGAGGAAATATCAACAACAAATAGAAGCGTGCAAGTTATGTACAACAAGTTGATAAATTGGTCAAACTAATAAATGAGAGGAATCGACTCATGTAAGACTAAGTTGATATGGGCTATGTGTTAAATATTTGATATTGAATGAATCGACCATTTGAAAACCATGCCAACTTTGTAGGAGGTTCATGCTTTATTTGGCGCCACCTTATGAATCCTACTTGTTGTAGATGTTCATTGTGAAGGTAATTTGAATTACACCTTTTTCATCATGTGTTGATTTGAAATGGTCTTATACTGTTGTCATCAAAGAGGTCAACCTGTAGCATTTTTTTGTTGAGTATGTTCTCTTTGTGCCACCTTTTAGCTAAGTTGAGTGACTGGCTATGCATGGTGAATGTTTTCAACACTCATGCCTATTCTTTAGGATGATAAGCCTCTTTGCTACTATATAAATAGTAGAGAAAACTCACTTTTTTAGGGACGCATTCCATACGCATTGAGCTTAGCATTTTACACACCTTTGCTCTGAATTTCTTAATCCACATTACTCTATTATATTTTAAGAGAGTTGGGAGGATTTATGAGAGGGTTCGCATATTGAGTGAAGTACATTATCAAATTGGGAGATAGGGGATTACTATGGCATAGCTAAAGGGATCAAGCATATGCTAGTTGTTGTTGTGGGAAAACTAATTTGTAGTCAATCGATTGGATAAGTGAAAACATGCATGAGGATAATCTTATTTTAATTTCATAGCTTTTTAAATGATTGTTTCATGATTGCTTTAAATTGTCTATTGTGAATACTTGCATTTAGGGAAAAATAGTATTGCTTTGAAAAGGAACTAGAAGTTATTATATTGTTTTGTGATTTGCTTATAGTTACTCCATGATAGGAGGATTTTTTTGTCATAAGTATTATTATTATACTAGATATGATTATACAAGGGTAGCTTAAGAGTTACTCATAGCTAGGTTATTTGAATATACTATATGGCTAGTGGGTTACTTTGGGGATAAGTACTTGAATACTTATTAATACCTATAGGTTGGGAATAACTTACTAGGTTGGGTTGTATACTCGGTCTTGATTGGAATATATGAGGTTAGAGTAACTTATATAATCAAGCTAGTCATTGGTTGATGACTTTAACCTATGATTAAGATGTAACAAGGTTAAAATTGATTAAGCCTAAACACTTGAGTTGATGGAATTCTATATGTTTAGAAACATAGGTGGGATTACCTAATGGGTTAAAGTGGCTACTTTGTTAATTGCTTTACACACTTGAAATGAAGTCACATTGTTGACAAGATTCTACTTTGAATGTCTCTTTTATTAAAGGGTTGCACTCTCGAAGGGAAGCACCTATTGCGATGATTATGCTTTGATTGAGGTCAATCACTAATGTGGCTATTCTCTTGATGAGAACCACTTATTAGTATGATATATTATTGATTGGAGTCGGTTATTTATGATTAATTAATCTATGAATAGAAGAAGATTATATTGATATACTCTAGATTATAAAGTCATACTCAGAACTAGATTGTCTTTGTAGTGAATGGCTTGTCTATGTAAAGTTAACTCGTGGACTAGGAAAGCTCTTATACTATACCAAGGTTGGAAATCTGCATAAGATATCATAGTGTTTTTGGAAAGGGAAATAGGTTATTTCTAAGGATAGGGATGACATAAGGAAGGAAATTACCTAAGCATAGTATATGAACTATGAAGATCCAAACTGAGCTTTAGAATTGTATGTGAATAGAATGAACTTCACTCAAAGTACTGAGTGAGAACACTTTGGCCAAAGTAGTGTAAGTAGCCACTGTTTACATTGTCAATTCACCATGATCCATTTGTATGCATGCTAGTCCTAGATTGTGGGTTTACAAGTTCTAGTCATGTAGGACACAACACTAAGCTCAGATAGGCTATTGATATGAGGTTTACCAACCAATGTCTTCATCGAAGGGTATGGCCATCATGTCATATATGACAGATGTGCGGGGGATAGTATTTGAGTTTGTGGTTAGTAGATAAGCGCTTGAGTGATGCTTCTCGTCATTAGTTGGCAGTCAAGGTTTGCGGATGTTTGCGCCAGTATCAGGGAAAACTAGAGTTTTTACACTACCGAGCAAGGACATTGAAAATGTAAGCGTTGATGTGGCGACATCAAGACCAATTTGTATATCTATTGCCAGATGAAGCTCAAAGGAGCTATGTATATATTATGTACCCATTTAAATGGAAGGATGTATTCATGAATAATGTACTTGAGTTCATTCATTGTGACATCTATGTTATGGAAAAAAATTGTAAGATTACATTGGAATGCAATGAAAATTTGGAATTAGTGTTACTTCAATTATGCATGTAATTTACATTTTGGGAAGAAAAAATTTATTGCTATGTTTTGACATCATGGTTTATCACTTAAGGTGAAAACATTGGAAATTTTATTGTGAATAACATCAGGGTTGTTATGTGTGGTATCAGAGTTACCAGGTTTAGCACTGAAACCTATGAGCTCATTACACAAACAATGTGTAAACCTTATCAGAAGATAATGGTTGAAAAGTTTGTATGCCACAACGACAAGAGAAAAGAACATGGACAAATGAAAAGGAAGAAAAGATTCCTGGAATTTTTTTAAAGTTTGGGACTAGATAAGAGTCATCCCTGGTGTGGAAACTCCTAAACCAACAACTTATTATTACATACCCTTGGATTGTGGAAGATTATGCAATTGAGTTATGTTGGCAAGTTAGGAAGAATAACCAATATATACCTTCATCCTATGAAATAGATATAAAACTATGAGGGATAGAGAGGATTGAGAGAGTCTCCCTTATTGATAGCAACCTATAGCTTCAAAGAGACAAGAATTCTTGGATTTAGTAAGAATACTTCAAATCTGTGAGTATGTATTTTTGGCATAAATTAGATTGAAGTAGAAAATCAATGGAGGTATCCAAGAGGTTGGAGAAATCTTGATAAAATTCTAAATTATGTGCAAGGATAGGAACTTGTAAGAAAGGAGATAGTACCTTAGGAATAAGTGAAAAGACCAGAGTGGTCAGAAATGAAGTAATCAATTAAGTGGACACGATTTCACCAACCAAAATCGATGAGATCAATTTGGAGTTTTGATTATGACGAGAGAAAGAAACCAAACAACCTTGGTATCTCTAAAGGTTATGAAAGAATAAGTTACCAAGAATACATAGATTGGTTAGAGTATAAATTAAACTCATCAATGTGTCAACGAAAACCAACATATGCTTAGAAATTCCAAAAGGAAATGGGATACAACGTGACACTATGTGTCAAATCAATAGAAGTTGTAAGGAAACGACACTCTAAGTTGAAAGGTACATCAACAAAAGAGGCTTTGTGGGTATGGATATTCCTCCATAAAAAGGATATTGGAAAGAGAATTGGAATATTAGAGTGCCTCTTAACTTGTAACTTGATTATTCATTAGATCTCCTATTTTGAAGATCCAATTGTTGAATTTATGAGATTAGGGATCAATGATGAATCTAACTTTGGGAATAAGTATATTCAAGGTATGCCATGGAGGAAAGAAAAAGTCAATAAAAATCCAAAAATGAGGAATGATAAATCATTTCAAGGAAGCAAGTGTTTACTAGGAGTTCAACTTTGAGTTGATCGAATGTCATGGAAACACTAAGGGGGGAAGAAAGAAAGTGGATTGACTCAAGTAAAGTACCCTATTCAATGAAGATCATCAACAAATTTTCAATTTGGAAGAACTTTTGACTTCTTCATAATTAATGATGTCAATATGTTTCATGACCTTAAGAATAAAGTATTGGAGTTATTGGAAGATAGTAAAATGGTCAAGAATTGTGACCAATGAGAAGGGAATATTATCGCTCAATGCTTTATATATGTTTGATTAGAAGATCAAATGATATTATCATTGATGCCTTAGAAAAGGATAGGCATATTACTTGATCATGAATGGAAAGATCATTGCTCAAGCAATAGGTAAGGAAATATCTAGATTTTCCATGATTTGGAATTATTATGGAAAGATTCATGCTTGGATATTAGGTAAGAAATATCTTCTGGGAAGAAGCATGATTGAACGAGGATTATTACTCGAAATTAGTCTCAATTCTTATCAAGAAAGTTAGATTGAGTTAAAAGATGGATTACATCTTTGGAAATAATCCAAGGACAGAAGAAATCCAAGTTTTGGATGTCCTAAGATAAAGGAGATTTATGCCCACAAAACTCCTAACCATTATTATTTGGGAATTAAAGGTGGCATGAGACCATAAAGCAAGTTTTTACTTAGACAAAGAATAGACTATTATTGGATATAAAAGAACCTACGTACCCAAAATTTTGGAGGATTAAGGAATGAAACAAGGGAATTGACATCAAAGTTAGGAAATTGGAATGACAAGTGATTTGTCGAATGAGGAACCACTATAACCTAGAAAAAGGAGTAAGATGTTGCATGGAATGTGGCAAGATAATGTCTAGTGTGCCAAAAATGAAGACAGGATGTCGTCAATGGCAAGACATGTGTGCTCTCTTGAGATTTCAGAGGGGGAGTAGTTGAACACAAGACAGTTTAACCTGTCTATTTTGGTGGAATTGAAATAATGTTATGGTGGACAAACTCACCAAGGTAACTAACGCTAGTTGTAAACTTGATTTATAGGATTTCAGTCCTAAATAATATATTGTGAGAGATAGTTGCTTAGTATTCCTGAGAAGGTTGTCTCAGTGGGGAACAAACAAATAATGATGAGGTTGTTTGAACCATGATCATCTTGTGAGACATTCAATTAAACAAATGCGCAATATATTATTATAGCCGAATAGGCAAAAGTGGTAAACCAAATGTTGAATGATTTGTTATAAGCTTCTAACATTGAGGTTTGATCCATTATATGGAAAAGAGGGTTGAAACCCTAAAGGGCTGAAATAGGCTTATAAATAGGAATAACCTTAGACTTGATAGATTGTCAAAAAGGAGTAATAGATCAAAGAGATCAATGAAAAATTATTGATACAAAGCTTAAGTATGAAGTAGTATTGGAATTGACAGATGTCCAAGAGCAATGTTATGCTCAAGACAGATAAGTAGTCATGAACATCACTTTTATGATTAAGGAAAAAAGATGTGTAAGTGATTGAATGTCTCAACTTCTGAGTTTTGCAAGGTATAAATACCAAAGAAAAGGAAGGGACCCATAGTGTAGTGTACAATGCATCAAAATTCCTTATCTATTTGGATTACACTAAGGATAAATTTGTTAGCTAATGAGAATGTGTGTTCCAATCACTATAGTATAGGTGTCATGTGGTACATAGTTACTTTTGTACATGAGATGTACATATAAGGTATTGTGACCACCATACTTAAAGCTCTTTGAGAGAGTATGTGTGAGGCATACAAGTTTCCCTATGCTTTAACAGGGACACTCGAGGCACAGCCCAAGAAGGAAAAGATTGCAAGGAGTGATGCTACATAGGAAGAATGTTTTATGATTTTGAGAATGGTAAGTAAAACCTTTACTCAGCTTTATTTGTATGTTAAAATGCTATAGATCATCGGGGACGATGATTCCCAATGGGGGAAGTATGTTACACCCCGTCTAGTTGTTATTGTTTTACTTTTACCTTCACGGGTAAATAAGATGGTAAATGCAATCATGAGATTGATATGCTTGCTAAAAGAATGGAATATTGGAATAGGTATTATATGTGAAAGTATTGATAAATGCTTAATATAGCTTTGAAGAGTAAATATGTTTACATTTATTGCTTTATGAATATTCTTAAGTTTATGATGCATATGGATTTATTGTGAACGTCTAACTACCATTGCAAATGTGTTGAGTTGGTTGCAGGGACAGGTTCAATCCTTCAAGTGGAGGGGAAGTATCACTCAGGAGAAGATCTTAGTTGGGTAACTAGTAACGTAACCTATTTGAGCTTACACACACATTCACAATATAATGGTTGAATCTAGTTATTGTGTTGGGAATCAGTAAGTCATCCTTAGTATAATGTGTTTGCATTAGTAAGGGTCTTGATTACTATTGTATGCATGCTTAGGTGATATTCATCTGTTTGATCTTGCGAGTTCTTCCCTATATTGATATGCTTGTATCGATAAGGTGAGCACACATAGAATGGATGTATTGTATATATTCATCACACATATATCTCCTATCGATAAGATAGTATGTACGTGCTTAATTGTACAATCAAATGTATATATATACTTGATACATATATAGGATAACATATAGTATGACACCAGCATATATTTATACATTAATAAAACATACCTACGTATAGGTGACTATATACACAATACCCCGATATCATATGTGCTAGAATGTGATATTAAGGTAAGAGTATATGCATATAAATACAAATACATATATAGTTACCAACATATATATTTGAATGGCTTAAATATGTATTTACCTTGTGAATATATATACTTGAGGATATATATATATATAGTGTTATAATATATGGAAATTGGTTTATATATACAAAGAGAACTGGTTGAAAGGAATTGGCTAATGTGTAAACTAATGGAGGTAACTTATATATATATGTGTGTGTGTGTGTGTGTGTGTGTTATGATTTCAAATCAATGCATTAACAATGGTGCGTGAATATATGAAAAGACTCTCCTTAAACCTAGCTTGCAATGCTTATACATTGATTTGCTTATAATCTTGATTTTGATTTCATTATACTGAATTAATTCTTTGACCAACACACGGTATTAAGTAAAGAGCTACTTAAACCACCCATGAGAGTTTATTGTTGTGTATGGGTTAAAGTACGTAGACGAAAAGTAATTTCTTGGGAGTCGATTAACATTAGTAACCTTTGAGGTTGATTTATTAACTGAATCAAAGGCCAAATATAATATACTTGTGATCATATTTTAAAAGTCGAATATTACTCAAGTGGTTCACACATTTAGAATGAGTATTCTGCAAAACAATTTGCGGTCATGAAGTCGATATAAGAAGGCGACTTATTCAATGCCTTATGTGGAAACATCTTGGACTTAGTAAAATCTTAAATGTCATGTCATTGAGTAAATATCAACAACAAATAGAAGCATGCAAGTTATGTACAACAAGTCGATGAATTGGTCAAACTAATAAATGAGAGGAATCGACTCATGTAAGACTAAGTCAACATGGGCTATGTGTTACATATTTGATATTGACTTATTTAACTAGTGGAAAACCACACCATCTTTGTAGGAGGTTTATGCTCTATTTGGCACCACCTTATGAATCCTACTTGTTGTAGATGCTCATTGGGAAGGCAATTCGAATTACACCTTTTTCATCATGTTTTGATTTGAAATGGTTTTATACTATTGTCATAAAAAAGAGGTCGACCTTTAGCATTGTTTTACCAAGTATGTTCTTCGTGGGTCACCTTTTAGCTAAGTTGAGTGAGTGGCTATGCGTGGTGATTGCTATCAACACTCATGCCTATTTTTTAGGATGATAAGCCTCTTTTCTATTGTATAAATAGTAGAGAAAACTCACTTGTTTAGGGATGCATTCCATACACATTGACCTTAGCATTTTATACGCCTTTACTCTACATTTATTAATTTGCATTACTCTGTTATATTTTGAGAGAACTGTGAGTATTTGTGAGAGTGTTAGCATATTGAGTGAAGTACATTATCAACTTGGGAGATAGGGGATTATTGTGGCATAGCTGAAGGGATCAAGCATAAGCTAGTTGCTACTGTGGGAAAACTAATTTGCAGTCAATCGATTGGATAAACGAAAATAGGCATGAGGATAATCTTATTTTAATGTATTAGCTTTTTAAATGATTGTTTCATGATTTCTTTAAATTGTCTATTGTGAATACTTTCATTTAGGGAAAAATAGTATTGCTTTGAAAAGGAATTAGAAGCTATTATACTATTTTGTGATGTGCTTATAGTTACTCCATGATAAGAGGATTTGTTTGTCATAAGTATTATTATTATACTAGATATGATTATACAAGGGTAGCTTAAGAGTTACTCATAGCTAAGTTATTTGAATATACCATATGGCTAGTGGGTTACTCTAGGGATAAGTACTTGAATACTCATACCTATTGGTTGGGAGTAACTTACTAGGTTGGGTTGTATACTCAGTCTTGATTGGAATGTATGAGGTTAGAGTAACTTATATAATCAGGCTAGTCATTGGTTGATGACTTTAACCCATGATTAAGATGGGATTACCTAATGAGTTAAAGTGGCAACTTGGTTAATTGATTTACACTCTTGAAATGAAGTCACATTGTTGACAAGATTCTACTTTGAATACCTCTTCTATTAAAGGGTTACACTCTCGAAGGGAAGCTCCTATTGCTATGATTATGCTTCGATTGAGGACAATCACTAATGTGGCTATTCTCTTGATGAGAACCACTTATTAGTATGATATATTACTAATTGGAGTCGGTTATTTATGATTAATTAATCTATGAATAGAAGAAGCTTATATAGCTATACTCTAGTTTATAAAGTTGAACAAGATTGTCCTTGTAGTGAATGGCTTGTCTATGTAAAGTTAACTCATGGACTAGGAAAGCTCTTATACTAGACCAAGGTTGGAAATATCCATAAAATATCATGGTGTTTTTGGAAAGGGAAATAGGTTATTTCTAAGGATATGGATGACCTAAAGAAGGAAATTACCCAAGCATAGTATATGAATGGTCAAGATCCAAACCAAGCTTTAGAAGTGTATGTGAATAGAATAACCTTCACTCGAAGTACTGTTGGATGTTGTGGTTGTGTTGCTGATATGTGGTTTTCATTGATGTCAACACTATTAGCATTATTGTATTGAAGGTTGTATATGTCGAGGATATTGAGAAAATTGTTAAAGGAAGAGTTCTAGGTTTCCAATGGAACTGTGAAGGTCATGAAGGTTTCTTGTTTTGTACGTTGAAGATTAGTTGTTGTGGACTAGAGGGTTTATTATTGAGAGTATTTAGTTCATCTACCAGAAGTTTCAGAGGTCTGCATGAAGATTTGATCATGCTATGAACAGTTGTGTTATGACAATATTTTTTGTGGGTTTTCTCAGTGTTTCGGATTGAAGTTTATGTGTTTCTGATAATTTATATTGTTGCAGATATTTCTCTGTTAGTTCTTGTTGTTTTTGGATTCCACTAGATCATTCTTTATCCTTGTTGTACATCTGCATTGATTGATGTTCTCATGGTCAAAGATTTTTCACGGTACATGTTCTGGTTTTCATGTTCTTGGCCGACATGATGGTTGTGGCATGTTGCAGATCCTTGAAAATTTAATTTTGAATGTTTGGCACACTTGAGAATATTTTTTTGGGTCGCATCATGATATTAGCCAACGGTGTTTGATCCACATTGAATTTTTTTTTATAAATTTGGGCCAACATTGAAAATATGTCTTATATTTTGGCCAACAAGGTTGTTGATGTAATTCCATGTTGCGAATATCTAAGAGCGATTGTTTGAGTGAAGTTAGTGTGTGCATAAGAGTGAATGTATGCCAGAGAAAGTGCAGATTTGTGAATAGTGTCCTAATCATTTGATTGCAGAGCAGAGTGAGAAGAAGTTTGAGCGAAGTGTGAAGAAGGTTTTTTTTCCTTAACTGGAAGTATAATTAGGCTTGTGAAGAAGCTATTTCCTCAATTCATACCCTGCGAATCTAATCTGTATTGTTTTGTATTGTTGGGCAGTGATCCCTCTTGTATTTGAGTAGTGAGCTATAGGTAGTGTGCCTGAATGCATGTGCATTCCCATTATTATTCTCATTATACTTTTAACATGGTATAATATTATGGACTAACATCCACTGTAGTTTTTTCCTTGACAGAGTTTCCACGTAAAAAAAAATTGGTGTTCTTTGTGCTTCTGATGTGTTGTTTGTTCATGGTCTACTGTTCATTCATTAGATCTGAGATTAAGTTAAGCAAAGTTTGAAAAAATTTAAATATTTTGTGACAACTGATTCACCCCCTCTCAATTGTCAGTCCTTGTTTTGCCAACAATTGGTATCACAGCAGGTTCCTCTGAAGAAGTTTAAAAGCTTGAGGTGATCTGAGATGGCATCATACAAGAAGGATAGTGCTATATTCAATGGAACAAACTACTCATTGTGGAAAAATAGGATGGAGTGTCATTTGAGGTGTATTGGTGAACCCTTCTAGAAGATTACAAAGAACAGATATGTTATTCCTCCAAATGGTCATTCCACTACTTATGAGATTAAAGAGGTTGAGAATAATGTCAGGGCTATGGAAGCTTTGTTGACTGCTCTAACAGATTCGTAAATGACAAATGTGATAGGTCTAAAGATAGGTCATGAGATGAGGACAAAGCTGGAAACTTTGTATGAAGGAGATGTACATGTGAAGATGGCTAAGCTACAGAGTTTGAAAGGAAAGTATGAAAATTTGAAGATGGGTGAAGATGAAAATATTTCTTCTTTTATGCAAAGAGTAAATGAAATAGTGATGGGTATTAGATGTGTTGGTGGTACCCTAGAAGAGGAAGAAATTGTGGCTAAAGTGCTCAGATCATTTCCTCCCTCATACAAAGTGAAGGATCATACTATTGAAGAAACCAAATCATTGACGAATGTGACAAGAGATACACTGATTGGTAAACTTCTTGCCTTTGAGTTGAGCGAATTTGGTAAATATGTTCCCAAGACTGAAATTGCATTTAAGGCTATTATATCTGGAAGAAACAAGCAAAGATATGATCTAGGAGAGAGTTGTAGAAATACATTCAAGTATGAGCAAGAAATGAAACAACTTGAAGATGAAGAAAGAGAGGTAGAAGAGTTGGAAGCACTGATTGTGAAGAAAGAAGGTAGAGGACAAGGTAAGTATAAAGGAAAGTTGATTATCAAATGTTTTTCTTGCAATAAAATAGGCCATTTTGCATCAAGGTGTCTTGAAAGAGTTCCTAGATCTAAGCCTTACAAATCTAGATTCCAAAAGAAATGTTATTTTGCTAAATAAGTGTGACTGATGAAGATTCTGATAAAGAAAATGGAAATGAAGATGATTGGGTTTTCATTGCTATCAAGGAAAATAGTCCAGTGACTACTGAATCTGCTAAAGTTGAGAAAATTCTTGCAGCCCAAATTGAAGAAAAGGATGAGTGGGTCATTAACAACGGATGCTCACACCATATGACTGGTGACAAAAGAAAATTTGTAAATCTAGAGAAGTATAATGGTGGGATTGTAAGATTTGGAGATAACAATGCTTATGTGATTTGTGGCAGAGGATCTATTTGTCTTGGTGGTAAGCATAACACTGATGATGTTCTTTATGTTGAAGGCTTGAAGCACAACCTGTTGAGTGTTGGACAGATGGTGGACAATGGTTATGATCTTCAGTTCAAAGATGGAAGATGCAAGATATATGGAAGTTCTAGAAATATAATTGCTTCAAGTAAACAAACAAAAGGTAATGTTTTTCACCTGAATGTTGGCAATGAAAGTTGTTTAATTTCTCAAGTAGATGAAAGCTGGTTATGGCATAGAAGTTTGTGTCACGTGAATTTTTATAACATAGTCAAAGTAAGTTCCACTCAAGTAGTAAGAGATCTACCTAAGCTAGTGAAGCCTGCTAACACAATTTGCAAGGAGTGTTAGATGGGAAAATAGACTAGAGTCTGTTTTCAGAGCAAACAACATCATTCAAATGGATTACTGGAGTTGGTGCATACTGATCTATGTGGTCCCTCCAGAGTCAGAAGTCTCCATGGTGAAAGGTGCTTTAAGTTACTTATTGATTATTATTCTAGAATGATATGTGTTGCCTTCTTAAGAGAAAAATGTGAAGCATTAGAAAAGTTCAAAAGTTTCAAAGCTATGACAGAAAATGAGAAAGGTTTGAAAATAAAATGCTTAAGGTCAGACAGAGGTGGTGAGTTCACCTCTAGGGAGTTTAATTCTTTCTGTGAAGAGCATGGAATCAAAAGACAATTATCTGCTCCTCAAACCCCTCAATAGAATGGAATTGTAGAGAGGAAGAACATAACAATTTTGGATGCTGCTAGAACAATGATTATTGAAGGAAATGTAAATGGTAATTCTGATAAGACTCCTTTTCAATTATGGTTTGGTTATAAGCCTACTGTTAAATACTTCAAAATATTTGGAAGCAAGTGTTCCATCAAGAGAGATGATGATGATGACTCTATTAGAAGTAAGGCTTACTAGTGTTATCTTTGAAGTGAAAATGTCAAGGTTGATGAGGATTCTGCTAGATCATCATATTGTATATGCAATAAGAGGAATGTGACACAAAATAAACTTCAAATTGTGCCATATGTTCTGGTAAGATAACTTCAATTTGTTCCGGTAAATCAAGATAGTCAGGAAGCAGCGAAAAGTGCAAGTGCAGAAGAAAGAACAAAAGAATCAGAAGTTTGAGAGAGTCCTAAAACTCTGGTATGTAAAGTTAAATCATTCTGGAGACAAGAATAAAGGTGTACAAACTAGAAGAAAGATTGCAGAAGAGTATTGCCTTATTTCCAAGATTGAGCCTAAAGATGTAAATGAAGCTTCCAATGATGAACACTAGATGGAAGCTATGAAGGAAGAACTGATGCAGGTGATACATGGATACTTGTTCCCAGACCTAAAGATAAAAATGTCATTGGTACTAAATGGGTCTTTCAGAATAAGCTGAATGAAGAAGTATCCAAAATAAAGCAAGACTTATAAAGGGTATTCACAAATTCTTGCTTATTGAAGATGTAAGGATTTCAGATATAAGAACTAAAACTAGATAAGGAATGAGCATGGTTTGTTGATTGAAGAAAGCTCTATATGGACTCAAGCAAGCCCCCAGAGCCTGGTATGCTAGACTGGAAAAATATTTACTAAAGCTTGGATTCAGTAAAGGTACTACTGACAGCAACTTGTATTTCAAATTGGATCATGATAAAGAATTAATTATTGAGGTCTTTGTTGATGAAATTATTTTTGGAGGAGATGATAATCTATGTATGAGGTTTGCTGATGAAATGAAGAGTGAATTTGAGATGAGTATGATTGGAGAGATGAAGTTATTTCTCGGATTGCAAGTTACTTAGTTAGACAAGGGGATATTCATATCCCAATCCAAATATGTGAGAGAGTTGTTGAAGAAGTTTGGCATGGATGACTCAAAACCTTTGGTACTCCCATGGTAACTGGATGCAAGTTGATACAGAATGATGATTCTCTTAAGACAAATCAAACAAGATACAGGTCAATGATTTGTGAATTGTTCTATTTAACTCAAACCAGACCAGACATTATGAATGATGTATGTATGGTTGCTAGATTTCAGGATGATCCAAAAGAGTCTCATGTGACTGTTGTAAAGAGAATCTTCAGGTATCTAAAAGGAACAGTTGATTTTGGGCTTTGGTATCCTAAGGATGATGATCTTACTTTGAATGCATATACTGATGCGGATTGGGCAGGAGATGTAGATGACAGGAAGAGTACTAGTGGTGGTGCCTTCTTCCTAGGGAAGAAGCTAGTGTCTTGGTTGAGCAAAAAACAGAATTCCATTTCTCTATCTACTGATGTGGCAGACTATATTGCTGCTACAAATAATTGTACTCAAGTGATGTGGATGAAACAAATGCTAAAAGATATCAAAGTAGTATATGATGAACCTATTTCCATATACTGTGAGAACTCAAGTGCAATTAACATATCAAAGAATTCAGTGCTACACTCTAAGACCAAGCATATATCAATCAAGTTTCACTTAAGAGAAAAATGGAGTGAGAAAAAAGTCAGGCTGGAGTATGTGCCTACCAAAGAACAGATTGTAGACATTTTCACTAAGCCATTTCCAAAGGATACTTTTGAGTATCTCAGAGGGATGCTAGGGGTGATTACCCCTCCTAATAAGAACTAGAGATGCATTTACTTGCACCAATCCATGTGCTTCATAGATATTTCCTGATCTAGATTGATGTTTTCGTGGCTGCTACTCGGGAGTAGTCAGATGTGCAAATATGTAGTTCAGATCTTGTATGTGGGAAGATAATGCTTATTTTTGTCATTGATGTCAAAAGGGGAGAAGATTCATGTGAAAAATTGTTGCTTATCTGGAGTGAAGAGTCTTGTGGGGAGAAGATCAAGCAGAAGAGGTTAAGGAAGAAGAGTCAGAATCTAAGGGGGAGTAAGTGTTGATTGAGAGTTGGGTTGATGGTGTTTTTCACATCATGTGTTGCCATCAATGCCAAAGGGGGAGATTGTTGGATGTTGTGGTTGTGTTGTTGATATGTGGTTGTCATTAATGTCAACACTATTAGCATTATTGTATTGAAGGTTGTATATGTCAAGGATATTGAAAAAATTGTTAAAAGAAGAGTTCCAGGTTGCCAGTGGAACTGTGAAGGTCATGAAGGTGTCTTGTTTTGTACGTTGAAGATCAGTTGTTGTGGACTAAAGGGTTTTTTTTTAGTGTATCTAGTTCATCTACTGGAAGTTTCAGAGGTCCGCGTGAATATTTGATAGTGTTATGAATAGTTGTGTTCTGATAGTATTTATGTTCTTCATTTCACCTCACTCGACCCCCTCTACCCTACACTACTTCCCTTGCTAACACTACATACTATTTTTATTCCTCTAGGTTGGCCATGGCGTTCATCTTTCCTCATGTCATAGTATCACAATGTCATTACCTCGTTATTAGTAGCTTCATCAATTCATCCAATGGAGATGGATTCCACAACAACGATGTGGAATTCATCTAATCTCATTCTACCAAGTGTCGCCATCCACCGCTATTGACCGCCACACATATCATACTGGTCACACTTGTCGAGGGAGATCCAAATCAAGTCCCACTGAACCCTTCTTGTCACTTCAAAAAAGCACACACACACCACCAGGGTCCACACTTCACTTTTCTTTGTTGAGTAGTAAGTTAGACATGTTCCTGAAAACACCGCCAACCTTAAAGTGCAATCTTCATAAGTTCATCAAACTAGACAAAACATTGCCAGCGCTATAGGGCAGGGGGTTAGCGAAACATAGAAAAAAACCACCCAAGTTAGACCACGTGCCAAAAACACCACCAAAGCTATACTTAGCCAAAAGCCTTGTAGTGATAAGTTAGAGTAACTTAGAAAAACATCACCCAAGATATGACTTAGCCAAAAAAAAATTCTTTTGGTGCTGAACAAACTGTCGAGGGGACCGAAGAAACTGTCCCACCGAAGCACAAATGTCTTGTTGATGAGACATGTTTGCCCTTATTCAATCAAAAAACATAGAAAAAAGATGTAGGATTGTTTTTGGCCCTAGATGCTCCTACATCAGACACCCAAGGTTGGAGAAATGTTCCATGAGTGAAGACTTAGGAACATTTGGGCCAGTCTGGAATCGACAATCCAAACTGAACCAACTCATGCGCCTTCAACTGCGATGCTTCCTTTATTGATTTTCCCTTCTAGCGAACTAGGTACTCTGGGTACTCTTTACCACGTGTTTTCTTTGCAACCCTAGAATCAATAATTGCATCTACTTCTTCAGTTTGCTTCTGTGGTAGCTGGTTCACCCAATCGGTATTAACAAGTGAATGTAATTGAGTACTTGTCTCTTCATCAAGATGTTTGTATAGATCACTGACGTTGAAGATAGGAGATATATCTACATTCTCTTGAAGTTCAACTTCATAAGTATTGGTTGAAAAATTAGGTAGGATCTGACAAGGACCAATTTTCTTCCATTTTAATTTATTATAGGTTCCTTGTGGAAACTTCTCCTTTCTTAAATGAACCCACACCAGTTCTCCAATCTAAAATTCCTACTCTCTTTTGTGATGGCCAGCAAACTTTTATACTTAGTTGTACTTTTGTCCAACTTTTTTTTTCAGTTCTTTATGCAAATACTTGATATATTCTGCAAAATCCTCTGCCATAGCACTTGTTTTCACCAAGTTTGTGCTATCTTTGATTTCATATATGCCCCTAGGGCTGAAACCATACACCACATTCAATGGAATTTTCCCAATACTCCTATTCACTAAATTATTATAGGAGAACTTTGACTAAGACAACAACAAATACCACTTCCTTGGTTTGTCTCCAATCAAACATTGAAGGAGATTACCTAAACTCCTATTCACGACTTCAGTTTTTCCATCTATTTGTGGATGGTAGGCTGAATTGAAACCTAAATGTGTGCCTAATTTCTTCCATAATTTCTACTATAAATGACCAACAAACTTTGTATCCCAATTAGATATGATACTCTTAGGCAAACCATGCAACCAAACTATTTCTTTGAAAAACAAATTTGCTATATGGGAAGCATCGCTAGTTTTCTGACATGGAATAAAATGGGCCATTTTTGAAAATTTGTCAACAACCACAAAAAATCAATCATTTCCTTGCTGAGTTTGAGGTAGTCCTAGAACAAAATCCATGCTAATGTGTTCCTATGGTCTCTCTAGAATCAATAATGGCTGATACAGTCCGGTATTTTGTTTCATACCCTTCGCATGCTAACAAATTTTGTATCCTTGTACCATTTTCTTGACATCCACACTCATTCCTGGCCTATAATAGCTTTCATTCAACAACGCAATTGTCTTATCTATTCCAAAATGTCCACCTAATCCACCACTATGTTTCCCTTTAATGAGATTCTCCCTCATGGAACCTCTTGGTATGCACAACTTCTTTTCTTTGAACAAGAAGTTTTCTGGAATGAAATACTCTAACCATGGAGTCTGATCCAATTCAACTAGATTCTTGCATGCTAACCATTCCTCTCTAAAATATGGGTCATGCTCATACAACTCACTCAATCAATCAAAACCAACAACATTCACTCTCATCTCATTCATCAACAAAGTTCTCCTACTTAGTGCATCAACAACTCTATTGGATTTACCACTTCTATGTTTTAACACAAAAGAATAACTTTGCAAGAATTCAACCCACTTCAGATGCCTCTAGTTCAACTTACCTTGGTTGTTTATGAATTGTAGGGCATGATGATTTGTATACAACACAAATTCTTTTGACAATAAATAAAGCCTCCACTTCTTGAGTGATTGCACAATTTCATAGAACTCCTTATCATACACTGAATATTTCCTCTTAGCTTCATTCAACTTCTAGCTAAAGTATGCTATTGGTCTTCCTTCTTAACTAAGAACCCCTCCAATTGTTGTTCCACTTGCATCACAATCCACTTGGAAAACCTTTCCAAAGTCTAGTAATGCCAACACTGGTTGTTTTGTCACCTTGCTTTTCAACTGCTAAAAACTCTTCTCCGCTACAGTTGTCCATTGGAACTCTTTTCTTGTTCCCTTCATTATCTCTGTGATGGGAGCACATATCCCACTAAAATTCCTTATGAACTTTCTATGAAGCTCACCAACCCATGAAAACTATAGGCTTCAAAAGTACTCCTTGGTGATGGCCACTCAACAATAGCCTTTACTTTTTCAGGATCCATTTTTAATCCTTCCTCAAAAACCACAAACCCCAAGTACACTAACTCCTTCATGAAAGTACACTTTTTTAGATTCACCATTAACTTCTCTTTTTCAATCTTTGCAAAAAATTTCTAATGTGCTCTAAATGTTCTTCTTTTGTTTTACTGAAAATTAAAATATCATCAAGATAAACTATGACAAACTTACCAAGATAGGGCTTCAACACCTGATTCATCAATCTCATGAATGTACTAGGTGCATTTTTCAATCCAAACGGCATGACTAGCCACTCATACAATCCATCCTTTATCTTAAATGTTATCTTCCACTCATCCCCTTCACGAATTTTGATATGATGGTAACCACTCTTTAAATCAATCTTCGTCAAATACCTTGCCCGCTCAAACATTCCATTAAATCATCCATTTTGGGTAATGGGAATCTATATTTAATAGTAATCTTATTAATGGCAGGAGAGTTTGTACACATCCTCCATTCATCCCCCTTCTTATGCCCGCTAATACAACAGGTATAGCGCATGGACTGAGACTCTCCCTAATCAAACGTTTATCCAACAACTCTTGGACTTGTCTATTTATTTCTTCATTCTCTTGTGGTGTCATCCTATACGATGCCTTGTGTTGACAACAATGTTACTCGTAGCAATAGTGTAGATAAATTCCTCATAGGAAAACTGCAAAGATCCTATCCTTCTTGAAAGATCTTAAACAAAGACAACCTAAAAGAGGAATATGTTTAATTGGAAAAGGTTGGCTCAGTTCAATCCCAAGTCTCCGGTAGTCAGATCTTCACCGTATGACAAGGGTGCTAACCCAAGACATAGAAAATCACACACACAACTAGAGAATATTATTATTATTATTTTGAATATGAAAATCTTATATGCAAAGGATCTCAAATCCTCGAGTTCTTCAATACATGCAAGTTACAGAAACTACAGAAATTCCCCTTTTCGCAGTATGCGATCTTTCCCCCAAAAAGCTACCAAAAATTAGAAAAACCTCACCCATAAATAGCTCCTTTTCAGTATTGGAGCCAAAACAACATTCGAATTATGAGTTTTGGCAGTTTGGTGCCGAAAATTACAATTTGAAATTTTAATTTTAAAACTACATTCGAAAATTAGCACATTTTTGAAAATGCACCAACTTTTGGGAGCCATAACTTTTGATCTGGGACTCTGTTTGACAAATCATTTGAACCGTTGGAAAGGTTTCAGAGTGAAGAACATGCTAAAAATTGCTTCTCTAATTCTGGTGAATTTTGGGCCTGTCTGAGACCATTTAGTGCCTCAAATTGGACTCGGAAGATTTTTCAAGGCAAAAAGTAGAAACTGAAACTAGAATAACTTTCAAACTGGGAATGATCTTGACCTGATTCTTTCGCCAAGTGCTTATTTTTCTATCCTGAAGCTTCCCATAAATTTTTACCTCACACCTTCAAATTCAAAACTACTAAAAATAGAAACTGAGAAAAAAAAGGTAGGAATGTAATCTGAAAGTTGGAAACTCTTATTCGATGAAAAGGGTATCCAGAAATGCAAAAACATCTACAAAAATCTAAAAAAAGGAAACATAAAGGAAAACATATTTTTGGGTGATGCGGGATTGCCCTTACACCACTGGATGCTCCTGCATCAAACACCCAAGGTAATTTGAGAAGTGACCCTGTCACATCTCAAATGGTTGAGGAAAATTCAAATAGTCAACCTCTACCTTAGACAGCTAGGATGAATCTTCTAGAGGCCTTCCTCTCCACTTCACCAGATATTCTTCATACTGCTTGTTTCTAGTACTCCTTCCCACACAACTATCCAGGATTGCTTCAATATCCTCCTTCTTTGAAGTAGGTGTTGGAATGCAACACTATTCCATTGCTGGTACTTCTTCTATGCCACCTTCATGATACTCTATCAAATCTAAAATGTTGAACATAGGAGAAATGTTGACTCCATCTAGCAACTCTACCTCATATGTGTTCCTTGAATCATGCATCTTCAAAATCTTACAAGGACCGAACTTCTTCATCTTCAATTTCTTACAGGTTCCCACTAGAAACCTTTCTTTCCTCAAGTGGACCATCACTTCATCACCAATCTGAAACTCCTTATTCCTCCTCTTCTGATCTTCCTTAGCCCTATACTACATATTCATCTTGTTAATATGTTCTCTTACCTTCTCATGTATATTCTTGATGTGTTCTGCAAAGTCTTCAGCTTCAAAACTTGTCTTCTTCTCTTGGTCCATCTTTCTCAGTTTTGGAGTAGTTTTGGGAGTGCCTCCATACACAATTCGGAATGGTGATTTTCCCGTGCTTCGGTTGATAGAATTGTTGTAAGAAAACTCTGTCTGGGGTAAGATCAGGTCCCATCCCTTGGTTTTATCACCTACCAAGCATCTTAGTAGGTTGCCCAGACTTCTGTTCACAACCTTAGTTTTCCCATCAGTCTATGGATGGTGTACAGAACTGAACTTCAAATCCGTTTTCAACTTCTTCCACAAGGTCCTCCAAAAGTATCCAACAAATGTGGTGTCACAATCAGAGACTATACTCTTTGGTAGACCATGTAGCCTCACCACCTCTTTGAAGAACAAGTCAGCAATGTGGACTACATCATGGGTCTTTTCGCATGGAATGAAATGTGTCATCTTAAAAAATCTTCCAACTACCACAAACACTGAATCATTCCCTCTTTGTGTCCTTGGCAAACCAAGAACAAATTCCATACTTATATCCTCCCATGGCCTCTTTGGTATAGGTAAGGGTTGATACAACCCTGTATTTTGGCTCACTCCTTTAGCCATCTGACAAACCTTGCAACTCTGCACAAACTTCTTCATATCCTGTGATAATTGAGGCCAATAATAATGCTCCCTAATAATGGCAATGGTCTTATCCGACCAAAATGTCTTTCTATTCCTCCATTATGCTTATCCTTTATTAGGTTCTCCCTCATGGAACTCCTCAGAATACATAATTGACTTCCCTTAAACAACATGTCATTCTGGATTATGAAATTCAACCACTTCGTCCTATCAACTGCAATAGGCTCCTTGCAAGCTTTCCAAGCCTCTACAAAATCAGGATCTTCAGGGTACAATGTCTTAAGTTTGTTGAACCCAACCACTTCAATCTACATCTTCGTCAACAATTTCTACCTCCTACTTAAGGCATTTGCAACCCTATTCAACCTTCCACTCCTATGCTTTAAAACAAAGGTATAACTTTGCAAAAATTCTACCCATTTCATATGCCTCTGATTTAATTTTCCCTAAATATTCAAGTACTGTAATGCTTGATGATCAGTATACAGAAAAAATTCCTCGGCAATAGATAATGCTTCCATTTCTTTAATGCTTGAACTATTGCATAAAATGTTTGATCATATACAAAGTACTTTCTCTTTGCATCATTTAATTTTTCACTGAAGTAGGCAATGGGCTTACCTTTTTGGCTTAACACTATTCCAATGGCACAACCACTGGCATCACAATCCACCTGAAACAACTTATTGAAATCTGAGAGGGATAGAACAGGTTGTTCTATCACCTTCTACTTCAATAGATCAAAAAAAATTTCTGCCCTCGTGCTCCATCTGAACTCCTTTCTATCCCCTTTCATTGTTTTAGTCAGGGGTGCACAAATACTACTGAAGTTTCTAATGAACTTTCTGTAAAAGCTGGCCAAACCATGGAAAGATCTCACCTTAGTAGCAGTTCTTGGGGTAGGCCATTCCAGAATATCCTTCACCTTCTCTGGGTCCATCTTTAGACCTTCTGCTGAGACAACAAACCCCAAGTACACTAACTCCTTCACAAAACTACACTTCTTCAGATTAATCAACAATTTCTCTTCTCTTAACTTCTCAAAGACTCTACAAATATGCATTAAATGCTCATCTAGTGACTTACTGATTATCAAAATATCATCTAAATACACAATAACACAACTCCCTAGAAACTTTTTCAGTACCTCATTCATGAGCCGCATGAATGTGCTCGGTGCATTAGTTAGTCCAAAAGGCATGACTAACCACTCATACAGGCCCTCTTTGGTCTTGAAGGTGGTCTTTCATTCATCTCCCTCTCAAATCTGGATCTGGTGATATCCACTCTTCAGATCAATCTTTGTGAAGTACTGAGCCCCACTCAAACAGTCCATCATGTCATCCATCCTTGGCATGGGGAATTGGTAATTGATTGTTATCTTATTTATGGCCTAGGAGTTTGTACAGATCCTCCACTCCCCATCCTTCTTCAATGCTAGTACTGTAGGTACTACACATGGTCTCAGACTCTATCGAATCAAACCCTTTCTCAACAACTCCTAAACTTGTATGTTCAACTCCTCATTTTCTGTAAGATTCATTCTGTGAGCTACTTTATTTGAAAAACTGGCTCCAAGATCAAGTCAATTTGATGACTGATCTTCCTCACTAGTGGTAAACCCTCAGGTACATTATCAGAAGCAATATCCAGAAACTCATTCAATAATCCATAAAGTTCTACTGGCACCTTCTCACTATCTTCCTTTTCCATTCTAGGAATCAATGCATAGCACATATGCTCATGCTTCATGCCTTCTAAGAATTTCCTTCCATCAAAATAACAAACTCTAGCACTACTGCATACCTTTTCTTCATCCTCCTTCAGGAGTTTCAACTTATGGCGGACTCCATCCTTCATGAGGGATTAAGTGTTTGCATGGCCATCATGTATAGCTCGCCTCTCGAATTGCCACAACCTCCCCAAAAACATGTGGCATGCATCCATGGGGATGATATCATAGAGTACCTCATTACAATAGCTCCTGATCTTGAACTTCACCAGGTAATGCTCATGGACCAGAACTTTGTGGTCTTTCTGCAACCAGGCAATCTGATAAAAATGTGGATGCCTTTCCCTTTTCAACTTCAACTCCATAACCATCTCTTTTGACACTAGATTATCAGTGTTCCCATTGTCAATAATGACATCACAGCATTTGCCTTCACATTTCCACCTTGTACGAAACAGATTCCTCCTTTGTTTTGGCTCCTTCTCTTCAGTCACCAGGGCTCTTCTAACCACTAGGGCTTCTTCCCTTTCAGCATCATCTGAATGCTCGGATTGAGCCTCCTCATCTGCATGTGCAACCCTTGCACGAACTTCCGGCCTTATGTCTATCCTTCCTTGGTGATGTGGAAATTCATAGGCTCGATGCCCTTCTTCACCACATTGGAAACAAGTTCCCCTGAAACCACCTCTTCTGGGTCCTTGTCCATATCTTCCTTGTCCTCTACCTCTTTGATCACCACTGTTTTCATCACGAGGGCGATAGAATTTATCATTCTTCTGGTTTTGACTAGTACCCACATCTTCATTTTTCTTCTCATCCTCATTTCAGATTCTAGAAGTTCTTCCACTACCCCTTTGGCTTTGACCTCATTCTTTTTGCTTGTCAAATCTTTTATTCAACTTCTCTTCAACTCTTAGATCAAACTAGTATGCATCCTCAATGGTGGTCATTCTGACCAGGCTTAGCTCCTCTTGAATGCTCGGTCGTAACCCATTAAGATAACAAGCTACCTTCTCCTTGTTCGCCTCTGCATGGCTTGTTCTAATGATCATCTTGTGAAAATATTATGTGTGTTCTTTCACATATCTATTTCCTTGCTTCAACCTTTGCAATTTCTTCAGCAGATCTAACTCATAGTCCACTAGTATGAACTGCTTCTTCAATTTCTCCACCATGCGATCCCAACTGCCGATCTTTCCTTTTCCTCTTTGATTTCTCTCCAACTAGACCTCTTTCCACCAAATATTTGTGTGGCTTTTTAGCTTCATTTTTGCAAACTTAACCCGATCTAGGTCCTCTATCTCTTCATACTCGAAATACTTTTCTAGCTCGTTGATCCAGTCGATCAACTCTTCTAGGTTCAAACTTCTGGAATAACTGAGAACTTCTACTCTGGGTATTTTTTTGATCTTTAAAATGGCCCTTATCAGCTGTATTTCATCTTGGTCAATCACTTCTTCTTCCTCTTCTACATCTGAATCTTCCACCTCTTCTTCATCCTCGCTTTCTTCTCTCCTTCTCGGGTTTAACCTTCTTCTCATTTGTTCCTGCAATGCATCAATTTGTCTCTGGAGGTCTTTGAAAGCCTCTGCTGCCAATGGATCTCTTCCACCAACATTTATACCACCTATGGCACCTTTGGCACCACCACGCCTACCAGGCATCTTGAATATCTCAAACCCACAACCACGGTCCTGGTGTGAACTGCCTCACAATCAGTGATCTGTCCACATGCTCAAGAAAAATGACTCTAATACCACCTGACGAGGGTGCTAATCTGAGACATAGAAAATCACACATACAACTACAGAATATTATTATTATTTTGAATATGAAAATATTACATGCAAAAGATCTCAAATCCTCGAGTTTTGCAATACATGCAAGTTATAGAAACTACAAAAATTCCCCTTTTTGTAGTATGCGATCTTTCCCCCAAAAAGCTACCAAAATTTAGAAAACCCCACCCATAAATAGCTCATTTTTAGTCTTGGAACCAAAACAACATTCGAATTATGAGTTTTGGCGATTTGGCGCTAAAAATTACAATTTGAAATTTAAATTTTAAAACTACATTTGAAAATTAACACATTTTTTAAAATGCACCAACTTTTGGGAGCCATAACTTTTGATCTGAGACTCTGTTTGATGAACTGTTTGAACCGTTGGAAAGGTCTTGGAGTGAAGAACACACTAAGAATTGCTTCGTTGGTTTTGGCAATTTTCGGGCCTATACGGGACCGTTTAGTGCCTCAAACTAGACTCTGAAGATTTTTTAGGGCAAAAAACAAAAATTGAAATTGGAATAACTTTCAAACCGGGAATGATCTTGACCTAATTCTTTTTCCAAGTGTTTTTTTTTGTCCTAAAGCTTCCCATAAATTTATGCCTCCTCATGCCTTCAAATTCAAAACTGCTAAAAATAGAAATTGAGCAGAAAAATCAAAAATGCAATTCTAAAAGTTGGGAACTCTTATTTGATGAAAAGGGTATCTAGAAATGCAAAAACATCTACAAAAAGTTAATAAAAGGAAACATAAAGGAAAACATATTTTTGGGTGATGTAGGATTGCCCTTACACCACTGGATGCTCTTGCATTATCGTACAAGGTTCACTTCACGGTATGATGTGATACTGGTGTTAATCTTAAAGGGAATATAGTTATTTGGAATCATATGTATTGGATATTTGGTTTTAATTTGATCATAAGATAATATCATGAAATCAAAAGATTTGAAATAATATTTCATGAACATCCACAAATTTTGCTATCACTTAAGTAGATTTAGCTTTAAGCATTCAACAATTTCATAGAAAATGAAAGATTTTCAATAAATTTCCATTCATTTGTCTATTTTTTGGAACATTTTCAATAATTTAAACATCTATTCTAAAATAAATCATAAAAAATACTAAAAAATTAAAATTTCTCTCAGTTATTCTCCACGCATACCCCAAAGAGTTAATCAAATCAAAGCAACCCGCTTTATCCTTCACCAGATTGCTTCACAACTACATATAAAATAGTGTGAGCTTTTGAAGAGAGGGATTTTAGTTTGGACACCGAGTAGGTTCTACATGCACCCTTAAATGACGCAACACATGGTCTTGTTCGGCTGAGCTAACAAAACCAACTATAAAAATTCATGAGATAGGTAGCTATCAAATTGGCTCTGATATTGATTAATTTCTATGTGCATACGAGTTTTTAGACTAGAATGATATGAAAAATAGGAAAAAAGAACAAAACTTAGAGAAGTTTTGGCTCTTCTGACATCCAAAAATTTTGAACTTAACTTAAAAAAGGGTATCCTTTGGCCTTTTATAGTAATAAGACATAGATAGGATAAGACAAATACATAAGAGGAAATCCAAGGGACGAATCGCATCAAGGCATGTGGAATATAGTGAATGGTAAGAGAATTACAACTGAAGTCAGCAAAGGTCAACTTCAATATGCATGTTGAAGCACTTCGGGTTTTTCATCCTTTTATTATCACCAAGAAAATAACTTGAATCAGGACAGTGTGTAGGAGTTTTCCATATATTCAAAATGATTACTTTATCACCCTGTTCCTACACTTTGTTCTGCTTCGAGCTCCCTACTCTCGGGAATGGGCTTCCCCCAAGGTTGGCATTTGTCTCCATCGCATGTGTAATACCAGGGTCTCCAACATTCTGGTGGATTCAAAGCCCTCTGTGTTATAGCATCCCAGAGTATTCAACCCAATCTAGATATAATTCTATCTGTGATTCAAAAAATTTTGATTGTCCATACTTGAACTACTAACTAAATCCGTTTTAAAAAAAACATTTTAAAACAAAATCTCATGTAAATAAAACCATCATTAAATTGATTATCATTTAAATTTCTCATAAATAACAAGCTTTTTAGCATATCACAATCCTTGCATAGTTATCTTTTATATACCAGGTTACCAGACTATCAGACTCATTAGATAACCTTAAGATTTTAAAACTTCATTTCACATTGTTACCTGGTACCCGATACCCGGTATTCAGCTTTACCCTGACATTTTCCTGGACTTCGGTTTTACCAAAACTTCCATCTTATCAAACCTCGACTATTGAACCAGAACACTTTTCTCAATGCTTGCATTACCCTTTTCCTTTTTCAACATTCTCGGTTCCCGGTATTCGGTACCCAAAACATTACATTACGAAGTATTATTTTACTAAATATTTCTCTTTGCTCTTCATTTCCGGTAATCTTTTCAACTAGCCAACATCTGCCATAGGTGTTAGTTTTCACTTGGTTCCCCAAGTCTTACAGTCTTGGGGCGTGTTGTGAGACCACACAACTACTTGCAACCAATAAAAACAAATTCAAACCAAAACTTTAAATTAAATCACCAATTGTAAATTATAATTTATGCATATTTTAAAACAATAACTCTTTACCTTTACCTAGATTTTGACATAAAAAAGTAAAATTCTTCCAGAAACATCCGTGTGTGCTCTGATTAATTCCATTTTCTGGAACTCAGTGAAATAAATTAGTTCATTGACATTGAACTACATAATATGGTAATCCTCCAAAGCCAACTAGGGATAGAGCCTTGCTGCCAGTCAAGCGTCCATAGCCCTGACAAGGTTATCTCCATAATCCCCCCCAAACATAGCTCTACTGGTAGCCAAGCCTCCATAGCCCCAGTAGAGATATTTGGATAGCCTAAAGAGTTGATTTTTTTATAGCTTTTGATATTTCATTGATAGCTCATTTTTCTCTTTTGATATTTCATTGATAGCTCATTTTTCAACTTGCAGGCAATGAAGCCCGCTATTAGGTTGGGAATTACAGTGGTAGACAAGGTTGCCTTTTGATTTTTTATTCAATGCAAATCCCTTCATCATTTCAGTATTTCCCAAAAACTCATTTAATAATTCCCTGTTGGTGTCTATTTCCGGCTAAACTTTACCACTTTTATGCCAAATCCTAGCTAACTGTAACACGCTATATATTAGAAGATATGCATAAATTAAAATTTAGCAGCAAACAATTTAATCACCCAATTTAAATCTAAATTTAGAACCATTAGTTACCACCCTTTTTCAATCAAATTCTATGGCAATTGCTAAATACTCAGCTAGCACTTCTGATTTGGTGGCGCTGCACCACATCAATGGATCAAGAATGTCACGATGACAGTTAAGCACAATCACATTATTCTACATTAAATTTGCATGCCTCAATGCGCACGTATTACTTCTTTCCAATTTCCCAAGTGATGATGTATGCTACATTACTGACTTAATTTCCTTTCTGTTTCACACACATAAGCACCTTCTTAATTAATACGGCTTAATAAAAACATAATGAAATGACCACCATTAATTTCACAATCTTCAATTTGTTTGATTCACAATCTTCGTACTGGGCGAGTTTTGAAGTGAATTATCACCAACTGTGTGTAAAAAATTAATTTGATTTAGCATTTCACTCTAAAATTTCATCTAGTTGCCACCTTGCTTACGATTTCCAAGACTTCACTTGAGGCAACTATGTACCGCAACTTCTTC
Source organism: Sequoia sempervirens (assembly GCA_007258455.2). Taxonomy (NCBI): domain Eukaryota; kingdom Viridiplantae; phylum Streptophyta; class Pinopsida; order Cupressales; family Cupressaceae; genus Sequoia; species Sequoia sempervirens. Next base: position 726,470,329 of record VDFB02000003.1, read on the forward strand.
ATGACCTTCTATAAATTCTACACTTCTTTTCTAAATTCTTCACACTTTTACTTAGCTTTCTTGTTATTTTGCATTTCTTGCTCTGCGTGTTCTTGTTTGCTTCTAGGCCATGGATACTCCAATTTGCTTGACCTGCTCTTGCCACCAAAATTTTTTCTTAGGTAGTACCACACCGCAAAGGCTTGAAAAGGTTTTATTCATTAGGACTTCCAGTTTTATTGTGCCAAACTTATGCTTAGTCCTCGGGGAAAAGTATGTAGAATCCAGTCCCTACTTTTGGTTCTATTTCGACATGGCTTCACTTTGTAGCATTACTTCTGGATATTGGGATTTTTGTTGAAGACATTTGCTCTGCTACAAGACAGATAGTACGGCCTGAATATTTGGAAAATTTGGATACTATTCTCTCTGTTGCACACCTGACCATTAGAATCTCTTCCATGGATGATATTCCTCGATTCCTAGAACACGGGGAAGTGGTTCCACTCTGGCCTTTCCTCACTAACCTCCATATTAATGACTTTGAAGTTCACTAGAAACTTGCCTACATAGGGTATTTAGCCCTAATGGATGAGGCATCCCACATCAACTGAATGGCTACTTATATCTGCAACTCAGCTACCTCTCTTCTTCTTTTTTTGATCTTTTGCTTTTTTACAAGAATTTTGATACTGGATGTATATACATGATACACACACACACACATATATATATATAGCTTTGTCATACATCTTAAAGCGTGTATTTATTGTGCATGGTTTTATCATTTTACATTTCATAGCACAATTTTACAAATGTTTGAATTAAATCCCATGTGTATGATAAGTTAAAGCAGAATTTTCTAATGCAAAGGGCCAAATAGAAAAAATAAAGAAAGAAGAAAAACAAACAAAACAACAAAAACAAAAGAAACCCTAAAAAAAGAAAACTAACCCTAACTAACCAAACTTTCTAATCTAACAAACTACTAACCCTAACAAAGCAATTTATTTTAATTTCTATGACTATTTCCATTGTTGTTTTGGTATGAATTATAATAGGTTTATCCTTAAATTCATTCCAAGAAAGTTCAAATGTCCTACTGTAACAATGAATTCTTTTAAATTTTTTGTGCTTAATAAATGTAAATTCAAAGGTGTACTTACCAATGACTTGTCTTATATGTATGAAAATGACCTCATTAAAGGTCAATTGCACACACTTCGTCTAATGTGACCATACTCTACCTTCTTTCAACCCTAGTTCATGATTTGTTTCTCTACTCTATTCATTTTCATGAACGAATGTATCCATTTCTCGACTTTCTTCTCCTCCGAAAATTTTTCAAGTCTTTGGTCTTGTCTTCACTTTGCACTTTGTTAGACCAAACAATATCACAAACATTATCCTTCTTCAGATCCTTCAAGCACTTCTTTCCTATGACAAAACACACCCTAGAGGTACCTTTTGTGTCTTCATCCTTATCCTTCATGGGATTCAAAGTAAATTCCTGACCATCCTTCTTAATGGTATATGTATTATTCTTACCATCATGAACAGCTTGACGGTCAAACTGCCATGGTCTTCCCAACAAGATATGATAGGAATCCATTGGCATTACATCACAGAGTATTTCATCCTTGTATTTACCAATCTGAAAATTAACCAAGCATTTTTCTCTTACCACTAATTGATGCTCCTTCTGCAACCACAAAATCTTGTATGGACTGGGATGCTTCATTCTTTTCAGCTTCAACTTCCTCACCATTTCATCAGACACAATATTGTCCTGTTGCCACTATCTACAATTACTTTGCAACATTTACCATTTCACTTGCATTTGGTTTTGAACAAATTCCTTCTTTGTATTGGTTTTGCTTATACCTCTCAGGACTTAACAAATTCTTTCTTATCATCAGGGATTCTTCATCCTCTGGATCTTCTCCAAGCTTTGAAGTTTCCACCATTTCATCTTCATCTTGGGCCACATGCACTCTGGCCTCTTTTCCTTTGCCTCCACCTTGAACTTGTGGGCATTCAAAATACTTGTGCCCAATCTCTCCACATTTGTAGTATGTAACAGTGAATCCTCTACCTCTTCCTCTTTCAAGATTACCTCTTCCTCGAGATTACTCTCCTTTTCATTGGAAATCTCCTCTACCTCCCATTTCTTGAGAGGTACCTTCTCCATCATGTTTGGTAGAATATCCTCTTCCACCACTCCTTTGTCCTTGGTCATGGACATTTATGCCTCTACCCCTGTTATTGCGTTCTTGCTTTCTGTTTAATTTCTCCTCAGCTTTCAAGGCACATTGATAAGCCTCTTCCATGTTCTGCAACTTGAGAAAAATTATTTTGTCTTGAATGGACACTCACAGCCATTTAGGTATCTTTCAACTTTCTCAACCTCATCTTCAGTATGGTCTACTTGAATAATCAATCGATAGAACTCTTTAGTGTACTCCTTAACACTGAACTCTCGCTGCTTCAAGTTCTATAATTTCCTAAAAAGACTTATCTAATCATCTACAGGCATGAACTTTTCTTTTAGTTTGTTCACCATGTGGTCCCATGATTTTATCTTCTCCTTACCTCTTCTTTGTCTATCAGTCTACAAATGGTCCCACCATAGGGATGCATGCCCCTTCAACTTTGTGCAGGAATATTTCACCTTCTTGTCATCTTCGATACCTTATACTCAAAGTACTTCTCCATCTCAGCAATCCAATCCAGCAATTTAGGTTCCCTTTATACTCAAGAGGGTCAAAACAGGGTCTGGTACTTATTCTGGTTAGGGCTCGAATGAACCTCTCTTCTCCTCAATCAATTTTTGGTTGTTCTACTTCAACTTCAACCTGTTCTTCTTCATCACTCACATCATTGAAATGATGACCTATTTCTTGTGCATTTTCGACAGCCCCTAATCTGGTCGTAATCCCTCTCAACATATCTATCAGGACAAGGCATGTTTCTCTTTGTACCCCTCATCCTCTACCTCATTCTCTTTGCTTCATCTTATGCAAGTCCTCTGCAACTCCAGGTTTCCTTCTCACTCACCCACAACAAATTCTCTATATGACTTTGTAATTTCTTGACACCTTCCCAGGAGCAAACCTTGCTCTGATACCACTTGGTGTAGTCGAGACCGGAGGGCCTTAACAGGCTGTCACAATCTAGTAGCTAACTCACACATACACATGCACACAGAGAAAGATCAACCGAATGCAACAAGAGAACAAATATTTTCTGTTTATTCAATAATAGAGATACATTCAAGAAATTTTATTCATAGCAACTCTTTGTTCTTCACTTCACCTCACTCGACCCCCTCTACCCTACACTACTTCCCCTGCTAAAACTACATATTGTTTTATTCCTCCAGGTCGGCCTTGGCATTCATCTTTCCTCATGTCATAGAATCACAATGTCATTACCTCATTATCAGTAGCTTCATCAATTCGGCCAATGGAGATGGATTCCACAACAACGATGTGGAATTCATTTGATCTCATTCTACCAAGTGTCATCATCCACCACCATTGACTGTCGCACATATTGTACCGCTCATGCTTGTCGAGGGGGATCCAAATCAAGTCCCACTAAACCCTTCTTGTCACTTCGACAAAGCACACACACACCGCTGGGGTCCACACTTCACTTTTCTTTGTTGAGCGGTAAGTTATACATGTTCTTAAAAACACTGCCAGCCTTAAAGTGTGATCTTCATAAGTTCATCAAACTAGACAAAACACCACCAACACTATAGGGTGGGGAATTAGCAAAACATAGCAAAACACCACCCGAGTTAGACCACATGCCAAAAACACTGCCATAGATATACTTAGCCAAAATCCTTGAAGCGGTAAGTTAGAGAAACTTAGAAAAACACCGCCCAAGATATGACAGCCAATTTTTTCTTTTCTTCTGGCACTCAAGAGACTGTCGAGGGGGACTGAAGAAACTATCCCACCAAAGCACAAATATTTCACCGATGAGACATGTTTTCCCTTGTTCGATCAAACAACATAGAAAAATGATGCAGGATTGTTCTTGGCCCTGGATGCTCCTGCATCATATAGGGAATGTGAAAAACTAGCTAAAGGGAATAAAACAAGTGTTGTACTAGGAGCATCTCCAAGTTCAACATGTGGTGGGTCACTCTAATTAGGAGGATCATCATGGATTCGCCATCTAAACTCATTTTCTTTGAAAATAAAACATTAAGCTCATTATGGACTTGTTCATCAATTTTAGCAATTTCATTTTCATCATCCAAGTTAATCACAACATGAGGTTTTATGACAATAGTACTTGTATGTTTTTGTTTCATTTCTTGTTTTAGTTCCATGTCTTGTTTTGGTGAAAGTTGTAATTCTTCTTTATTTTTTTGCATAGGTGTTTGATTATCATGCATTATTTTATTCTTTTCTTCCAATTGACAAGAAATAGCACAATGCCTACACTTACAATCTTTAGCATTTTGGTATATTTATGCATGATTTTCAATTTGTGATGAGGTAGGAGTGGGTTTCTCGACCATTGGTTTATTTTCTTCCCTTAAGGGAGGAACCAAAGGAACCACTAGGGGTTGGGAAACCACTATCTCTTTAGGTCTATACACTTTTTATCTTTAGAGGAACAAAGGAATCATTTGATTGTCACTTGGCCTTTTATATGATATCGGTGGAGGAACTACATCATATTTACCTTGGTTACTTGGAAATATCTTTGTCTCAAGCATGGGTTCATCCATAAGTGGTGGAGGAGGAGAAACAATCATAGTCTTATCATTTTCAAGAATGTTGGTAACAGATAACTCTGTTATGTACTTTTGATATGACCTAAAAAAGAAATCCTCACGAGGCTTAATAGGTTCCATAGGTTGAGGCCAAAAGAAATTTAATGAAAATTTTTCACCAGAAGACAAAGGATTAAACCCACTATGATGCACTGTAAAAATTTGGTTTTCAAATGAAAACTTTATGCACTTGTGAATGACCGACGGGACAACATTCATGGAGCATAGCCATGGGTAGCCTAGCTTCACATGGAATTGGTCCGAAATTGAGATAATGGAGAATGATACATCTATTTTTTTTGGTCCAACCTTAAGAGGAAGAGTGATCAAACCTATCATAGGGAGAGAAAAACCATCATGATTTTTAAACCATGCTTTCAATTGTTCATAAGAATCTTGATGAAGTTCATGCACAAACAAGAATTCCTCAATGATCACATTCTCTACATATGCTAGATCAATGAGTATCCCAGTTGTAGGCTTGTCATTAATAAGTCTGATGATATAGAGAGGACCATTGGGTGCATGTATGGATGCATCAATATGGGTGAAATCAATATTAGGTAACAAAGTGGTTTGTCCCTTACAAGCTTGAACATCTATCCATATCTTGTAAGCCATCCTCATCATCACTCTTATTATCATTGTTATCATTATTCATGTCATCAGTTTTTATCAATATTCATGCTCACACCATTGGATTGGTAAAATTTTGCAAGTTTGGTTACATACTTATTCCCTTGATCATTAACACCTGTAGACACCTAAATTTGGACACTTAATTTATCCAAATTTATCATCTAAGCTTCCCCTTATTCACATCACTATTATTTAATTAATCACTCTAAAGTTCTGGTATCTAGTTGTTCCTCCATCTTTTATTGGATCACATGTCTAATCCTCACATCGTTGGCCTCGCCACCTAACCTGTAATCACGGCCTTTTGTCATCAAAGTCCTTTCCATCTCATTTTTTAAGGAGTCCTTTATGTCCTTGGTCATGGACATTTATGCCTCGTCCCTGTCGCCTTGTCATTGCTTTCTTTTAATTTCTAGCTTTCTAAGGCACAGTTGATATCATCCATCTTCCATGAGCTGCATTCTACGCAGAAGCATTATTATTGTCTTCCGGACAGCCATTTAGGTTCATTCATCCATTTCACTCTCTTTAGAGACTATATTCCCCCTATCACATTTTTGGCATGCCGGTGGGACCCACAAACGGGTCTTTTTCTTTCACATTTGTTATTTTTGGCATTTTTGCAGGTTCATTACAGATTGGCGACCTGACCTCCGATGGCGGACTTGACCACCTGACCTACCTCCTCATGCTCCTGACCTTCTGCTATTTCTACATTGTTTATCTGATTGACTCCGTTCAAAGACAGTTCTCCTCATTTTTTTATGGTCTTTCCAACGACATATACCACTTCATACTTTGGAGAAGATGGAAGGGGCACCTTTTTTAGACCTGACCTCTCCGATGGTGGACCTGACCTTCGATGGTAGACCTAACCTCTCCAGACCTTTGAAATTTCAAGTTTTTACCAATTTTCTTTGGTAAATTAGGCACATAGTTTAATTAGAGGGGTCAACAAACCTTGTTTGGCATGCTTGTGGAAGGCTATTTGACATATCCAATCCCCTTGATTTGGAGATCCTGGGTGACGAGAAATCGTAGCTTTCCAAGTCCTTTGAGTCACCCTATTTTCATTTTCTTAGTGGGACATGCTTGGGGATTTCATCACCCTAAGGGACAATTCCAACTACGCGTACCGGCAGGGTATATAAAGGGGGAGAGTGAAAGTTGGTGTCGTGAAGAGTTGGTCCAGCCTTTAGTATCTCGCTAAGGTTCACTCACGCTTGTAACATTTGGGCCTCATGTACCAGGTGTATATCGAGGACTCCTTAGCAACCATGTTCATCCTAAATAGAAGACTTTGTTGGCCATACCCGCTTTCTACTAATCTTAGGGTTGTGTTGTCAATTTCTTTCTCGCAAAAACCAGTCATTTAGCCAAATCTTTTTATCAATGTTTGCTATATTTTGGGTCTTTTTCCTTACTCATCCATAAAAAAAATCAAGCTTAAGCTTATCCTTTGGACCTGACCTTATCCTTTGGCGGACCTACCTTATCCTTTAGCGAACACCTCCATCCACCTTCTGCTCTTTCTTCTCGGAGCCACCATTTCCACACCGTTTATCCGATTGACTCCGTTCAAAAATAATTCTTCTCATTTTTTCGTGCTCTTTCCGATGACATATACCACTCCCTACTTTTGAGAAGTTGTCCAGGGCACCTTTTTCTTCCCCATCCACCTCCTCGAGGGGGGCATACCCTACCATTCTCTTCGTTTACTCATTCTGAGCAAAAATTCATCCATTTAACACATCCTTTCATCATTTTGAACTCTCGTTCTATCATTCTGATCATCCATTTACTCGTTCTGAGTAAACATTCATCCATTTAACATATCCTTCATCATTCTAACTCTCATCAATTTTGCTCATCCGTTACTCATTCCGATTTCATCCATTTAACACATCCTTTCATCATTCTGAACTCTCGTTCATCATTTCTCATCCATTTACTCATTCCGAGTAAACTCTCATCCATTTGACACATCCTTTCATCATTCGTTCATCATTCTGATCATCACTCATTCCGGTAAACATTCATCCATTCAACACATCCTTTCATCATTCTGACTCTTGCTCTATCATTTCGATCATCCGTTTACTCCCGGTAAACATTCATCCATTTAACACATCCTTTCATCATTTTGAACTCTCGTTAGTCATTCCGATCATCCGTTTACTCGTTCGAGTAAACTTTCATCCATTTCACACATCCTTTCATCATTCTGAACTCTCATTCTAATGTTCTAATCATCCATTTACTCATTTCGAGTAAACATTCATCCATTTCACACCTCATTTCTATCATTCCAAACTCCCGTTCAGTCATTCTGATCATTCGTTTACTCATTCTGGTAAACATTCATCCATTTCACACCTCATTTCTATCATTGAACTCCTGTTCAGTCATTCCAATCATTCATTTACTCGTTCTGAGTAAACATTCATCCATTTCACACCTTTCATCATTTTGACTCTCGTTCTATTGTTCTGATCATCTGTTTACTCGTTCAGAGTAATCGTTCATCCGTCCCAATCAACCGTTTACTCGTTTTGAGTATTTGTTCATCCATTTCTCCAATCAAATCATCATTTTCCCCATCCAGATCCCTTGAACTTCGTCTTGGGTTATTATCCAAATTGACCTAAGTCTAATCTGATCGTCATCATCAACATCCTTAGGATTGTCATCCATCCTAAGTTAATCATCATCGCTGGCCCAATCAATTCACCTTCAATCTCAAGGTGGATTCGGTGCTACAATCATCCATTTATCCTTTAATCCGATCAATCAACATCCTAAGTCACCTAGGGTAATCTCTGAACGGTGTTTAAAGTCCCTTTCGTCATCCTATCTGATTCATCAATCGATCTTATCAATCATCAATCAATCCAATCGCATCCCTATCCAATCACCTTTGACCCAATCAATCTACTTCCATCTCGGAGCAGATTCGGTGTCGAGGTCATCCTTTAGTAATCAAATCCGATCATCAAAATCAATCCCATCGCATCATCCAATTATCCTAATCTGAGCTTTAATCCAATCCTAATCTAAGCTTTCCCTAAATCCCGATTTGAGCTTTAGTCCATTTCCATCCATTATCTTTGATCATCCTCTTTATCCTTTCATCATCATGAATTCTTATCCTCCATCAATAGTGGTCAAGGGAAACCCTAATTACGTCGACGATGATAATGAAAGTCTTGTTGATCAAGAGGTATACGACATAGATCCCCTTGACACTATCATTGCTAGTAAGCTTTCTCCACCCACATTCCAAAATCCAATCACCCCATCGAGTTATCCCATCATATCTTCATCTATGCCTAATCACACTCCTTATGCTACCTTTAACAAGGGATGTCCATCATATCCATCATATCCTTCATCTACATCATCCCCTTATCCTAGTTTGCCATCACAATACCCCTATCTTGATCCCCCATCCACATCCTCTTATCTCAACCCTTCATCCACATGTACCCACCACCCTAATCTTCCATACCAATCCGCTCAACCTAATCCTACATTCACACCTTCCTATCCTAGTCAAACACACCCATCAACTTACCCTAATCCAACATCCGCATCTCCCTATATTAATCCAACACCTACATCTTCCCATCCTAATCCACCATCCCAATACCTTTATTACAACACGCCACCCATATCTTCTACCAACGATCCACCGTCCATGTCATCCTATCCTAATTCCCCATGCCCATATCCTTACCTTAATCCTCCATCCAGTCTTAATCTTCCATCTAATCCTAGTCCACTAGTCCATAAACCTTCATCCACTCCCACCTCGCCATCTCAGCCTAGCGTATTCAAGTTTCTCCAAGGACTTATAACAAAGGAAACATCCCCCACTCCACACATTGTAGTCGTGGAACCATGCCATCCCAACCCATCATCCATGGTCATTAGTGGCGAGACCCTTCTCCATCCAACACCTATCATTGATGATACCATCACATCCTTTGAATCCACTGAGTCCTCATCTCCTACCATCACATCCTCTAAATCCACTGAGTCCCCATCTCCTACCATCACATCTACCAAATCCATTGAACACCCACCCCCTACTCCGAGAGCCGTCGAACCTATCAATGACACCCAAATACAATCCACTTCTTCCACTCCTAATATCCATTCCCAGGAATATTTTGAATCCTGCATCCTTCCATCTTCCCCACTTGAAGAGTCCCCCCATAACTCCATTATCATGCCTTCCACACACGATGAGTCATGCCAAGAGCTTGATCCAAAGCATGCCAACATATCCCCTCCTCCAGATCAAGATCCTACCATCCCATCTAGTCTACCGGAAGATCACAGTCCCCCATCCATTCCATCCCATGATCCTCTTGACATTCAAGATTCTACCACTCCACCTCCATCTCCATTGCATGAGCCTACTACCACAAAATCAGATCCTATCATATCCCCTACTCCCTCTCCAGATACCACCCATCCAAATGTTTCTATCCCATCATCTCCTTCTCAGATCCCCCATCATCACCTAAAAATGCTATCCCCACACCGCTTGCATATCCCCTTGATACTCTCACATTCTTCCATGGTGGCCTCCTTGCAGAAGAAAAACACAGTGTATATACCACCCATCATCCCCCACCTAATAATGGACTCGCATCATGTTTTTAGAATAACAAAAATCCTATCATGGATCGCATGCTCCAGAAAATGAACTATCAAGGAAAAGGTCTAGGTCTTCATGAGCAAGGTATTTTAGAGCCCATCCAAGTCAAAGAACAAATCTGCATGCAAGGTCTTGGTTCTATTTCCCAAGACTCACAATCTAAAGATGTTGGTACAACCTCTAGATGTCCTTAACGAGCCTTTTCCAAAAGAACATCTGGCTCTCCCCATCGCTCCGCCAAATCATATGCTGCCATCCCTCCTCTATTGTATCACCTCAAAACAACCATCCATATTCCTCCTTCATCTACTCCATCCATTTTGGTCCTTACATCCCTCCATCCACCATCTCCTGTCCTTCATCTACTCTATCCATCTTGGGTCCATATATCACAAGATCACCTCCTCCATCTCATCCATTCATCCATCCAACACCTATCCATATCATCCATCATAAAAATCCCTCTCGCATATCCCATAATCAGGATCAACAAAGGCACATACCTAAACATCCTCCATCTACACGTAATCCCCATACTCCTACCTCCATTGCTCCACATCGTCCACCCCCTCACACCCATCCCATTGCTAATAAATGCACTTTGGATGCTAACATAAAAATACATAAATCCAAACATCCACATGAATCTAAAGCTCCCCATGTCCCCTCTATACGACATGTTGAAGAAAAGAAAAATCAAATCCACAATCCAAATCAAACCCACAGCCACAAAGGCCCACTAAAGCAAAAATCAAAACCATGTGGATCCCAAAGAAAAAAGATGCAATGCCATCAAATGAAAAATATCTAAGAACATCCAAAGTTGCTAATCCAAAAGCTAACCATACCCACCTTTCATCTCCCAAGTCTGTTTTGGGTCCCTATGTCCTGAAATTCACTATTCCATCTCCTCCATTATCCCCACATTCTCCATCCATCAATCCTCTTATCTTTTCACATCCATCACCATATGTACCAATGTTGGTCCTGAACTCACCACCCCATCATTCTATCCATACCCTTTCCAGCATCCCATCCATTACCCCACATATCTCCCCCATCAAATCCCTCTAATTCATCCTTTTGCATAATCCATTTCTCCTAATAAGATTGTACCAACAACCAATAGTCGGTTCGAACATGAGCTCTTAATACCTCATATGGAACTTGATGCTTGAGTCCTTCATCCATATCCTTATCGCATTTCTTCTAAATCCACTTATTCGCCTCCCTATCCTTATCCATCTCCTTCTGCATGCTATCCAAAAAGTTCAAAATCCAAAAAAGTCCAAAAATCCAAAAAAAAAGTCAAAAAAATCAAAAAAATAAAATAGTAAAGAGAAACAATTCATCCAATGGTGAAAACTTGACAAGCAAGCACCTTGGATAAGTACCATGATGAAAACCTGGCAAACAGGCGTCATGCGTAAATCCCCATCTGCACTTGGAGGTAGTTTCCTGCTATGCATTCCCTCCATCCACTATGCTTCCTGCTATGCTTCTAGCTATGAACCCATCTTCTTGTTATACGTCCTCTCCATTAATCCCCTCCATCCTACCTATCTTACACATCCTACTTGGCATATTTCATTTATCCTGTCCCTCCATCCTTCTTGTGATATTGATACAAATAGAAAAACAAAAAAAATAAAAAATAAAAATAGGGGCACCTATCTATGCATGCTTTGGACACCTCTTGGTACACATTCCCTTCACACATGCTTTATCATATCCCTTAATCACTCATCCTATCCTCCTCCAGTTATCTCCTTCATTTTCCCATCTCTCATGCCTCATTATACATGACGTATCTAGAGTGGGGGCATCTATCTTCCTTTGTGATACCGTCCTTGGAGACATCATTCATTCCATCAAACAATCCCTCCCATTTCCATATCCTTATCTCCTTATCGATATATCCATCTCCCCATCCTTATCTTTTATCCCTCCACACAATCCTTATATCCATCTTCCCATCCCTATCTTCCTATCCTTCCATCATCGCATCCATTTTCATCTATCCATTTGGTCACCTTTTCCTCATCCAAATCCTTATCCCTCTATCCAATCCACCCAAACAATCATTTTCCTCCCCCCATCCTCTACCCTCATCCCATCTCATAATCCCTTGTCATTGGTATCTAGCTATAGGTTTTCCCCCATGCAATCCAATGTCATCTATCGTATCATCATCACTTCTGCTTCTTTTGCACATCTTTTCCATCTCCTATCCTTTCTCATCATTCATCTATCTATCATATCATCCTCCCAATTCATCTTTTTATTATTTGGATAACTATTCCATCCCTGAGCTTCGTGATCACCATCCTCCGATCCAATCCAACAAGTCTATCGTGTCCCATCATATCAGTCCCATCATCTAGGGTTATCTCATCATCTTTCATCCATCACTTGTCTTTGGCCTTCTGTCGAACTACATTGCCCTTGAGCTTTCACGTAGGCAAGATTGATCATTTGATCCGCCCCCGGGGTTCCATCCATCATCGATCTATATTGTCCACTTTTCTTCTGTTCTCCATCCTATCTTGGTCATCCATCGAAATCTCCATCATGGTCTGTCATCAACCTTTTATCGAACTACGAGGGCTTTGCGCTTCCATGTAGGCAAGGCTAATCTTTGATCAACCCCCGAGCCCCTAGGTCGCTAGGGTGTGTTAGTCTCCTATCTTGTGTCATGTCTCTTGTGTCGTGTCATCAAGCTATGCCCTTATCTCGCTGGATCTTAACAAACAAGATCCACGTGTATCATCAAATCCAATCAGTTTTGAGTATCTTGTGTCATATCAATCTTTTAGTTTAGTATCCATCATCGGTCTCAACAAGATGCATCCTTCCTAGCAGACCTCATCAATCACATACATCCCCTGGATCCTATGGCAAAGGACATTTGCAATTGATTGTGATCTTTTGATGCTTTTGGCTTTTGTTTATCATTTGAGCTCCCTATCATCACTTGTCATGATCGCCTTGATCCATCATATCATGGTGTGCTTTGACTAGTCAACATAGGGGCGTATATTGATCTTTTCTTTGTTGTTTTCTTGGTTGTCCCACGTCACCAAGATCCCTAAGGTCTTGTGTTACGCTGGGGCATCCTTCTGTGCTTGTGGTTATCCCAACACCTGGCCCGACCAAGGTCATCACGACTTTGGGGTGTTGGGATAGCTTTCTTGTTTGATCTGTTTATTTTCTGCATTAGACACTAAAATGCCTTGGTCATTTATACCTTGGTGTATCGTGTCTTATTCTATAGCAAAAATCAGTGCTCCGACGATGGTAAATTGCATTTAGATTACATTTTATCTCTCATCCTCAAATCCCCCCCATCCATTCATCCTTCATCACGCTCCCCTCCCAATCTCTTGCAGCCTTTTCATCCTTTCTCACCCACTTTGCATCATCTTTTTCATCTCCCTTTGCATCATCTCATCCATTTCATTTCGAGAGCACACTCGTGTTCTCTTGAACCCACATGTCCTCTCGAGGGGGCATCCTTCATCCCCTTCACTCTAACTTTCATCTTCACCCCCATCATCTTCCTTCCTAGTCACTTCTTTGAATGACTGGGGCATCTTTCCCAATCTAACCATCTTCTTCTAGGTTCTATGTTTTAATATTATTTGAAATGATGCTACTTCATAACACCATCTCAAAGAGGGGAAAAATGTAGACACTTAAATTTGGACACTTAATTTATCCAAATTTATCCCTTTTCATCTAAGCTTCCCCTTATCCACATTAATTAAGTAATATCACTATTATTTAATTAATCACTCTAAAGTTCTTCTAATCCCTAAGGTATCTAGTTAAATAATTAAATACCTTCCCCTTTCATCAAATAAATTAAATAAATAATTCCTTTCATGTCACATCCTCCATCTTTTATTATCTAATCTTAATCTTTCTTCTAATCTCATCATTAGGATGTGCACATGCCTAATCCTTGATTAGGACGTGTCACATCCTCCAACTTTTGCAAGTTGGTTCTAATCTTTCTTAGCCACCTAACCTTCCTCTAACCCCTCATCAACTTGTCTAATCACCCCCTTTAGTCAACTCTTCCCATCCCCAAGGAATTTTTAATTCCTTTTGTCATCCCAAAGTCCTTTGAGGAATTTTTAATTCCACTCTCATCTTTCAAGGAATATTAAATTCCTTTTCTCTTCTCCATGTCCTTTATGACATGTGTCCTTGGTCAACCTTATTAAAGGCCTTCCCTTTTGGAAAGGCACTCCACTTCCCCATGTGAATTTTTAATTCACTTTTTAATCCCCCAATGCACTCAAAAGGAATTTTTAATTCCTTCACTTCTTCCCACATGTCCTCTCTTTATTCTTTATTCTTTCCCCTCTCCCCATGAGGATATTTGAGGAATTTTTAATTCCTCACATGTCCTCTCACCCACATGGGGACAAGTACCTCCTTTATGAGGAGATCTTGTCCAATCCCAAGGTACTTTGTACCCCTCCATGTCATATACTATCCTTCCATCTCATGTCCACTTCACCTTTTAGGGCTATATTACATGCCACATGTCAAGATGTGAGGGCTTGTGAGTTCTCAACTCACCTTGGCCCTACATCTTGATCATTGGTGGCTCAATCTCAATCGTCCATTCCCCTAGAGATTTCCAAAATCTCTATAAATACCCCCTCTTTTCTCTCATTTGGGGGGAGATCATTTTGCTAGCCAAACTCTTGCAATTTTTTTTCTCAATCTACACTTAGCCATTTGCATCTATTTTGTCCAACTATCTTTCATCTCACACTTCACATCTTGCATCTACTTACCATCAAGAAGCATACATCTCATCTACAATTGAAGGGCCAACCAAAGAACAACTCTAGAAGGTAAAAGGTTCCATTTTTATGTTGTTGAGTTTATCATTTTCCCAATCTTGAAGTGTAGGGTGTTTTAGTTGTTATTTGCACTCTCTTTAGTTTGTTGCTCATCTTTTAACGACTATATTCCCCTATCACAACACCACCCAACTAAATGTGATTAGAATCGATGAGATCTTGAACTTGATTTTTAAGGCACATGAATCACTTTGTATCATGTCCACTTGTACAATGATACTAACAAAAAAGAATTTGGGTTATAACTTGGAGGTAGATGTTTGGTTGTATCCATGGGTCTAATCGGAGGCAAGCATATTAAGTTCTTGTTCAAAAGTTACAACATGATCACATGGAGGGTGTCAAGTAATTGTGTAAATTATCTATCTCACAATTTAAATTGGTATGGGGTTGAACTTATGGAAACAAGTTTAATGTGGTTAGTTGTTTGAGGTGTATGTAACTTGATAAAGTTCTTGTTTTGTTTCTTGAATGCTTGATATTTGTTTTGAGGTACGGATTTAGATTTCCCAATAGGAGTAGATGAAGAATATGTATCTTCATACAAACTAACTGAACTTTGATAATAAAAAAGGGTCATGCAAAAATGTAAAAAGGATAAATATTTCATCGACAAGATTTTATCCCTTATCTTAGGTTGCAAGGTCTCAATGAATACTTTTTGAATATCTGTAGTAGGGAGAGTGAGATTAATTTGTGGATAAAGCAACTGATAGCACCCCATAAAGTTTGTGACCTTTTCATTTTGTTTTTCCTTGCATCACAATAAGTAATTTAATGTAATTTAAGGTCCAATGTTTACTTGGAAATGTTGGAGGAAGGCCTCAATAGGTTCATTGAAAGACTAGATTGAGTTATTCGGCAATGAACAAAACCATTATAAATCCATGTCTTTCAATGACATAGGAAAGAGTTTAGGGAGGAGTTTATTTTCAAAAATGAAGTCACTACACAAGGTCGTATATGTTGACATATGATTGCTAGGGTTTCCTTTACCATTGTACTTGTCAAATTGAGGTATCTCTTTATTTTTTGGCTTTGGTGTTTTTAAAACTTCAAGTGATAATGGGCTTCTTTTGACATATTAGAATGGTTTCCCATTTTGGTTTTGGTTCAACATTGAGATTTTTTGTTGAAGTGAGGTTATGTTTTCCAAGAGTTGGTTAATGACTGAATCATTGGTTGACATGTCTTGGAAATGTGGTGAATATGGTGGGATTGTGTACATACTTGGTGGACTACTATGTTGTAAATTTATGAGGGGATGAAACTTGAGGTGTTATATGTGATGTCCCAAAACCATAAGGGTTTCTAGTGTAAAGACCTAATGTTGGAGATATGCCAATGCTTTGTTGTATCATTGAGGTGATAGTTGGATTTGTGTATGTAGGGATAGAGGCTATAGTTGTAGGGAGGGAGACTTGATTTCCTCCTTGACTTTGCATATATCCCAAAGCTTGAGTGCAAATATCCATTGTAGGTACATTAGCATCAATTATATAGGCTAGGCTACACAAAACCATTAATCCTTGATCATCATTAACCAATTTCCTCATGTTATCTATTATAGGGACTGATGTACCAGCTAGATATTCAATACTCACATAGTCCTAAACCCTTTCTAAATCTTTTTCTAATTGTTTTAGTTTGTCTTTGAGAACATGGGAAACAACAGTCTCAACATCCATGAAAATGGGTGATTGTAAAGTTGTCATTAGTATGGTAGCATTAGGGATAGAGTCCAAAATGGGTTGAGTATTAACAACACTTTGTATGAAAGAGATGGAAAACTCAAGATCCACAACAAATGTAATGACAATGTGGGATGTCATAATTCTACAACTACGTCTCACTAAAGTATTGGAAATAGGACACCAATTCATGAAGCTCATGCGAGTTTCAAGACACTAGGTGTACCCAAGATGAACACTAATTTATCAAATAATCTCAGCAAAATACTCAGAAACATAATTTAGACAGCAAAAGAAGACAGAGAATACAATAATAGATATCTGTGCAAAATTTGGTTGAGTTAACAGTAGGAGGACAGAAGCGCCCAAGGGTGTTTGTGTCCTAGGAAAATTTTCCAAAATTTTAAAGTTTTGTTGTGTGTGATTTTGCTTAAGTATTTTGGGTTTGGTTGAAACAGGTTTGACAGTGAATATTTTTTCAGAATTTACTTAATTTATGCTAATGTAAGTGTGTAACAATGTGTGAACAATAAATGACAATTTTGAATGCAATTTTTTTGATCTAAGATGCAAGATTTAACTAATTGTAAGATACCTAAATATGAAAATGATTATTTTGATACAATTTTGAAATTAAAAAATGCAATTTTTTTCACTTTTTCTACTTTTTTCAGATGGCTAAATGAATGCAATTAAGAATTATAAAATAGAGGTTTGCAAGAAAACACAAACTAAAGACACGGAGATAAAGAAGTGTGCCAAATTTTGTTGATTCAAGTGCAGAAGGAGGCACCCAAGGGTGTTTTTCTCCTTGATAGGGTGTTTGAAAAATACAAAATTGAATGTTTACTAGATTGTCTAAGTTCTCTATTTTTGTGTCCAAACAGGTCTATGACTAAGTATTTTTCCATAATTTTCTTAATTTAAGATAATGTGACTTAAATTAAAATTTGTAATCACATAAATGAAAATTATGAATGCAATTTTTAATGTATATCTGATCTAAATGATAGAAATAAACCCTAATGCAACCTATGATGTAATAGGATATGCAATTTTTTGAATTTTTATGTTTTTTTATAATGCATAAGTGAAACCCTAAATGAACAATGCAAGACAATGCAATGCAAAACCTAGATCTAGGATGCAATTTCAAAACGTATGTAATGTTAACAAGTCACCTTCACCAAAATGAAATATTAAAAAAAGAGGGGGGGTCCTAAGTTTTAATCTATAGAACCTAGAGTTGATTGCCTCCTTTTCTAGGGTTTCATTAAGATGGAGATTAACAAGGTGTATAGATTGACTTTCAACCATGAAAGTGTGACAATCAAACCTAGATCTCCATCCTATTGAGGATTGGAATGGATTGGAATTTATTTTATATGATTAACCTAATTAGATTGTGTGACCTAATATGCAAAATGCAAGATACTGACAATTGACAGACAAAAATAAAGAATTGTAGGAAAATTGAGGAAGAGAACATTGTGCACCTGTCTAGAAAGTTTGGTTCTAATCGTTTTAGGAGGAAAAATTCACCCAAGGGCATCTAGGTCCTTGTAGAGGTGTCCTACTCTATTCTTGCAGTCCTTTGATGATATATCTAAGACCTCTGTTTTTGCTTGCAAAGTTGTCAGATCACTATTGGATAATTTTGTAGGTGAGTTTCTATGAGTTGGAAAGATGTAGGGCTTAAAATGCAACAATAAACATTTTTTCTTCAAGATTCCTTCAATCCTTTCTAAACCTAAAATATTTACATTCACAAAGAGAAGAAATTTTGTGCCATTTAGGGGTTTACCTTAGTCAAACCCTATGTTAGTGTTTCCACTTCCACAATGACAATTTCAATGATAAAAGGATAAATAATAGCAAGGAATGATGAAATCACAAAGTGTTGCAACTCACCACCCTTTAATGGCCTCCTTGAAGGACTAAAGTCATACACATCACGTCAAGGTCTTGGATCTTGCTTTCTTGATTGACTTGAATTGCTTGGAGACCTACAATAGGGGTTAGCCTTCACAAACAATGATAACATAAACATGCATAAACTCACATATGATTTGGCATTATGTTAGGATCTTGAATTGCTACAATAAAGCTCTGAAATGTTGCTCTTGACTCACTTGATAGTGCTCTCAATGTTCACTTATTACTAGATATTTCACTTAGATTTCAAATGATGCAATAAATAGGTATTTATAGGAATTTCTCCAATTTCCTAAAAATTAAATCTTGATAGCTGACATTTGGAATTTGAATTTTGAGTGTTAAAATGCTAACACCAACATATTCAAAATTGGTCCCCAGCAAATTAGGGGGGCGTATGGGTTCTGGTCCTATTTTCTAAGACATTAAGTGTTAGGGGAAAAATATCAATTCGATGCATTTGTTCAATGGTTGCAAATTCTTAGAAAATGTTACAAATGGGCCCCATAATGCATAATTTAGGAAATTAGGTGCTCAATTAGGCTCAATAATTTAGGGGGGGAAATACATAGTGTGAAATTTTCAAGGGTGACAATTTACAACACAATATGATTAAAAAGGCTATAATGTTTGCACAACTTAGGTTTTAACATATTTGCATAAGTGTTTCATAGAGATATTTTCAATTTCATGACAATGTTAAGAAGGAATTGTCATCCACAATTGAATTTCAACATAAAACTTCAAGGAAAACATAATTTATGACCTGTAAATTAATGCAATACTACATAAAAGGAAAAAAAGAGACATAAATCAAGGATAAAAGGCTTTTTATCACGAGATAGAATTAATCATTCATGATATGCATAGAAATACAACTTTGAGGGGGGAAAAATATGGCTTTTATCGATCCAAAGGAATTTTCAAACAGAAAAGGACAAGTGTACTACAACGATTCTTCTTATCATAAAATGATCCTCATCTCTTTTCCAAGAATATATATTTTAGTAAAAAATCCCTTGAGGGTATATAGGAGGAATTGGTTGGTGGGAATTAAAGGTTTCTATTTGCCCTCAATTGTTGGTCAAGTTCCTTAAGTGTTGGAGAACTTTTCTCCTATTTTGTCTCCATCGAAACACCCAATGAATTCACTAGTAAGGATTAGGGGTGATGATTTGTTTGACTTCTTCAACTCAAAGGTATAGAGATTCTCCTTCAACATGTTTCTTCCATATCCTAGATAGGTGGATAATAGTGTTGAACACACATAATACTGATAGGGGGGGTGAATCAGATACGAAACCATTTGATTATTAACCATCCAATAGTTAAAGCATATCTAGTAGCAGCAGTAAGTAAAAACATGAAAGAGATCATAACATCACACAACTCATAGACACTAGGATTTTTACGTGGAAAACCCAAAGTAGGAAAAACCATGATAAGGATTAGCTCATAATATATTATAAATGATCATAAAATATTACAGCACACACTGCTAGGACACATTGTCCTTGAAAGGCTCGTAGCCTGAAAAAGATTACAAAAGAGTGTGGCTCACTGCCAAAATGTGAACTGATGGAATGCACCTTCTGTGTGTTGAGTATAGTTCCAATTAAGCTCTGGAAAATAAAAAATTTGCACCGATTTGTAGGAAAATAACAACTATTAACAACTTCATAATATCACTATGTCGCATATATTTGCACTATCGCACTTTCTCTATATCTAAATAATATATGGATGTTCCATATATATATATAATTACATCTTCATACATCAATAAGGTCGGCCTAATTGGATGCAAGCATACTTAACTCAAAATGTCTTGTCGGCTTCAAAACAAAAAAATCTTTGACGCTTAAAACAAAATGTGCCAAGCATAAGTTATGTCGGCCTAGACCAAAACAAAAACACATTAAGCATATGTGAAACATATACCGCTTGATTAAGTTGGCCAAATGAAGATCATGCCAAAAACTATAAGTTGAACAACTGTCATCTACCATTTTCAACTTATTCAACCAAAAATTTTGAATCCCTAACCACAGCTGCATCTAGCAATCCTGAATAATATACCAAAATCATATGAGCCGATATTCTACCTAGAGTGATTCCAGACCAAATTACTGGATCAATGTACACAAACAAAGTTTACCAAATGAGTAGAAAATTAGACACCAAACGATGTTGGAATCAATGACAACAAAAACAAAAAAACTGGAAGTCTCCTTCTTCATTCTTCCAACAATCTCCCCCTTTGTCATTGATGACAACATGTGCCAAAAATTAGGCTTACTTCAAAACCAAAATTGTGTGACATCAACTCATTCAACTCCAAAACCAAAATCTTATTCAACTCCCCTTTCAAATATACAAAAACACAAAACTATTTTTGAAACCAAAACATTATTTATTTTGAACCTTCCTTCACATAACACTGAATCGTCTCCCTATAGAACCTTCTTCCCCTTTGACATCAAGGAAAAAGGGTAAAACAAAGACTTTTAATCAAGAGCTAGGGGCACCTTGTAACTCCTTGAGAATTGCATCCCAATCAGGCTTGCCATCATCCCAAATCCCTTTTGCTTTGGTAATATTTTTATTCAATGATTCCAATTCCATTAGGCACTCTTCTCCTTCTTCCAGATTGGAAGGATTGATGTTCATCTTCTCTAGTTTTTCTATATCTACCAAGGCATTTGATATGGAAATATATCTAGACATTACCAGATCTCCAAGCTGACCAAATCGCCTTATAGCATCTTCTTTTTTCCTTTGCAGAATGAAAAACTTGTTCTAAAGGTCTACAATAGAAGTCCAACCAATGTAGTTTCTATCATCTGCAACCTTGTAGTCTCCAGAGGCATCAACAAGCTGAGACTCTATTGAGTCCATTACATCCTTGCTACCTTGAGTGGCATCAAGCAACCGCATGTAGTAAATAAATAATAATTGAGCTTCCTCATCATAGTCTCTTACCTATTTCAACCTTTGCAATACTCTGTCATGCGCAATTGCACACTTATCTTGTAGAATCAGTAACCTTTTCTCAAGAAGACTTGAGTCCACCTCTTTCACAGTTTATACCTTAAGATTAGAGGTGCATTCCTTAACAGAATCAACAACAAATTTTAAGTTCTCAATCGGTGCTAAAGACTCCTTAGTGGTAGCATTGGGGCTATCTCCTGTAAAGCTCTAATAGCTTCATTTATCAATTCATTTCCTTTCTGATAAGTTTTAGCAATTTCCTATGTAACAGAGTTGAGAAAAGTACCACAAATCTTTATTTTCTCACTTGGTGCAATCTTAGATAAATCTACATAGCCTAGATGTGATGGTAGCTTAAATAGTTGAGGTGGTAGCATGGGCTAAAGTATTGTTTTTCCTTGAGAGTAGACCTTTGAGAGTGATTTTGGATCATTCTCCGGTGGGCTTTGATAACATAGTAGTGTTGGGATTTTCTTCTTCAGCTCTTTCAGCCTAAGTTGCTTTCTTATCTTCCACTTCCTTTTCTTCTTTTTCTTCTTCTTTTTCTTCTTTGGAGGATTTTACAGAAGATTTATCTTTGTTTTCTTTCTCCTTTTTATCCTCATCATCCTCATTATCATTATTTTTCTTTTTATCCTTTCTTCATGCACCTCCATCTTTATCTTTCTCACCATTATTTCTGGTAGATTCGTGATGTTCTTCTGGTTCATTACCGATATCATCTTTATGTTGATCCTTAGTCTATTTGTTGGTAGTATCATCTGTATCATTCGGAGGGGCAAGTGTCTCTGAAGCATCATGTATTTCACCAAGAATTTACAAAATTGGATGATCTATTACTTCTGTGATATTAACATGCTCCTATGCCTGAGCTATATGGGATGAAGAACTAGTTCTTGTCCCATAATTTCTAGCCAAATTTATAATTGTATCCAGAGTTTCTTGTCTTAATTTTTCTATACTATCCTTCTCCTTGGTCATAATAATATTGACTCTCTGCTTGACTCTAAACAATGTAGAACATTCTTTCAATAGATTAGCAGCTTCTTCCTTAGATAGGGAGGAACCATAAGAATTCAGGGCATCAAATTTCATCTTATCATCAGCATCTAAAGCTTCATGTCTTCTTTGTACTAATTCTTTCCAAACATTTTCAGTCACTTTGTTCCAGATAGATTCCATACTAGCATTGCTAATAACTATATACTAAGTGACAGAATCAATAATAGTTTCCTTATCTGCATTATTGACCTCATCAAACAATTTAGCAATCAACATAAGATCAAAGTCTATCATATTATTCACTAAGGCTACTAGATTTAGAGATGGTTGTTCACTTATTGGAGGAGAGCTAGGCATGTCCTC
Organism: Sequoia sempervirens; assembly: GCA_007258455.2. Taxonomy (NCBI): domain Eukaryota; kingdom Viridiplantae; phylum Streptophyta; class Pinopsida; order Cupressales; family Cupressaceae; genus Sequoia; species Sequoia sempervirens. The sequence continues at coordinate 726,493,273 of VDFB02000003.1, forward strand.
CTTAGGATCTGATGTGCCTTCTTAATTCTTCTTCTCATGCACATGAAGTTTTAAAGTATTCTCTTCTTCCTTTGACTCTTCATCTATTGAGATATTGACTCTAGTTTTTGCTTCTTCATTGCTAGTGGAAGTACTGCTCCTTTTATTTCTTTTCAATTGTTGCTCTTCTTTCAAGCCAAGATCTATTTCCTCTTGTACAACATAACTTAGGTTTCTCTTCCTGTTAGCCTTTTGCTTTACTCTTCTTCTTCTAGGAGTAACAGATGGTGCAACAAGGGGTATTTTCCTTCTTTTAGAAACATGGGTACTAGTTTTGGTGGAGGCAGCTATATCAACTGATGTAGGAGTATTGTGTTCTTTCTTCTTTCCTTTCTTTGTTGTAGTAGCACTGGAAGTAGGTCCAATAGGAGAAGATATTCTTCCTAATTTCCTAGGTCCAGAGGATAGTTCTATTAATTTGGTATTTCTCTCATCAAGAGATTCCTTCAATTCATCTTGTGATAGGTCAAATATATGCGTTAGAAAATGAGCAACAAACTAAAGAGTGCAAATAAACACCAAAACAACCTACACCTCAAGATTAGCTTAAGTTGGAATCAACACAAGATAAAAACAACAAATGAAACTTTATACTTTGTGTTGAATCGATCCTTTGGTTGGCCCTTCAATTGTAGATGAAATGTATGCTCCTTGATGGTAAGTAGATGCAAGATGTGAAGTGTGAGATGCAAGATAGTTGGACAAAATATATGCAAATGGCTAAGTGTAGATTGAGAAAAAAAATTGCAAGAGTTTGGCTAGCAAAATGATCTCCCCCCAAATGAGAGAAAAGAGGGGGTATTTATAGAGATTTTGGAAATCTCTAGGGGAATGGACGGTTGAAATTGAGCCACCAATGATCAAGATGTAGGGCCAAGGTGAGTTGAGAACTCACAAGCCCTCACATCTTGACATGTGGCATGTGATATAGCCCTAAAAGGTGAAGTGGACATGAGGTGGAAGGATAGTACATGACATGGAGGGGGGTACAAAGTACCTTGGGATTGGACAAGATCTCCTCATAAAGGAGGTACTTGTCCCCATGTGGGTGAGAGGACATGTGAGGAATTAAAAATTCCTCAAATATCCTCATGGGGAGAGGGAAAGAATAAAGAATAAAGAGAGGACATGTGGGAAGAAGTGAAGGAATTAAAAATTCCTTTTGAGTGCATTGGGGATTAAAAGTGAATTAAAAATTCACATGGGGAAGTGGAGTGCCTTGTCCAAAAGGGAAGGCCTTTAATAAGGTTGACCAAGGACACATGTCATAAAGGACATGGGGAAGAGAAAAGGAATTTAATATTCCTTGAAAGATGAGAGTGGAATTAAAAATTCCTCAAAGGACTTTGGGATGACAAAAAGAATTAAAAATTCCTTGGGGGATGGGAAGAGTTGACTAAAGGGGGTGATTAGATAAGTTGATGAGGGGTTAGAGGAAGGTTAGGTGGCTAAGAAAGATTAGAGGCCAACTTGCAAAAGTTGGAGGATGTGACACGTCCTAATCAAAGATTAGGCATGTGCACATCCTAATGATGAGATTAGAAGAAGGATTAAGATTAGATAATAAAAGATGGAGGATGTGACATGAAGGGAATTAAATAAATGGAATATTTATTTAATTTATTTGATGAAAGGGGAAGGTATTTAATTATTTAACTAGATACCTTAGGGATTAGAAGAACTTTAGAGTGATTAATTAAATAATAGTGATATTACTTAATTAATGCGGATAAGGGGAAGCTTAGATGAAAAGGGATAAATTTGGATAAATTAAGTATCCAAATTTAGGTGTCTACACATCTATATCATCCTTAGATAATAAATGCCTTGGAAGAATGTCTCAACTTTCTTTCTTGTCGTCTTTGCTCTTTGGGATGCAAAAGTTTCTAAGTGCACTTCACTAACTTTTTCTTCATATGTTCCATGTATGGGAAGAGAGGGGTCCCTTGGACTACTTAACAATATTTCAATAAACCTCTCAGCAAGTTGTTCATCAACCTCATAACCCAAGGGTTCTATCTAGAGATTTATGGGTTCAACTGCTTCCATGATCCATTCATATATGCTTCCAAGAAAGGATATGTCCTTTTCATACTTCTTCACTAGACTTCTAGGAACCCTTTTTCTTTCATACATATCATTCTGGAAAACAAAAAATAATGCAATCAATGCATTATTTTGTTCTTTAAAATCTCCAAGACTATGCAGATGTTCAAATATTTGATGTGCAACTAGCCTGTTGTGCTCCCATATAATGTTTTTCCTTCTCGGTAACTCCCTCAAAAATTAGAACAAACAAACTACCAATGTACCAAATTTAAAAGAGTGTTTCTTTGTCTTACTCAGGCTCAAATTCTCCATAAGTTGCAACCAGAGCAACTCACACAAATCATAATCTCTCCCATTCACTACCATTTTATATGTAATACGAATTGTTGTAGAAAACATAGAATTCCCTTGGTTGGTGAAATATATTTTCTATCCAATCATAATAACAACATATCTCACGGCTGGGTTGGTGATAGGTTTAGTATTCAGAGCTCTCCCGTCAAATGTAGCTCTAGTTAGCTTCATAACTACATCACTTTTCACAACTTTCAACACTAGTAAGGGTCCAATGGCACAAAGACCAATTACGGCTTGGATTACCTCCTTGGTGATTAACTCAGCTATGCTTGTCCATACGAACTTATCATGTACCCTACTAAGGGCCAACCTAACAAATTTAGCATCCATCTCATTTGAAAGGTGAGGGAACCAATTCCAAACATCTAGCTTTTTTCACACTAGGTTTTCATATTCAGGTTTTACAAAGTGATTATCCCCTATCAATTCATCTTTCTCAAGATCCCTAAGCTCTTGGTGGTTAAATTCTTCTAGTTTTCCATGAATGTATGTTCTAGTGTCTTCAGTGGGTAGAACATTAGTCAAAATGTGTGAGAACACACCCACAGGATCCATCTCATACACTTTCTAGGAATACCTTTTGAATTTAGGTCAGGGTCTCTCAGAGACTTCCACAATAGTGGGAGTGGCCATATCTTTTCCCTCAAACTACTTGTATATGCTTAAGAAAAGTTGCTTCAACTAAAATCTACAAAGTTCAGATAACAGTAAATACATTTTCAAGCTTTGTCAAAAACTAGGGTTTTGATGCAAAATACTCTGAACCGATTTCAAATCTCTTCAGCTCGCTTTGCTTCTTCCCAATTGTGCAAATGTGATTTAACTCAACTTAATTTCTCACTTTATTTCTTATGAATTTTCCCTAATTTTGCATTAAATGCACTTCAACCTCAAAAGCTGATAAACACCTTGTAAAATACACTGTAAACCCTAAAATGCTTCACAATTCTCCAGATTTGCATATTTTCTGCCAAAAAATTCTTCAACATCTTTAGAATGACATCATACATCATATATACTCGTTTCACTACTTGACACCTCTTATATCATGGGTTATATTTTTATGTCATTGCTCCCCCTAAAACCATTGCTAGGTTTAGTTTTTAGAAGAAGTGTCTACACCAAGTGCAGGTACAGATGCATTTGACTCATCCTTATTCTTAGGTTCTTCCTTTTTTCTTCCAAATCTTCTCCATTTCTTTTCTCACTTCAGTAGGATCCACTTTGTTCACAAGTTTTTTCTTTTGTTCCAATTCAAGTTTCTTCTCAATTTTTCTTTTGCAGAATTTGGAGATGTCTCCCGGTTTATTGTAGGTGTAGCACACAAACTATTTCTAACCAAATTGATTTGAATTTATCCTTGATCTACACTAGTTAGCTTTATGTCCAAAAGCATAGAATATTTAGTAATATCCTTGAAAAGATTGAGCCAATCTACCAGTATTTAATCTATTCATCATTGTTTGACTTCTACACTTAGTAGCTTTATGTCCAAACCTTTTGCAGGAAAAATATTTTTGGGAGAAGAATCCAACATTCTGGTTCATCCTACTTCTACATTCAGTTTCCTTATGACTAAATTTATTGCATGAGAAACAAATGCCATTAAAAGATGGGTACCTTTGAGCATTAGGTTGCTTGATAGGGATCCTTCTGGTATTGCCTCTTTGATTCTTGAATTGTTTGTTGTTTCCTTGAATCTTCCTTTGATTGTCCACTTTGTTTGGAGTTTGATTTTCCTTTGAACTTTGTATTTCTTAGAGTCTTAGACCACCTTTATCCTTAGTTGGTTTCTGAAATGCAATCAACTCATCAAGCTTTGTAGTAATTGTCTTGAATTTTTCTTCATGAGCTCTTACTTTCTCGTAGTTAGATCTTAGAGTTACCACTTCTTGTTTGAGCTTTGTGCATTCATTAATTTTATTTTTATTTTTAGCTTTCTGGAATTCTTCAATTCTTTTCTTTTCCTCCACTTGCACCTTTAGTTCAGTGATGTCTTCATTAGCTTTCTTCAACTCATCACTGAATTCTCTATGCATTTCCTTGAACTTCTTGATTTTCTCTCTTAATTTTCTGATGCATTCATTTGCTTCTTTCAAGTTTTCTTTTAGATTTTCTTTCTCATCTTCACTTTTATCCAGATCTTCAAGAGAAGCATGGAGTTCCTCAGTTGCAGAGATCTCTTCTGAAGGAATAGGATACTTATTGTCAGCCATGTGTTCAAACTTCAAGATCTTCCTTAAGCTTTTAAAATTTTCCAAAGGAACCAAGCTCTAATACTAATTGTTGAACACATAGAATACTGAGATGGGGAGGGGGGGGAATCAGTATTCTACAAAACCATTTGATTATTAACCATCTAATTGTTAAATCATATCTAGCAGCAACAGTAAATAAAAACATGAAAGAGATCATAACATCACACAACTCATAGACACCAAGATTTTTACGTGGAAAACCCAAAGTGGGAAAAACCACGGTGAGGATTAGCTCACAATATACTATAACTGGTCATAAAATATTACAGGGAACACTTCCAAGACACACTATCCCTGAAAGGCTCGCAGCCTAAAAAAGATTACAAAAGAGTGTGGCTCACTACCAAAATGTGAACTGATGGAATGCACCTTCTGTGTGTTGAGTATAGTTCCAATTAAGCTCTAGAAAATAAAATTTCTACACCGGTTTGTAGGAACATAACAACTACCAACAACTTTACAATATCATTGTTGCATATATTCACACTATTACACTTTCTTTATATCTAAACAATATATGGATGTTGCATATATATAAAATTACATCTTTATACATCAATCAGGTCATCCTAATTGGATGTAAGCATACTTAACTCAAAATTTCTTGTCAGCTTCAAAACAAAAAGATCTTTGACGCTTAAAAAAAAATGTGCCAAGCATAAGTTAGGTCAGCCCAAACCAAAAAATGAGCATATTAAGCATCCATGAAACATATACCACTTGATTAAATTGGCCAAATGAAGATCAAGCCAAAAATTATAAGTCGAACAATTGTCATCTACCATTTTCAACTTATTCAACCAAAATTGTTGAATCCCTGACCACAGCTGCATCTAGCAATCCTAAATAACATACCAAAATCATATGAGCCAATATTCTACCTAGAGTGATTTCGGACCAAATTACCAGATCAATGTAGCACAAACAGAGTTTACCAAATGAGCAAAAAATTAGACATCAAATGATGTTGGCATCAATGACAACAAAAACAACAAAACCAGAGGCCTCCTTCTTCATTCTTGCAACAAATAGTTGCAAGTTGCTACACCTATCAATGTTAGTAATGATTCTCTTTAAATTGCTCGTGCATATTTATAGGAACATGTTCCCATATTCTTTATAACTATTTTGGATTCCCCTAATGGTGTAGGATAAGGCTCTTGAATGTTTGGAATGTTCATTATAGCGACCCGTACAATTTTAGTGTCATATATAGAGTGTCGTCTTCATGATGGTTTTCACTTTGATTTTACAAGTATATAGATTACATTGTTTGGTCTTTACTCCTATGATAGATCTTTTAAAGCCCTCCCTACAATGTCTCTTAATAAATATTTTACTATGAAAATTCCTTACACTCTAGTGACCAAATTTTGGCAGAGGAATCTCATACTTAGGAAAAGTTTTAGTGATATCAACATTCATATACACTAGTTTACAACTAATGTCTTGATTTTTGACTTAGTGTCACTCATCAACCACTACAAGTATACCATGACTAAAAATTCTTTCTTTTTTATCTCTTCAATAGTCATATGACTATTATGTATGGCATTGAAGAAATTCCACTATTATTTCATAGATGTTGTCTTCATTTGAATTGTGCTATTGATGTTACTTTTCCTTAGAAGATTTAGAAGTGTTTTGGTTATCTTTTAAAGGATTGTCACTTTTTTTCATGAGTAAAAACCTTTATAATGTCTTACACCTCTCTACCTCGATGCACTATGCTTCATCTCCTAATTCTTTCCCCTTTTCAAGTTCACTAGAATGTGCATGCTAGGGTTGCACTTATGACTATCATTAGCAATGTAGACACTATTTACACCATCTGACATTGCATTTGGATTGGTAAGGTTTAGTCACTTTATTTCTTCAAGTGACATCGTATATTCACCATGTATAGCTTATTGTCTTCTTTGTCATGTATCCACCTATTAAACTATCTTTGCAACTCTTTCAAGGACTATCCTTTCATGGAGTTTTGACCTATCATTGTGATTACTTTTAAGATTTGATACAAAGGTCATCATTTTCATATTATCCTTTATGCATAGCTTTGAACACTGTGATCTTATTGTTGTTTGACTGCACACTTGATGGCTGTCATAGACCCCTTACTATTGTTGTCACTATAGACTCATAAAGCATTGATCACTATCATAAACTCTATTCTTGTATATTATCACTATTCCCTCTATATATTATTCATTAAATACACTTTAGTGTTCATACATATCAACACTTGACACCACTATGCATTGTGAAAACTCTTCCTATGAATCTCTTACAACCTTTGTGGATATCCTACATGAATACATGGCATTTCACTGAATTTCACAATATTTTCATACATTTTTGGTTAAAATAATCTAGTGTATTGGTGTTGTTTAGCTATCATTGTAGAGAATCATACTTGAATGCACAAGCTTTAAAGTGTTTCTAGATCTTAGGATAGGGTTTGAGGTCTCTTTAAGTAATTCACTAGCCCTAAGGCTTTAACATTCTCTTCACCCTTCTTCATTATATATAGCCTCCTCCATGAAGACTATCCTTTGATACATGACACATGTGGATTTTCATACTATGAAGATACCTCTTGATAGTCCTAACAGTCTTATGAATTTTATTTCTATGTCATGAATGAGCTTGATATTTGTATTTATGACTACCTTGCAAGACTTCTAACTATTGTTTCAATGTCAAATGAGTGTAGACAAGCAATAATTTTTTTGATGAAATAACATGCTAATAGAAATATAACCCTTGTTCTCTATTTTTTGGGGATATTATCCATGTCTAGGTACGTATTATTTTATACCATGACTCATAAATCAAAGTCAAGGAATCATCACTCTAGATTATTACCTCATAACAGATATAAAGCTTAAGAAGAACCTTAGGTTCCTCACACAATAGTGGTTTGGTAGATTGTATGTAGATGATATCATCAGGAAAGACCTCAACCTTTGTATCACCTCCATCTTGCATCTCTACCCAAAATAATTGTGATGGGGAATAGTAATCAAATAAATTTGCATCATACTCATTTTTCAATAAGTGTTGATATGTTCTCACTTATATTTTCTTCCCCATTGGATTAAATCTTTGGGCTTAATGATTCAAATGGATTTTGGAGGCTCTTCCACAAGTTGAAGGTTTTCTTTATCATTATAAGAACTATTAAATTTGATGTTTTTTCCTTTTGTTGCTTTGAAAGCATCAAGATAATATGGACACCATAAGTATGTTTAAGGATTAATTAATTCATAAGATGACTCCCCAACTTCGTGTAACATTAAAATCCTTTCTTAAAAAATTCAATGGTGAATCCTTAGGACCATTCAATTGAATGTCAATATAATAGCTTGCATCATGCAACAATGTGGTGGATTTTGACCATTTCAATACAACAATTGATCCTTTTCCTCCTCTTGGAAAATTCCATGCCTTGGAAACCCTAACCTTGCAATGTGTCACATGAAGGTGTGGTCGATTTTCTTCATATCTTCAATAAGTTCAACCTATTCAATAGAAAAAAGACAACTAACCCTAACATCCCTTTAATACTTTTGACTCTTTCCAAATAAGAATGCATCCTAAGTGATACGTGGGATTATGGAAATGATAAGATTTATGACAACTTTTGGAGAATTTAAGGATATTATTGATCAAATAATAAGAAGAATCCTAAGAAAAATTTTACATGAAAAATTATTGGAGAGACTAATAGATGAGCCTCTAAATGCACCTAAATACTCCTTATGACTATTTGAATTTGAGAAGACTCAATTTAGTCAGCAGTAACACTCGAGAAAAGAAGCAAGTATGCATCATGAAGAAGAGAGCTATCAAATGTTAAATGGTGTGGAAGAGCATCTTGTCACCAAGAAATTGTGACATCAACCTTGCATTTGGAATGGGGGAAATCCAAGTACAAGTGATTAGTAGAAAAATATTGGACACAATGAAAAGGAATACCTTTGTAATAAAAAAGTTGAACCTAAGGTTGATCCTCCACTTACAATACAAAATCCACCAAAAGATCCTTAGAAATGTTAATATCTACCAAGAAATGATAAAAAGTCTGTATGGGAGAAAAATAAAGTATACAAAGCAACCATCAAAAAGTGGCCTAGTGCATTGGCAATGGCTTCATGGTAGGATTCAAGGAAAAGATAGAGTGGTAGGTTAATCAGACTAACCCAAACTAGAATGATGTTATGGGATAGATAGTGATAGGTTTGAATAAGGGAAACTAAGGCTTGAGCATAAGGGAACACTGACCCCATATCCAAATTAGCCCATCAAATACCACATCCCTATTAAAGGTCAAATCAAGGACAACAACAAAAACAAAAAACCTTGGTATATGGTAAATCTCTATGTTACCATCAATAAGAGATTTTTGATTCTTCGAAAGCCAAAGATGGATCTTAGGGAGGCCTAACCACAAGAAATTACATCTATAAATCAAATATTTCTCTATAAAATAAGCCCCACCCTTGAGCACATCCTTCCCAAAAACCACTATTGAGGAGGATAGAGCACAAGGAAAAGGATATATCATCCCTCATGAGTGACGATAAATACCATCCATAGAATCAATAGTCTCCTTACCAACCTTATCTAACATAAAATATCAATCTTGATCCAACCAAGGGAGACTGCTATCATAGATGAGCTCATGAAATGGTTGGGAAATGCCACCAATAATATTTTTTTACATAGGGTCCTTAACACTTGTGACAAAACCAAACCTAACAATTTCATAAACTACAACAACCACACACAAAAGAGCTAGGTTCAACTCCACCATATGAACTAGGTGATAATGACAATGAGAGAAGTAAGAAATCCTCGTCAAAATCCAAAGCTATGGCATTGGAGTTGATGATGCTATTAACAACAAATTTTGATGGAGGGCCTTTGACACCCATCGATAAATCAAAACTAATGGCATTATCAACTATAACAACTACCCTACCATACACAAAAGAGCCACAACCCCACCACATTAACCAAGCGAGAATGATAGGGAGAGTGGCAAGAAATCATCCTTAAAAATATTATAATTTTAGTATGATTATAATATTAATGATATGTTTTTTATTAGATAAGCAAGGAAGGGCCCTGATCCCATGGTTACAGCAACAGACAAAAAAGAAACAGAGAGAGGTGGGAAACAACACCACCATCAAACCAAAATAGAGCAGCAGTATTAGCACGCAGGCCAACATTTAAAATAGTAACCATAGTCCAACTAGTACAAATAAAAAACAATAAGTTTTTACAAGAATACTTAGTTTGTGTAAACCATTAATTAAGTTGATAGTGTCCAAGGTGGTATTCTTGTTGGCCTTTAGTTGTTTATGATTTGTGGTTTGTCCTTGATGAAAAAATTGGTTCTCTGATTTGGAATTCTCAACTTGGTTGGTGATATGATATTCAATTACATTGGTTTATTCACATATGGTTGGTGAATGATATGTAGTTACATTGGTTGGTGTTATGATATGCAGTTACAAGATTTTGATACATGAAGATGCTAATAGTGTTTATCATTTTGACAGGATGATTTTCAGTTTGATCCTTCAAGGTTACAAGTCACAGGTATATTCAATTGATTATTATCAGTTTGTCTTTGAATGATATATTAGTGCATTATTAATCTCATATTATTGCACTATTGTATTTTTTTAAGGCATTCACGATATTTATACTTGATTTGTATAATGGTGTTTACATTTGGCTTCTTGAGATGACTTTTGGCTCAGTTTGGTTGCATTGGCATCATTGATATCACTGTGGTCCTTGCACTTGAAGTATTTCAGATTCATCAAATAAGGTGATTCAAGTATATTCATTTTTTGCTAAGTATTCTTAAGCTTCCTTGTTACATTCAAATGTAATGATATTGTTTTAAAGAAGTTGATACTCACATTTCTTTGTGGCATTGTCAATACATACTTCCATGGTTTTGCTAAGGTAATCAACATCTTATATGGTTATGAGATCTTTGATTTACTATATGGTTTATAGTTTATAAGTTATGGCATTGCTAGCAATCACCTTGTAAAGTGATAAAGTTATTGGGCACTAAAAGTGACATAAGAGTTCTCTATTGGAAAGAATCCTTATCGGGCATGCTAAAATATGTGATAAAATTTTATCCTAAGCCCGAGGCTATCGGGTATACTAAAGGTTAAAGGATTATTTTCAAAGCTTGGTAAAAGGCATTTTTTATTTCATTATTTCAAAGTCTTCATTAGGGCACGATAGGTAGAAAATCATATGAAGAATATGTCTAGGGTTTACAATGATCAGGTGGAATGTTGTCGCCAACTTGAAGTGACAAAGCTCGAATACACTGGGTAATATTGTTTTTCAGTTTTTTCTCTTATTTGACAGTTATTTATTTAAGGATTAATCATGCAGAGGTAAACCGTTGTCGAAACTATTGGTTCTTCAGTTGGTTTGTAAAAGGAAAATGAAAATGCAGTTTAGATGGTTAATTTTGGTTGAGTTTGAGTGTTGATTGTGAGCTAATGAAAGCTCGATTATGGAAGTTGGAAAGAGAAGAATTGTTGTCATCTTTTAGCTGGGTAGTTAAGGAACTCCTCGACAGATCTTTATGGTATCTATTCAATTTTCTTCCATTGTAATCAGGTAATGCAAAAACCCTCTTGATGCTTACGAACTTTGAGACAATTTGTTAAGGAAGTTGTTAAGAATGATAAAAGGATTTTTTTTGAAAGGCATGAAACTATTTTTATGCTCACTCAAATCTATATGGGTTTTGTGAGTAAAATCTTTGGTTTTGAAATATTATTGTTAAGGATATTTAAGGGCTTAACTTTTGTTGATTATGATTAAAACCCTATAGGGTTTCTGGATGATTCTTCTCGGTGTTCGACCATATGGCTTGATTGTTGGCAAATGGCTTCTAGTGTTTTCATTGATGGCAACCTAAGTCATTATTCTAGTCCGCAGACCAAAATTTGTTCATACTGGTAAACAGAGTGAAAAACAGAGCATTACCAGAAGAGAGAATGAAGAACAGGGTATCTGATTTGTATGCTTCACCAAATTATCAATTTGAGTTGTGGATCTTGAGGAAGATTTTCAAAGGTCCATATTACCTTATTGTTAAGTTTTGTGGTGTCGCACTAATCGATGTATAAGTTAGGAGATCCGGTAGAATGATTTTATGCTTATTAGCTCAAGGTGGCTGACTTGGTGTATGTAGCGTGTCGCAGATGTATAAGGAGTAATTTTTTAAATGTTTCTATGTTCAAGCATTTTGTTTTGGGGCCACAACCATGCATAAACTGACTTTGATGGGTACACATCAAATATCAAATGTGGATTGAGCTAACAGTTGGAAAATATTTCATATTTTGTTGAAGCCGACTTAGAGCAGTTGAAATCTTGATAGTGGATATATATGAGTTCGGGTAATTCATTTTGAAGTGTGTGGTGCAGAGTGTGTGGTGTTCGATATATGTGTACGAATATCAGGAGAGCAGTTGAGTGGTTTTCATTTGTGCAAAAGAAGATTTTTGTGAAGCAAATTAGGGCAGAGCAGAGAGAAGTGCAAAATCAGAAAGAAGGTCCAGAATTTGATCAATGAGCCTAATTGGATCTGTAATTAGGCATTTGTAGATGTTACTTTCTCAGTCCAACTTTTTTTGTAATCCAAATCTCTTGTAAGGCAGTGAGCCTTCCTTCTTTTGAGCAGTGAGCTCTAGGCATTGTGCCTGAAAGCATGTGCATTCCCTTTTTCTTCATACTTTTAACAAAGTATAAATTGTGGATTAATCTCCACCATGGTTTTTCCCCTAATAGGATTTCCACATAAAAAATCTCGGTGTTATGGTGTCTTGATTGTCTCCTTCATGTGCTTGCATCTTTACTTTTGTTTAAATGTTGTAAAAGGTTTAAGATTTGGATTGAAATTTAAATATTGCTAAACACTGATTCGCCCCCCCCCCCTCTCAGTGTTCCTTGAGTCCAACACTCGGGTTGTAATAGAATATACTCTCATTTTCTACGAAGTTAGTGTACCTACTTAAACTTGTTAAAGAGATTGTTAAAATACTCTTTAGGGTTTCTCAGGTCTGTAACCCTAACCCAAGTTGGTTTACAATTATTGAAACTGCATATAGAGGTTATTTCACACAATCACTTTAAAAGATAACCTTCAAACAGTTTTCTGGGTTACCTAGAAGAAGAATATGAGACTTCAAACTTATCCTTAACATTCATTGTATAGAAGTTGTACTGCATTGAAAATCTTTATAACAGTGATTATCATATTATTGTATTTAATGAAGATGTTGTCATTCTCATACAACATTCTTCAATGTGCTTATTGAAAATATTTATAATCTTCTATTGAGACACTAGGACTGCAAATTGCACTTCTAGGGTATTGATAGTATACTATAATTTTTATGCATTGTAAAGGATTTGGTGCTCTTGTATTTTGTGAAGTTGGAGCTTCTGAACTTTGTGGAGTTGGTGCTCCTAAACTTTGTGGAGTTGGTGCTCCTAAACTTTGAAGAGTTGGTGCTCTAAATGAATAAAGAGAAATATTTTTCGAGTGGTTTTTATTCTCCAAGAGGGTTTTCCACTCAGGACATATATTATGTTATGTGAAGATTTTATGTGTGTGATTTTTCTTATTTGTCTAATCTCAATGAGTCATCAAATGCATTGAATGGTTGTTAAATATCAGTCTTTCATCTCTACCAATGTTTATGTCAAAATATCATGCATAAAAGGTTTTGTTGTTAATGTGGGCTCTGATACATATGAAAGTGTAAAACATCTTAAGTTCAACATATGTTAATGTTATTTCTATATATTTAATTCATGGTTAATGAAAACACAACATTGTTCATGTACAAGTCAAATTTGTTCTATAAACTATCATTTGATCTTTTGGTTCAAAAGTCAATTAAACCCTTGTGTTTGTAAAAAGTTTGTGTCTTACATGAATCACTGATTCAACCCCCCCCCCCACTCTCAGTGATTCTAATCTTCCAACAAGTGGTATCAGAGCATAGGGTCCTCACATAGGTCTAATCCACCTAGGATAGATTCTAGTTTTGGGAGTCCGTCAAACATGTCAAAAGCTCAAGAAGGTAATTTTGTGTCTAGAGCTCCACTGTTTGATGGTGCAAACTATGTGTTTTGGAAAATCATAATGGAAACATATCTTATTTCAATTGATGTTGATGTATGGAGCATAGTTCAAGATGGATATGTTGTTCCATCCAAAATTACCTCTGACTCTGCTGAGAAGAAGAAGTATGAAACTAATGCTAGAGCTAAACATGCTCTCTTGTGTGGGTTAACCAAAGATCTATTTGTTAAAGTCATGCATTGCAAATCAGCTAAAGAAATTTGGGGAAAATGAAAATATTTATCAAGGAAATGATAAAGTCAAACTGTCAAAAATCCTTACTCTTAAAACTCAGTTTGAGGAAATGAGAATCAATGATGATGAAAAAGTAGTTGAATACTTTTTGAGAATAGATGAAGTTGTTAATGCAATGAGAGGGTTAGGAGAAGAAGTAGAAGATTTTGATGTGATCAAGAAGGTCATTAGAACCTTACATCCTAAATATGAAACTAAGGTCTCAGCCCTTGAAGAAAAGAAACATTTTGACAAGCTTACCTTAGATGATCTACAAGGAACACTTACTATTTTTGAAATGAGAACAAGCAAAATCAATCCAATAGGAAAAGAAACTGCTTTTAAAACTGAAAAAAAGGAAGATGTAGTTGAAAGTGAGTCAGAAGACTCTGATACAAAAGAATCTCACTTTGCTAGAAAACTCAAAAATGGATTAGGTAAATACAAAGGAAAAATTCCCTTTAAATGTTTCAACTGTGGAAAAATTGGACATTTTGTAGCTAAATGCCCCTATGTTGAACAAAACAATGATGATCAAAAACCTCACAAGCAGTTTAAGAAGAAGGTCTATAAACCTAAAAGAAAATTCAATTTCAAGAAAAAAAAGAATTTGTTCATCAAAGATGAATCAGACAGTGAGACAGAAGACTCTTTAGATGAAGAAGAAGAGACTGTTTATGGATGAAGTCAAACAGCAAGATGATATAAATAGCAAGACCGATTTAGAAGATGGTGAAATAAATCTAGAAGGTGAGTTAAAATGTGATTTAAAGGAAATTAAAAAACTTAAAAATCAAGTCCTTGCTCAAGAATAGAAACCAGATCAAGCAATAGTTTTATTGAAGACTCAACTTGAAGAATCTAAGAGAATTGAGGACTGCCTTAAAATAACTGTGAGTTTCAAAGACAAAGAAATTCAAAGATTGGAGCAAGAAGTTGTTAATCTTAGAGATAAAATTGAAGGGTATGAAAGTACAATAAAGCTCAATGATGTGCTTAGCAAGTATAAATTGAATAAGGATAAAACTAGTGTAGGGTTTGAAAAAGGTGAGTGTTCAATTGATACTTCAAAGCAAAAACCTAATTCTACAAACTAGAGTTTCAAACCAAATCATTCTGAATCTGGTAAGAATTATTTACATTTTGAAAACAAAAGAATTCTATTCATATTCAATCCTTATTTTTATGGTTATTGCTTCTATTGCAACAAGTTTGGCCATAAAGTGAGTACTTGCATATTCATGAATTATAGAATGCCAAGGTTTGGACATAAGCAATACTTTGGTGTTGTAAACCATTCAGATGTTTTAAATGCAACACTTTGGGACATACATTCAAACAATGCAAAGCTGATCTGCATGATAAACAGTAGAAAATAAAAATAGTTTGGCAACCTAAGTTTTTCAAAGGCATAAAGCAATCAATACTAGTCCAAACTAATTTTCATACTAAAAAGGACTTATGGATCCTAGATAGTGGTTGTTCTAATGACATGACAGGGGACAAGGAAAAGTTTATCAAACTAGAAGATTATAGTGGTGGATATGTGAAATTTGGTGATAACACTCGTATACAAATTAAAGGTAAAGGTTCACTTCTGCTAAATGAGGACACGCCCATTTATGATGTGTATTATGTGGAAGGTCTAAAGCACAATCTACTTAGTGTTAGCCAAATTTGTGATAGTGGCTATCATGTCATGCTTACTTCACAGGGATGTGAGATCAGGAACAAGTCTGGAAAGACTGTTGCTATTGGGAAAAGGATTGAAGGTAATTTTTATAACCTTCTAGACACCTCTAGTAATGATAGTAATGAAGGTATGTGTCTAATGGGTCAAGTTGAAGAAAGTTGGTTATGGCACAAAAGATTAGGACATATAAATTTTGATAATCTAGTTAGAATCAGTAAAAACCAGAATGTTAGAGGTTACCAGTTCTTAATAAACTAGAAAATTTTGTGTGCAAAGAATGTTTAAATGGTAAACAAACTAGAGTCAGCTTTAAGTCAAAAGAACATTCTTCAACTAAGCCTTTACAGCTAGTGCATACAGATTTGTGTGGCCCAACTAGAACAACGTCAATTAATGGTGAAAGGTATATCATGTTGTTTTTGGATGACTATACAAGAATGGTATGGGTTACTTTTCTTAAACATAAATTAGAAGCATTTGAAAGATTCAAGATCTTTCGTAAAATGGTTGAAAAAGAATTTGATCTAAAGCTCAAATGCTTGAGATTTGATAAAGGAGGAGAGTTCACCTCTCAAGAATTCATTGATTATTGCGAGCAGCATGGTATTAAAAGACAATATGCAACTTCTAGAACACCTAAACAAAATGGGGTTGTTGAAAGTAAGAATAGAACTGTGAAGGAGATGGCAAGAACCATGTTAGGTGGGGCTAAATTACCAGACATGTATTGGAAAGAATTTGTTCATATAGTTGTATACATTTTAAACAGGGTGAACTTAGGGTGAAATCAAAATTCACTCCTTATGAATTGTGGCATGGAAAAACTGCCTCTGTAAAACATTTTAAAATCTTTGGCAGCAAATGCTTTATCAAGAAAGATGATGAACATCTAGGAAGTTTCAATCAAAGTGTGATGAGGGTATCTTTTTGGGATACTCAACTCAAAGTAAAGCCTACAAATGCTATAATAAAAGGCTCAATAAGATTGTTGAGACAATAAATGTGAAAGTTGATGAAAGATTACATTTAGAAACTAATCATGTACAGATTGATGAGCAAGAATCAGAAACAAAACTTGAGATAATACCTAAAGATGTTGAGATAGCAAGTCCTGTAAATACTGTACCCAAAACTCCTTCTAAATATGTTGTTAAAAATCATCCTCAAAGTCAGATCATTGGGGATAGAAATGTTGGAGTTCAAACACGAAGAAAAACTGCTCAACTTGAAGAACAAGCTAAAATAGCAGAGTATGCAGCTTTTTGTTTAGTCATTGAATTTGAACCTAAGAACTGTGATGAAGCTCTCTTGGATGAATGTTGGCTTAAGGCTATGTAGGAAGAAATAAATCAAATTAAGAAAAACCAAACTCGGGAGTTAGTCCCAAGACATGATGACAAGAATGTCATAGGTGGCAAGTGGGTTTATAGGAATAAGCTTGATGAAAATGGCAAAGTTGTTCACAACAAGGCAAGGTATGTCTGCAAAGGCTATGCTCAAAAGGAAGGTATTGATTTTGGTGAAACCATTGCACCTATTGCTAGGCTAGAATCCATTAGAATATTTTTGGCTTATTCTATTTATAAGAATTTCACTGTTTATCAAATGGATGTCAAGATTGCATTTTTAAATGGCTATTTAGATGAAGAGGTCTATATGGAACAGCCTAAAGGGTTTTTTTGCAAAGACAGGCATAATCATGTTTACAGGTTGAAAAAGGCCTTATGTGGCTTAAAAAAAGCACCTAGGGCATGGTACTTTAGGCTAGACAATCATTTGACATCAAATGGCTTCGTTAGAGGTGGTGTTGACAGCAATCTCTATGTCAAGATTGAAGGTACTGATGTTTTGGTTGTTGAAGTCTATGTAGATGATGTCATTTTTGGTTGCAATAATGATGCTTTAAGTAAAAAATTCTCTCATATTATGGAATTTGAATTTGAAATGTCAATGTTGGGAGAATTTACTTTCTTTCTTGGTCTTCAAGTTTCTCAACTTGAAAGTGGTATATTTCTCTCTCAAACCAATGTGCTAGAGATATGCTTAAGAAGTTTCAAATGGATGGATGCAATCTTGTTAGTAATCCAATGGTTACAGGTTGCAAACTCACTAAGGTTGATGATTCACCTGATACAAATCAGTATGAATATAGATCAATGATTGGTATTTTGTTATATTTAACTGCTTCTAGACCTGATATAATGCAGGCAGTTTGCATGGTTGCAAGATTTCAGGCATCACCTAAGGAATACCATGTTACTATTGTTAAAAGAATCTTTAAGTATATTCAGGGTACTCTTGATTATGGTCTTTGGTATCCTAGAAGCAATGATTTCTCTCTGATTACATATACAAATGCTAACTAGGCTGGTTGTTTGGATGATAGGAAAAGCACCAGTGGTGTTGCATTCTTTCTTGGTGATCGGTTAGTTGCTTGGCACAATAAGAAACAAGAATCCGTTTCTCTTTCTACTACTGAGGTAGAGTACATAGCTACCACTTTTTGTTGTACTCAATTGCTCTGGATGGATCAAACATTATCTGATATGGGTATCACAGTTTCTAAGCTTGTTTCTATTTTATGTGATAATACAAGTGCAATCAATATCTCTAAGAACCCTGTCATGTAATCTCGCACTAAACACATTTTAATCAAATTTCAGTTACTTCGAGAAAAAGTGTTGGCTAATGAAGTATCTCTACAATTTGTTGCTTCACAAGAACAGGTGGTTGATATATTCACTAAACCTCTATCCAAAGAAGTCTTTGAAAGGCTGAGGCTCATATTGGGAGTTATCTCTCAATCCTTACTTCATTGATTCTCCTATCTTTTTACTTCATTGATTCTCCTATCTTTGGTTCAGGGGGAGCTTGTTTCTATATATTTTCATTTACAGCTCTCTTGCATATTTATTTTGTTTCTATATTTCCTTACTTGCATTTGGTTATTATGTTGGCTAATTGGTTGGCTTCTCAGTTTTTTATCTTCATGGAATCTCTCATTCTCTTCTTTCATTCTTTGTCATTGAGGCAAAAAGGGGGAGAGATGATATGTGTTTTTCCATCAAGGACAAAGGGGGAGTTTTTTGGCCTTCAGTTGTTTATGATTTGTGACTTTTCCTTGATGACAAAACTGGTTCTCTGATTTGGAATTCTCAGCTTGGTTGGTGATATGATATTCAGTTACATTGGTTTATTCACATATGGTTGGTGAATGATATGTAGTTACATTGGTTGGTGTTATGATATGTAGTTACATGATATGCAGTTATAGGATTTTGATTTAGGATTTTGATATATGATAATGTTGACAGTGTTTATCATTTTGACAGGATGATTTTCAGTTTGATCCTTCAAGGTTACAAGTCACAAGTATATTCAATTGATTATTATTAGTTTGTATTTGAATGATATATTAGTGCATTATTAATCTCATATTATTGCACTATTGTATTTTTTTAAGGCATTCATAATATTTATACTTGATTTGTATAATGGTGTTTACATCTAGCTTCTTGAGATGACTTTTGGCTCAGTTTGGTTGCATTGGCATCATTGATATCACTGTGGTCTTTGCACTTGAAGTATTTTAGATTGATCAAATAAGGTGATTCAAGTATATTCATTTTTTTGCTAAGGATTCTTAAGCTTCCTTGTTACATTCAAATGTAATGATATTGTTTTAAGGAAGTTGATACTCACATTTCTTTGTGACATTGTCAATGCATACTTCCATGGTTTTGCTAAGGTAATCAACATCTTATATGGTTATGAGATCTTTGATTTACTATATGGTTTATAGTTTATAAGTTATGGCATTGCAAGAAATCACCTTGTAAAGTGATAAAGGTATCAGACACTAAAAGTGACATAAGAGTTCTCTATTGGAAAGAATCCTTATCGGGCATGCTAAAATATGTGATAAAATTTTATCCTAAGCCTAAGGTTGTTGGGTATACTAAAGTTTAAAGGCTTATTTTCAAAGCTTGGTAAAAGGAATTTGTTATTTCATTATTTCAAAGCCCTCATTAGGGCATGATAGGAAAAAACTCATATGAAGAATAGGTCCAGGGTTTACAATGATCAAGTGGAATGTTGTCGGCGGCTTGAAGTGACAAAGCTAGAATACACTGGGTAATATTGTTTTTCAGTTTTTTCTCTTATTTGATGGTTATTTGTTTAAGGCTTAATCATGCAAAGGTAAACAGTTGTCGAAATTGTTGGTTCTTCAGTTGGTTTGTAAAAGGAAAATGAACATGCAGTTTAGATGGTTAATTTTGGTTAAGAGTTTGAGTGTTGACTGTGAGCTAAGGAAAGCTCAACTGTGGAAGTTGGACAGAGAAGAATTGTTGTCATCTTTCAGCTGGGTAGTTAAGGAACTCCTCGACAGATCTTTATGGTATTTGTTCAATTTTCCTCCACCGTAATTAGGTAATGCAAAAACTCTCTTAATGCTTATGGGCCTTGAGACATTTTGTTAAGGAAGTTGTTAAGACTGATAAAAGGATTTCTTTTGAAAGGCATGAAACTGTTTTTATGCTCACTCAAATCTGTATGGGTTTTGTGAGTAAAATCTTTGGTTTTGAAATATTATTGTTAAGGATATTTAAGGGCTTAACTTTTGTTTATTATGATTAAAACCCTTTAGGGATTTTGGATGATTCTTCTCGAGCTGTAACAGAATATACTCTCATTTGCTATGAATTTAATGTACCTACTTAAACTTGTTAAAGAGTTTGTTAAAAGACTATTTAGGGTTTCTCACCTATAACCCTAACACGAGCTGGTTTACAGTTATTGAAACTACGTACAGAGTTTATTTCACACAATGACTTTAAAAGATAACCTTCAGACAGTTTTTTGGGTTACCTAGAAGAAGAATATGAGACTTCAGACTTATCATTAACAATCATTGTACAGAAGTTGTATTGCATTGAAAATCTTTATAATAGTGATTCTCAGATTATTGTATTTTAGGAAGATGTCATTCCCATACAACATTCTTCAATGTGCTTATTTAAAATATTTATATTCTATTGAGACACTAGGACTAAAAATTGCACTTCTAGGGTATTGATAGTATACTATAATTTTTATCCATCGTAAAGGAGTTGGTGCTCTTGTATTTTGTGAAGTTGGAGCTTCTGAACTTTGTGGAGTTGGTGCTCCTAAACTTTGTGGAGTTGGTGCTCCTAAAATTTGAAGAGTTGGTGCTCTAAATGAATAAAGAGAAATATTTTTCAAGTGGTTTTTATTCCTCAAGAGGGTTTTCCACTCAGGACATATATTGTGTTATGTGATGATTTTATGTGTGTGATTTTTCTTATTTGTCTGATCTCAATGTGTCATCAAATGCATTGAATGGTTGTTAATTATTAGTCTTTCATCTCTAGCAATGTTTATGTCAAAATATCATGCAGAAAAGGTTTTGTTATTAATGTGGGCTCTGATACATATAAATGTGTAAAACATCTTAAGTTCAACCTATGTTAATTTTATGTCTATATGTTTAATTCATGGTTAATGCAAACAGAATACTATTCATGTACAAGTCAAATCTATTCTATAAACTGTCATTTAATCTTTTGGATCAAAATTCAATTAAACCCTTGGATTTGTAAAAAAATTGTGACTTGCATGAATCATTGATTCACCCCCCCTCTCAGTGATTCTAGTCTTCCAATAATTCCACCATAACATAGAGATAATAAAACAATAGTCTGAGATGTTAAAAAAAATGACAAAAAACTCATCATTAACAACACAGTAGCAGCAACAAGCCATTAACTAGCTTTCTTCAAAAAGTTCCCATACTCGCCCATGAGAGCAATGTATTCTCTCCAATCAAGTCCCTATGTCTCGTCCAGCATCTTCAGGGTATCAGGTTTCCCCTATTTCTTTAGTTTCCTTGTAATTTTTTTTCACCAAAAGCAGCTCCTAGCATCGCCCTCATCATCAATCTGTTAGTTACCTTCATGAGAGTAACTAATGCCTTCTCCATATCTTTGAATTGTACCTCCAGAAAATTTATTCTACTCTTTAAAAATCCATTGCTTAAGTCCTCGGTTTTGTTCTCCATACCCAAATCCCCAACATCCTAAACATTTTCAACCTCATTCTTATCCTCAAAAGGCTCAATTTTATCATCCTCTTCCTCTTCCTTATCTTCCTCTAAACCATCTTCCCCCATCTCATAAGCAGAGTCCTCAAAGTCCATGTCCTCAGATTCTTCTTCCTCCTGGGCTTCAAACTCTTCGTACCCCAAGTCCTCCTCACTCACAATCATTTTCTATTTTTCTTTTTTATCCTTCAAGACTACTTTAGCTAGGTGTGTTGACCTTCTCCCCCCACTACCTCCACTCCATTTCCCTTGTAAAGTTTCCTTTACCTCCTCATTTTGATTCCCTTCCTTTGTGATATTAATTACATCCCTAGGATTTATGTCTCTTTTAGGTTTCTTAGCCTTTGGGAGTTCCAGCAACAAAGGAAAATGTTTCCTTTTCTCAGGCATGGCTTTAAGGAGATCAATCTCAAAAATTATTTTTTCCTCACTCTTTTGCGCAATTGGAATTGAGGGGTTTGACACATTGGCCACAGGAGAATTACTTTTAGCAAGGATAAGCATGCACCTAGCAGCAATTGCAAGAGGTTGGCGAGGGATAGGTTCCTTAGCTGGGATTTCAGCAACAGCTAGGTTTTCCTCATCATGTTGTTCCCCATTATCTTCTTCAAAATGATCAAGTTTCATATTTCTACCAGCTAAGGGGTTTCCATGAGGATTCAAAACCAAGGCATACTTATATAGGGTAAGCATAAGACCTTGGTAGAGGGGAGGACTAGCATCCTTCTCGATATTAAGCTATAGGGAGGATAACAGATAGAAAGAAAAATTGATTCTCTCACCATGTCAAATGTGGTTTAGCAGAGGGAAATGGTATGCATGTACCAACATATACCTACCCTCAAGAGTAAAGTATCTCATAACAAACAAGTTAACTAAAGCAAAGGGAGGAGGGAGTTCCAATCTTGCATACCTATTCTGAAATCTCTTGAGATTACCCCCTTCATGCAGGAATTTTTCAACAAACCTCTAATATTCCACCCCACTTTTCTTTGCAACTTTAAGCCCATTATTCTATAGACCCATAGCTTCGGCAATGAATCTAGTGGTAACCTCAAACTTCACCGCACCAATGGTGATGTTTCCCTTCCTCTAGGAGTTGGTAAAATGATGCAGTACATGGCTGACAACCTTCACACAATGCCAAACAAGTGATTATCAACCAAACTTTAAGACAAAATCAGATGATTTCCCCAAGATTCAACTCTTAACCATGCATTGCCTTGTAGCATATGCAACCTAGTTTAAGGTATTTTTCAACCCAACTTCCCAAAACACTTCACAAAAAAATCAAAGAATCAGATACCCTTTTCAGGGTTGTACAACATATGTGAAAGCTAATATTGATTCCTTCAAACCAAATTAGAGAATCAATAACATACCCCTATCTTAGGCTAATGAATTAGCCCTCTTTTCCAAAGAGAGTGCCATCTAAACACTTTCTCTTCACTAAATCACCTCAAAAAATCATTAGATATGTTTCAAAACAACAAATTTCATCATTAGTTTACACATTTAGGGCCTTTATAACGTTGTTCTTGGAAACCCTCACTTTACCATGCAAATACATAGGGTTTATAGAAAAACACACCTCTAGGGCTTACCCAATCATAAAAATGACACAAACACCTTCCAAAACACCTACATAAACACAACAAACACTCACAAGACCGAATCTTTCATTAATTTTTCAAAACTCTATCTTGGTTCCTCATTTTCATGTTGAAATTCTATTATCTAGCCCTAGGGCTTCTCACCTTCATCGACTTATCAACCCTCCTTGCTTCCTAATGCAACAAAATATCTATTCTAACATATTACAAGCCAATCCCCTAAGCCACAGGGTTAAACAGTAGGTGGATTGGTTAAAACATCATTTTGTTTCCCTCAAAACCCTTAACTCAACAAAATAGGACAGTCACTATGTTTTGTTGATTTCTCACACAAAACAATGAATTAAGCCTTCAAATCAAATGAAATTTAGATTAAACACATGTACCTTCATCCTCAGAATTTTTCATACCATGACACACCTGTACGAGTTTGTA
Source organism: Sequoia sempervirens (assembly GCA_007258455.2). Taxonomy (NCBI): domain Eukaryota; kingdom Viridiplantae; phylum Streptophyta; class Pinopsida; order Cupressales; family Cupressaceae; genus Sequoia; species Sequoia sempervirens. The sequence continues at coordinate 726,517,262 of VDFB02000003.1, forward strand.
CAGCACAAAGAACTTCAGGGAAAACAAAACAAAAAATGCAAATTGAATGCTAAAAACTTAATGAAATTGCTTCCAAATATGAACAACAACCTACAAATGCCATGGAGAGGCTCTTAAATACTTTTTCCCATCAATTCCCAACTTCCAACGCCCTTAACCACCTTTCAAACTCTAATGACTCTTCAAATCCCAAGTTGTAAACTTTTACAAGTTTATAACAACTTTTACAATTATTGTGCAACTCTTTCATTTTTTCAACAAAAATGACTCTCCAATCCCTTAGTTACATCAAAATTGGTCTTAATAGACCTTATTAAAGATAAAACATTCAAAATCAACCCTATACTATCTCCTAATCCACTAGTCGACCTTCAATGGTTTCAATTTTTTGAACAAGGTGTAGGTGCCCCTGCACCATACACCCCCACAGAAAAGAAACTCTTGGCACAAGAGTTGGAATGTGTTCCTTGCTTCAGCACTGCTCCATGCTTCCTCTGACCAAAAACCCCTTCCATCTGGTTCAAGCATTGGGATCTCATAATCTGCTCTGCCTTTGTGACTGTTTCCATGTTGAAATTTTCCTTCATTTTCATGTTCAGACCTAATGTCTATTTTTCTCTTATACCTGGATCAAAATTTGATGTTCTCCTAGTTCTTATACCTGCAAACAAACAAGAGTTAGCAATTCCTAGCTCTACCTCCTTCTTTGTTCCATCTCCACACTTATGTCCATCCATCTTTGCTTGTATACTCTACCCTCTCATCACTATCATTAGACTTTTGTTCCTTTGCTCACACTGTCATTTCCCCATTGTTATCAGACCTTGCACCCTGTCATTACCCTGTACCACTGCATTATCAAACTTATCGACCCCTACACTTTCAAATCTCACATGCCTTGCAACATTACCTTTACCTATAGGACACACAATTGTTCCAACTGTGATTCCACCCTGTTTCACTTTCCTTTCCACAAACATTTCATTTTTTACACTAATTGTATTAGACTTAGGTGTAAGTCCATCTTCCACCTTTTGCAAAACTAAACTCCTAACTGTCCTTGCACTATTCACTTGTTCTTTTCCTGCTGCTCTAACACCAGTACCCTGCTCCAAGCCTACAAACATACCATTCTTACTGTCCTCAAGCCATAAAGGCTCCTTATTACCAAAAATAACAACCTTAGACTTACCTTTATCTCTTTCACTTCCCTACAAAGGAGTTAGCTTAAAACTTTTTTCATCCTTCTTGATAGTATAGGTGTTTTCCCTACCATCATACATAGAACTTCTGTCAAATTGCTATGGTATCCCCAATAGAAAGTGGCAACAATCCATTAGTAGCACATCGCATAAGACCATGTCCTTATACTTCCCAATCTAAAAATCTACATATGCTTGTTCATTCACTATTAGAGTTTGACTATCATTTACCCAAGAGGCTTTGAATGGTGCTACATGAGGTATTTTCTCTAGTTTCAACTTATCTACCATCTCCCTAGACACCATATTATCTTGAGAACCAGAATCAATAACAACTTGACATACCTTACCCCTACACTTGTATGAAGTTCTGAAGAGACTCCTTCTTTGACTCATGTCTTCCTCCTTAGGTGCTTGCAACAAATTCCTTCTTATCATAAGTGCTTCTCCCACCTCTAGGTATGCATGAGTACTTGAACTTTCACATTCTTCCTCTTGGATCAGTTGTGTTCTTCTTTCACTCTTCCTTTCACCACTTGATGTTGAACCTTGGTTTTGAGGACACTTGAAAGATGGGTGTCCAAATTCATTTCATCTATAACACCTACTTGCAAACTCATTGAAATCTCTCCTTTGTCTAAAGTTTTTCCTTCCACCTCTCCATCCTCCTCTTGCTTTCGGTGTGTGTTCCTTGTTCTTATCAGCATCTTCAAGGTCTTCCTTGGTCTGCCTTGATGTTGAAGTTGTACCTCTTCCCCTAGAAGTTTGCCTCTTCCTATTGTTGCCTTCTCTTGTCTCCTCTTGAGTTTTTCTTCAGCCCTCATTGCCATTTGAAAGCATTTTTCAACTGATTTTGGTGCCAACAAGCTTATTTCATCCTGAATGTTATACCTTAGACCATTCAAATATCTAGCTACCATTTCTTCCTCATCTTCTTCATGCTTGGTTCTTATACTTAGCCTATAAAATTCTTTAGTATATGCTTCCAATTTGGAAACAACATTTCTTCTGCATTTTTCATGTGTTTCAGATTTTTTTCAACTGTTGCATACCCTGTACAGCCTCTGTCATGATCTGAATTTCATTGTAATAAGTAGTGACATGTTTTAACTTTTATTTGTGTCCATTTTGAAAGCCTAACTCCAAGTTTCAGGAGATATTTCTTTGGTTTTCTGAAAATTGTCTAGTAAAAACCAGTGAAGCACTGTTTGTGATTAAATAATGTAAATAGCCATTCCTCCTATTGTAAAACCCTATTGCTTGGAGGAATGGTATATCATAAGATAGGTTTGATGTTTCAATGATCAACAAAGCAGGGGGAGCGAGTTGTAAGGAAAGGAGTGATGCCCTAGGGCTGATAAAGGCATTTTTCCTTGTGAAATTGGTGAATCAGAGTTGTGTTTCGATGAAACACTGATAGAATTATCCTTGTAAAGTTTTGGAGAGTCTGCATAGACTTATTTTAACCTGTGGAATGCATTGGATGAGTTTGGAAAGCCTTGGTTTTGTGATTTCTCAGAAAACCCTAAGTATTTACATTGAATTTGAGGGTTTCTTAGAACAATATGGTAAGGGTCTTGAATCTATGAAATGACCAGTGAATTTGGTGTTTTGTGATAAGTTTAGTGACTGTCAAAAGTGATTGGGTGAAAAAAAGGTGTTATGAAGGTACCTTCTTTGAATTTTAGGGCTAATTCACTAGCCTAAAACAAGGGTATATTATTGAATCTCCATTTTGGTCCAAAGGAAGCAATATTGGTTTTCACATATGTTATATAACTCTAAAAAGGGTATCTAAATCATTGACTATTTTTTGAAGTGCTTTGGGATTTTTGGGTGAACAATCCCTTAAATTGGGTTGCCTTGGCTACAAGGAAAAGCATAGTTGAAAGGTGGATTTTTTAGGAAATCGTCTTATTTTGTTTTACAGTTTGGTTGATCTTCACTTGTTTGGAATTGTGTGAAGGTTGTCACACAAGAAGGTTTTACAGTTCTTTTACTCACCATCATCAGTCCCTTCCATCTTTGGGACTCTTGGAAAACTCTTTGCCTTTCCAACTTCACCTTTCATGGTGACTACACTTCCCTCAAACTCTTTCTCAGACTCTTTCTTTACCTTTACCTCAGCACTATGGCCTTGCTTCACTTTATTTGGAGACTTCACACACCCTTTTCCTTTAGCCTTTTCTAGGCTCATCACTGTCAACTCAGTATCTTTAGTCCCCTCTATCATGGAGACCTTCCTCAAACTCTATACTTCCACATCTTCACCTCTTGGGGTGACTGTAACCTTCCTCTTTTCCTGAACCTCTGTAACCTCTGTAATTTTCCTTTGCCAATTACCTTGGCTCTCTACAACCTCTACTTACATGACTTGCATCAGACTTTCTACACTTATGATATCTGCATTCTTTGACTTCTTGTCCCGCAATGGACTTTCTATCTTCACCACTATGTTTTCAAACTCATTCACCACTTGTCCCATCAATGGACAATGTACAATGCTCCCCATGCTCTCCATCTACTTTTCTACAACCTCACTTGCAACCAGACTTGTTGTCTTCATGCTCTCTACTTTTTTTGACTTAGACATCTCTATCCTAGCAGCGTTTGACTGCCCAAGGCTTTCATTCACCTTCAAGGGACACACTACTACCCCCACCATGATCTCTTCACCTTTCTCTACCCATCCACTTTCTTTTACTTTTTCCTTCTTTCTCTCTGCCTCTGAGACCTCTTTATCATTTGATCTTCCATCTTCTTTGTCATCAGTCTGCTGCTTTCCATAGTCTTGTCCTTTCATTGTACAATCCATCTCTTCCACCATGACCTTACTAGGCCATTCTCACCTCTTCTCTATCTTGTCTCCACTTATCTTGCCTTTTTCCTTTCATTAGGGTCTCTGCCCCAAGATTCTTCACCTCACAATTCTTTACATCAGGTCTACATACCTCTGTTATGACAATAGTAGACTGTCCCACACCTCCTTTTTCTTTTACTTGACTGATTCTAGTCCCTTATTTTTCTTCATCCTACTTCACAAGCTTGTCTTGATCCTTCATAAAAGATTCCCTTTCCCTTATCACCAATTCTTCATCCTTTTTTCTTGCCCCGTTATCTACTTTTGTTGTCTCCATGCCTTCTTCTTTGTTGGCGGTTGCACCTTCACTATTTTTGTATTCTTCATGCTTGAGGAACTCCTTCCTTCCTATCATCACTATCCTCACCATTTTTTCTTGTTCTTTGTCATCTCCCTGCAATGGGGTTAGCTTGAACTTGATTCCATCCTTCTCAATGTCATATACATTATTCCTACCATCATGTAAGGCATACCTATCAAATTGCCACTGCCTTCCTAGTAACAAATGACAATAACTCATTGGAAAAACATCACAAAGGATGGTATCCTTGTAGGCTCCAATCTGAAACTCAACTAGGGCTTATTCATTCACCATAATTGACTGATCACTATTCAACCAAAATGATTTATATGGCTTTTCATGTGGGATTCTTTCTAATTGAAATTTTTCTACCATTTCAATTGGTATCAAAGCAGGAAGATTCTGATAAGTGGTTAAGTTGTTGTTGACAATTGGTTTGCTGATAGTTGGTTGATATTTTTGGTTGGTTTCAAGTGCTTGATACATATATATTGTAGAGAGAAATATTTTTGAGTTGTGATAGACAAGGAAAGGTCTATGGTCACCATCCTCCAATGGAGATTAAGTTGGGTAGAAGGTGCAAGAAAAGAGAGTGAGGCATCTTGCGGGATCTACTATTGGGTAGGATGGATGGTTTGTTGTGTTGGTGTTTGAGTTTGTGTTTGCAAGTTGAAGAGAGATGGATAGTTGTCTAAGGAAGCACTTGAGGTTGCAACCATGTCGAAGAGTACTCCACTGATGGGGGTAGATGAGAAGTTGAGAAGATGAATGGTGATTGGTTAGAGAAGGTCAAGGATGAATTGTGAAAGAGAGGAAACAAGATTGTTGAGGAGAATAAAGTGCAAGGACGGTCCTGTGTCCTTGGTTGAGAAAAGAGACAGAGAACAGTTGAGAGTGGTGAAAAGGGCAGTCATGTTTCCTTTTGAAAGAGAAGATGATTGAGAACCTGATGAAGAAAGTTGGCAAAAGGGAAGTAAAGGCAGTAATGAAGACAAAGCAAAGTTGAAGATAGAGATTGGAACCAAGATAGGGGTAAAGGAAGACTTGAATTTTTTTTGCAAGTACAACAAATTTGATGCAACATGTTTCCAAGGGACTTGGAAAGGTTTTCCCGGTTGGTTGTATGGTGTAGGAGCACCTTGCTCTCAAAAATGCCTTCAAAAGGCTTAATTGAAAAAATTGATTTTTTAAGTGTAAAATGTATACAAAAGGTCATGTAAAGGTCAATTTGAATGTATTCAAATCTTTTAATAAGTCCTAGGTGGTCAAAGTGATGAAAAAAATGCAAAACTTGCAAATATTGCAATATTGTCAAAAGTTTCTAAATTGACAAAAAGCAAGAAAATCAAGGAAGATGAAGAGACACTTTGGTAGAAAGGGTAGTTAGAGAGTTGGAATTTGAAAGGGAAGTTGCCTTATTAGTTGTAAAAGCTACATAAAGCATTGGGAAGGCTAAGAAGAAGCAGATTTCTTGTATTCTTGAAGCAAGTAGTGAATAAAACCCTTGTTTTATGAATTTGCAGCATTCTTTCCATTATTCTATTTTTGTACAGATAGTTTAGGAATATCAAAGGCTAAATTCTCATGTGATCTTATTTAGAAAGGATTAAAATTTCATTTTTAAGTTTTGGGAGGTTAGTCTTTTAGGAATAAAGAATCAGAGGCAAACTTTATGTCATGGTTTGTGTTCTTCATACAGAGGGTTTTGAGAGTCTTTAACTAAATTTATCGCCATTCCACCAAGGTAGGGTTAGTTGGTCAATGGAATGGAATGCATTTAATGTATTTTCAATATTAGATGTGTGTGTGAGTGGAGGGGTAAACAAGAATATAAGTTATGTTGTTTCAAAGCAAATTTCTGAGTTTTTCCTTCAAAAATGGTGCCTCCATGATATGAAAAGGTGAAATAACACTTGCTATGGTATGGATATTGATTAAAATTCTTGTGCAGACTTATTTAAGGATGTCTAAAACAGTGGCAGGTGAATTGAAGGTTGGTAAATAATTTTTCCAAGAAACCCTCATATAATTGTGCTTTAAAGGCCTAAAATTAAGGGTTTTAATGTTTAGCAAGTAAATGGGCCTCCCAATCCATAAAAACTAAAGAATCCTAAGTTTTGAGACATAACTAAAGACTGTTTGAGGTTCTTTGATGATTTGGTGGTGGCTTAGAGGTAGTTTCTTCATAAAACTGAACTAATTAGGGGTTGGTAGCAGTAGTTTATCTATTGAATCTCACACTTTTTTCCAAAAAAAGTGATATTTTTTTTGTGATATGTTTAAATACTCTAAAATGGGATCCTAAAAGTGTAGTGGTTAGGGACTGATGTTAAGAGATTGAAAGGAAAACACACGATTTAGTGATGTGTTGACCTACTAAGGATATAGTGGATTGTTTGCTCAAAATAGAGAACATGCCAAAACTGTGATATTTGTGAATGGATTTGTGTTGAAATTGTTTACGCAATGGTATCTAAGTCATACCAATGCTTGGTTAGTGATTGAAAAGTAGGTTTGATGGTTTGATGTGTTGTAGCAAGGAATACCCAAGGAACAAGATGATGCTTTGACTGTAGGAAACAAGGACTTTGCTAGAACAATGGTATGTGGACATGTTTTTGTTTTTTTTCAATGAAATTGATGTGGATTACAGTGGATTGAAAGTCTAGTGATAGTTTGAAAGAAGAAAAAGAATGGTATGTTTTTTTTTTTTTGCCTTGGAAAAGCAAATTATATGGAAGAGTGCCTTGGTGAATAATGAAAGAGTGGATTGTTTAGTGACTCTAATCAGGTTTCTTGTGTGGATCAGTCATTTTTGTTAATGAATAAGATGTTTGAAGCTTGAGGATGATAAGAAGTGTTGAAGTGAGTTGGCTTAATGATGCCTTGTGGTTTGCAAGTGAAACAATGTGATTTTTGATGAAAGGATAAAGAAATTTTGGTTGTTTGTTCAATTTGATCTTCTCCTGACAAGTTTGGGTCTGTTGTACCCTGTGTTTGTGTGGCTTCACCAGTGATATTGCATCATAAACTTAGCCATTAGGTTCTCATTATAACCTTTCAGGGGTTGGAAGAATGGGACTATATCAGCATTCTCAAACATTCTCCATAAATCCACATTTTGTTTTAGGGCTTGACAATTTGGAGGCTCTGTTCTCTTCATTGGTCCTCCCATTTTTCTCCTTTGCAAATTCTTTTGCTGCGATGAGATTTCCTTCATAATCACCCTCACCATCTACTTCTTTCCCGAAATACAACAAACACTCTTATGCCAAATAACACACAGAGCCAATATAGAATGGTGAATCGAGAAGTTTCTTATTGAGAAACCAACTGCACATTTCTCAGTACGCAAGTCTCATCATTTTTCTTACAAGAATTTAAATCCCTATTAAATTTCATACCTTTCACCACTTTAGAGATACAGGGATTGTTGACACAAGGCATTTCGTCATAAATAGAAATGACATCCCTTAGCAAATTCATTAACTGCATGTGATTTTTGGTCACCTTCTTGAAAGGAGAATTATTAAGATTACCTCTTGTCAAGATCATCTAATACAAACCCGTACTCCAAATGCCATCATTACACGAAAAGCCAAAAGGCACCACTTGGTACTCATTATTTCCGCATAGAACCAACCTTTCATTTTTGCATATGATATTCATTTTCAAATTTTTCACTTAGGATTAAGTCTCTTAAGGACTTCGGCATGCTGCCATTAGTCCATCGTGTCCATCCCCTATAGCTCAACGCCACGTTGGCGGCACAGTCAGCAACTTTATTTCCTTCTCTATACACATGTTGCACCATACATTTGTTAAAAAAATTCTTAATGACTTTGTATTTATCTATTATATTTTTTAATTCCCATGGTGGTGCAACTTCTTCATTTAGAATGTCCATAATTAGCTTAGAGTCCCCTTCTATTATGATGTTTTTGTAACCCAACTCCTTTAGAGTATTGAAACCCCCTAAAGTGGCCATAGCTTCGCCTTTATTATTAGAGAAGACACCCATATTCACTCCAAATCCCACAATACAGTTACCTTTATGGTTTCTTACCAAATCCCCTACTTCAGCTTGTCCTGGGTTGCCTTTTGAGCACCCATCAAAGTTACACTTTATCCAATTTTCCTGCGAAGGGCTCCATATAGTAGTCATTCTGTTAAGCATCTTTGACCAATTGAGTTTGGTTAGATCCTTCCTTATTCCCCAATTCTATTTCATCTTCATTTCTTTGTAGCTAGGCCAGGTTTTAGAGAAGTTGTATCTTCCAACCTCAATGTTTTCCTTAATTTGGGTTTTTATAATCAGACTAACCTCCCAGTTACTTCTCTCCACTTCTCTGAATATTCTATTATTCCTTTCCTTCCATAAACCCCAGGTGACAAATGGAGGAACTTGATTCCAAAGGTCAACAATTACATTATGTGAGAAGGGGCATTTTGACCAACTTTCAATAAAAAGATTCATTGAATTAGGAAACACCCAATCTGAGGATAGCAACAACAAGAAGTAGGACCACACTTCCCTCGCAAATTGGCAGTGAAAGAAAATATGAATTATTGACTCCTCTTCCTATTTATAAAGTGAACACCTATTAACCAATTGGAAACCCCTCCTAACCAAATTGTCAATAGTGAGAATTTTTCCATGAGCCGCAGTCCACCAGAAACAGTTAATTTTAGGAACTAGGTTCTTTAACCACACCCTTTCCCAAAAATGGTCTAGGAAAACAACCTGAGGCCTCACCAGTTCTTCATAGGTCTTTTTGATCGAGAAACAGCCAGAAGAGCTCTTCCCTTTCTCTATCAAACCACTTAGCCTCCCTAATCATATTATTTAGTCTTGTGAGGATTGGGTCCCAATTCACCTGTCTTTGGCCTCTTAGATTGTTCCTCCTTAGTAGCAAATTGAACTCCTTCCATTTAGGTTCCTCTATATCCCAGTTAATATAATCAGACACCTTTTTACCACAGATCTTGTTTAGGCTAAGTTTAAGAGGATAAAGTTCTTCTAAGGAGGATAGAGTTGAATTCTCTATCCAAGGGTCCTTCCAAAAATCAATATTATTTCCATTCCCAGTTCTCTTTCTTACCCCCATCTTCAACACATTCCTCAATCTCACTAGATGGTTCCACAAAGCTGAACCACTAGGTAGATCAAATAGTGAAAGAAAACAACCAAAATTCCTGTTCCTCAAGTATTTTGCTTGGAAAATTTTACCCAATCTTTAGAGCCTTCCAGAAGATTCCAACCAATTTTAGTCATTATGGATTTTCTTAGCATGGATATTCTTCTTAATCCCATACCTCCTCTTCTTTTAAGCGTACACACTTTTTCCCAACTGAATGGGGATAGCCTATTTTTTTCTTCAGATCCTGACCATAAAAATTTTCTCTGAATTTGTTCAATCTTCTCCCCAATAGAGGCATGGATTTTGAAAAGAGAAAGGTAGTAAACAACGATATTCTGAAGGGAGGCTTTAAGGAGTTGAATTTTTCCCACCAAGCTAAGAAGCTTCCCCTTTCAACCAGCAAGTTTGTTTTGGATCCTTTCTATCAGTTGATTCTAGTAATTATTTTCCAGCTTCTTAAAGATCAAAGGAAGCCCCAGATAGGCACCAAGTAAATCAGCTTCCTAGCATCCCAATATTTTTATCACTCTATCCTTAATCTGTTTGTTAGTATTGAAGAAGTAATTTTTTCTTTTTTCATATTTTATGCACTAGCGAGAAACAACAACATAGTCATTGAGAACTTGTTTCCAAAAACCTACTTCCCCCATTGAGGCTTCCCCAAACATTAGAGTATCATCAACAAACTATTGATGGGAATCAGGCATGAGTGATGAGGCAACTTTAACACCTTTGAGAGCTTTTGTGTCCACCAGTTTTTGAATGTTCCTTCCAAGAACTTCAACAACAATAATAAAGAGGTCGGGAGAAAGGGGGTAACCTTGCCTAAGCCCATGACCACAAGAGAAAAAACCTTGAGGGACACCATTGACCAGAACAAAACACATTGGGGAGGTAACACAAGCAAAGATCATCTTTAGGAATCTTCCTTCTATCCCAAACTTCTTTAGAACAGCAAAAAGGAAAGGCCAAGAAACCCTATCATATGTTGAAAAACAAGGTGAAGAAAGCTTGCAATATGAACTTAAATGTGTGAATGCAAATCTGAAATATGTAGATTAACCTTAGCCTTAGTGTGAAGAAAGAATGAGAGAGAGAGATAGAACAATATAACACATGCAACAACAGATTTACGTGGAGAAACCCCGAAGGGAAAAAACTCCACCACCGAAAGAGAGGAAAGTATATTACTAATAATCTTCAATATTACATGCAGCAATAGACTTCTCTTATCATTCCCTATAAATCCAAAGCACCCTGTTACCCTGCAAAACTGAATTCTAATAACACTAGCTCAAGGCCCCAATTTATAGAGATTTGTGAGGATGAAAACCACCATGGTTTCACCAAACAATAGGCAGCAATACCACCTAGAAAAACCCACGCCTCCCTCCTTGAAATGGTCAAAATACCAAAAATAGCCTCTTACAGATGCTCTTACAGCTGTCATAAGGCATCTTTTATGCATGGGCGCCTGGGGTCTAAAAATAGCATATTCTGTCATAGGGAATCGTCATATTGTCATAGCATCTTATGACAACTTGCATGCATGTCATAGATGCTCTTACAACACCCTATTTTGACCCACAACCTTATTTTAGAAGATTCCAAGGTGGGACGCCTAGCTAATTTGTCCTTTTCCATAAGGATAAATGGTAACGTAACACTGCATTTACATAGTCTCTTTCACCACTGTTGGTCAAACAGTTTCACCTCTTATGGGTAAATGTACAAAAAACTTTAGGAGAATAATAAAATAAAGGATTTACAAGGTTGATGACACCTAAATCCTAACATTCTCCCACTTGACATCATACATTGTAAATTACACCCATAGAGATACAATTACATAGAATTAAGTACAGTGATCAAGGCCCATGGCCTTTCTGCACCAAGAGAACTTTTCCATGGTGACTGGCTTCGTAAGAGAATCTGCAACATTATCCAAAGTGTCAACTTTTTCAATCAAGACTTGTCCATTCTCAACCATTTCTCGCACAAAGTGATACTGAACATCAACATGCTTAGTACGAGCATGATACATAGGATTTTTAGCCAAACATATGGCACTCTGACTATCACATCCGATCCTCACTATCCTGCAATCAAAACCAATACCATTACCAAGTCTCTGTAACCAAACTGCCTCCTTAGAGGCATGTGTAGCAGCCATATACTCTGCTTCAGTGGTAGACAAAGCAACAGAGGTTGTCTTTTACTCATCCAACTCACTGCTCCTCCAAACAAAGTAAACACATAGCCACTAGTGGACCTTCGACTATCCAAGTCACCTGCCCAATCTGCATCAACAAAACCCTGTATGTCCAATGACTTATCAACATTGTCAGTACCATGATAAACCAAACAGTAATCAGAAGTGCCTTGCAAATATCTGAATACCCTTTTGACAAAAGTCCAATGTTCTTTACCAGGGTTAGACATAAACCTGCTTAGAACTCCCATTGCTTGGGCTATATCTGGTCTAGTACAAACCATTGCATACATTAAACTACCGACAACACTAGCATAAGGAACTTTAGACATTTCATCAATATCATCATCCAATTTAGGACACATGTCTAAACTCAACTTAGTACCAATAGGAAATGGAATATTTACTGGTTTACAGTCCTGCATATTAAACCTTTGCAAAATAGTGTTAACATACTTGCTCTGACTTAACCAAAGCTTTCTGTGAATCCGATCCCTAATGATTTCCATCCCAAGAATATATTTAGCAGCCCCTAAATCTTTCATATCAAATGTGCCAGAAAGCTGAGTTTTAAGTTCCCTAATCATTGGCTTATTGTTACCAATGAACAACATATCATCCACATATAAGACAATAATCAGTATCTGATCATCAATAACTTTAAAGTAAACATAGTGATCCTCATCACTTCTAACAAAACCCATATTTAATGCAAATGCATCAAACTTCTGGTACCACATCCTAGGTGACTGTTTCAAACCATATAGAGACCTCTTTAACCTGCAAACCAAGTGTTCTTTTCCTTTCACAACAAAACCGTCAGGCTGTTGCATATAAATTTCTTCCTCTAGATCCCCATGCAAGAAAGCAGTTTTAACATCCATTTGTTCTATTTCTAAATCATAAGTAGCAGCAATGGATAAAATGAATCTAATAGAGGTTAACTTAGCAACAGGAGAGAATATTTCACCAAAATCAACTCCCTCTCTTTGGGAGTAGCCCTTGGCCACTAATCTGGCCTTGTACCGTTCCAACTTTTCGTCTGCACCAAACTTCTTTTTATATATCCACTTACAACCAATGGCCTTTCTTCCTTTGGGCAAACTAACAAGATCCCAGGTGTCATAGTTTTTCAAAGACATCATCTCATCATGCATGGCCTACATCCAAGACTCACATTCTTCTGAAGAGAGAGCCTCCCTGAAAGATCTAGGTTCATCATCAGTACATAACAAAGCAAATTTACAACGAAAATCAAGTGGGCTATACCTATCAACTAGATTTTGTTGTCTTGTGGATCTTCTCAAAGGTGGAGTAAGAGGTTCCTCCTCATGTTCATCCTCATTGTTTTCAACTTCTTCTGTTACAATGGATTCGTCAGAACTCTCTTCTTCTTCTCCATCTTCTTGTCCATCTCTCTATTCTTCCACATGTGCATCTTCTTGCTTAGTTTCAAAATGCATTGTCTTTGACTTTTCCTTTGGTTGCACATCTTCAGAGTTAGCTCTAAATTCCCTAAAAATAACATCTCTAGAAAATATCATCTTTCGTGTTAGTGGATTCCAAAGTTTATAACCTTTAACATTTTCACCATAACCTAAAAAGATGCATTTATGAGATTTGGGATCCAATTTAGACTGCTTCTCTTGAGGCACATGAACAAAAGCCTCACAACCAAAGACCTTTAATGTGAAACTGAAGGCTTTTTACCCAACCACATTTCATAAGGAGTTTTATCAACAAGAGCTTTACAAGGAGATCTATTAATTAAATAACAAGCAGTACCAACAGCCTCTGCCCAAAAGCATTTGTCTAACTTAGCACTACTTAACATGCTCCTAGCTCTTTCCATTAATGTACGGTTCATTCTTTCTGCTACCCCATTTTGTTGGGGTGTGTAAGGTGTAGTCTTTTGCCTAACAATTCCTGCATGTTTGCAAAACTCATCAAATTCCTTAGAACAATATTCACCCCCATTGTCAGATCTCAATACTTTTATCTTATAATCTGTTTGCTTTTCAACCAATGCCTTAAATTCCTTAAATTTGGTGAAAACTTCAGATTTTGAATGCATAAAATAAATCCAAGTATATCTTGAGTAATCATCAATGAAGGAAACATAATAACGAGATCTACCCAAAGAATCTGTATCCACTGGACCACAACATCCGAATGAATAAGTTCTAACAATCCATTAGCTTTATTAGTTCCTTTAGGAAATGATGACCTGTTTTGTTTACCAAACACACAATCCTCACATAAATCATTTTTACCAACAGAATAATCAGAAATACCGTCTACTAGTTTCTTATCAAGTATGGTCCTAAGACCTTTTTCACCAATGTGACCCAATCTATGGTGCCACAACATACATGCATTTTCAGCGCTAGTTACAAAAGAGGAGTTACAAAAAGTAGAGGCATGTAGCGTAAATAAATTCCCTGTCCGAGATCCTTTAGCAACCACCAAACTTCCCCTTACCATCCTGCAACCAGACTTGTCAAATGTCACATGCATCCCAGAATCATTCAACTTGGAAACTGAAATTAAACTTTTTGTAAGTCCTGGAATATGTAAAACATCATCAAGGGTTTTAACCCTCCCATCACTGAAACACAATTTTACCTTTCCTTTACCAATAACCTTTTGTGAGCTATTATCACCCATGAAGACCTCTCCTCCATCATATTCTTTGTATGTAGAAAACCACTCCTTATGAGGAGTCATATGGAAGGAAGCACCTGAATCAATAAGCCAAGCATCATTACAAACTGTGTTAGCTGAAATAATCAAAGCATCAGAATCACCGTTATCAGAGGACTTTTCCATGGAGGAATCTGCATTCTTTTTCTTGTTTCTACATTCCTTCTTCACATGTCCCCGTTTACCACAGTTCCAACACTTCACTCTGCTCTTTCCAGGGGTCTTAGATCGTCCTTTAGACTTATCCTTCTTCTTATCCCCTTTAGGCTCTTTCTCCTTGGGCCTACCTCGCACATGCAAGGCATCTTGGGAGCCACTGCGCATGGTCTTTCTCCTCATCTCCTCTGAAAGAAGTATGGGAATAATAGTATCCAACTTAGGTTCTACACCACCACTTGTTATAGCAATAACTAAATTTTCCCAAGATTCTGGCAAAGAGCAAATCAATAAAATGCATTTATCCTCATCTTCTATTTTAACATCAATAGATGCAAGCTGACTTATAATCAAATTAAAAGCATTCAAATGTTCAGCAATAGATTCACCATCCTTCATCTTTAATGAATACAAACATCTTTTGAGATACAACTTGTTAGACAAACTCTTAGTTTGGTAGATTTCACCTATCTTCCTCCAAAGCTTGTATGTTGTGTCTTCTGAAGAGACATTCAGGAGGACAAAATCTATGAGACACAACCGAATAGTCCCTCGAGCCTTCTTGTCTAACTTATTCCAATCTTCATCTGACAAGGTTGAAGTAGATGGCTTCTTTTCAACTGAAACTGGTAACCACTGATCTCTTTCCTCAAGAAGGTCCTCCACTTTCAACTTCCACATCTCGCAACCAAATCCATTGAACTTCTCAATATCTAGACGTGAGGTGGAGGCCATGGTATGCAATCTTTCACAAATCTGCAAAACCCACAACACAAAAGCTCCCACTGCAGCAAAAAACCTTCAACACTCTAAAAGGAAAGCGTCCCTTCCTTAACAGAACCGTTAGCTCTGATACCAAATGTTGAAAAACAAGGTGAAGAAAGCTTGCAATATGAACTTAAATGTGTGAATGAAAATCTGAAATATGTAGATTAACCTTAGCCTTAGTGTGAAGAAAGAATGAGAGAGAGAGATAGAACAATATAACACATGCAACAACAGATTTACGTGGAGAAACCCCGAAGGGAAAAAACTCCACCACTAAAGAGAGGCAAGTATATTACTGATAATCTTCAATACTACATGCAGCAATAGACTTCTCTTATCATTCCCTGTAAATCCAGCAGCACCCTGTTACCCTACAAAACTGAATTCTAATAACACTAGCTCAAGGCCCCAATTTATAGAGATTTGTGAGGATGAAAACCACCATGGTTTCACCAAACAATAGGCAGCAATACCACCTAGAAAAACCCATGCCTCCCTCCTTGAAATGGTCAAAAATACCAAAAATAGCCTCTTACAGATGCTCTTACAGCTGTCATAAGGCATCCTTTATGCATGGGCGCCTAGGGTCTAAAAATAGCATATTCTGTCATAGGGAATCTGTCATACTGTCATAGCATCTTATGACAACTTGCATGCATGTCATAGATGCTCTTACAACACCCTATTTTGACCCACAACCTTATTTTAGAAGATTCCAAGGTGGGACGCCTAGCTAATTTGTCCTTTTCCATAAGGATAAATGGTAACGGTAACACTGCATTTACATAGTCTCTTTCACCACTGTTGGTCAAACAGTTTCACCTCTTATGGGTAAATGTACAAAACACTTTAGGAGAATAATAAAATAAAGGATTTACAAGGTTGATGACACCTAAATCCTAACATCATAGGCCTTTTAAATGTCAATTTTGAAGGTCATCCCAAGCTTTTTAGAGTGATCCATTGAATGGATAATTTCATGGGTAGAAATAACAGCATCAAGAATTTTTCTACCTTGTACAAAACCTTTTTCGTTTGAGGCAATCATTTTACCAAGCACTGGTTTGAGTCTTAACACAAAAAAATTTCAGAAAATTTTAAGCATTGTGTTGCAAAGAATATTGAAGAAGTAGATTTTTCTTTTAAAGTTTGATAACTAGGAAGCCTTTCGATTACCCTTGAAGACATTGCTTCTCAAGAGAAATGGAATCTTATAAACATTTATGCTATGAATTCGAGCAGGGACAGAGTTCCACTTTGGGAACAACTAAGTGATGCTATTTCTGTTAGGAAAGATGACCATTGGATGCTTGGAGGGGACTTCAATTCTCCTCTCCTTTAGAAAATTTAGGAGGTTTGGATGATTATTCTGAAAATATAATGGAGTTGGCTAAGTTCTTCAATTCGACAGGTCTTATTGATATCCCCCTCCAAGGAACTAAGTATACTTGGTCTAATAGAAGGAATCGAAACCATCTAATCCAAGTCAAATTGGATCAGTTTTTGATCTCTGCTAATTGGAATATTTATCAATTCCTTTCTCTTTTTGCTCTCCCTGGGTCCGGTTCTGATCATAATTCCTTGGTGCTTAAAAGAAATGTGGATCATAATAGGGGACCTTTCCCTTTCATATTCAAATCTATGTGGAGTCTCCACCCAGATTTTGCTACTCTAGTTAAAGCTTGGTGGGAGGAACCTATAATAGGCACTCCTATGTATTGTCTGGTCGAAAAGCTAAGCATAATAAAGAAAAAAGTGAAAGGGTGGAATAAGGTGACTTTTGGAAACATCTTTGAAATAAAGAACAGCCTGGGAAAAAGTATAAAAGAGATTCAGGATATCATGGAGGTTGGCCAAGTGGATGAAGAGATATGTGCTAAGGAAAGAGACCTCAGATCCCAATGGTCTAAGATAAACTAAAAGGATGAAATCTACTAGAAACAAAAGTCGAGGGTCCAATGGCTAACAGAAAGGGATAAGAACACTAAATTCTTTCACCAATCTACTATGAAACACAGAAGCAAAAATAGAATCAGATCACTTGTGAAAGAGGATGGCTCTATTGTGACCAATGAAAAAGATATTGCTTGGGAAGCAGTTAACTTCTTCTTTACCTATCACATGGCTTCTGGCAATGCTCTTGAGGTAAATGTTGACTTTCTTGAAGTGATCCCTAATGTAATTTTTGATATAGACTTAAAGATGATGACTAATGTTGTATTATGGAAGAAGTCAAAAAGGCAATTTTTTTCATTTGGAGCTTTTAAAGCTCCTGGCCCTGATAGGTTCCCTCCTGCCTTTTTCCAAACCTACTGGGACATTGTTAAAACTGATATTTTAATGATGCTAGGGATTTATTTAGGTCGGGAGGGTTGCTAAATCAAATGAATTCTACTTTCATAGCTCTTATCCCCAAATTTGTTGATGCCTTAACCATGAAAGATTATAGACCTATTAGTCTTTGCAACACGGTCTATAAAATTTTCTTAAAAATTTTGGTGTTAAGACTCAAACCGGTGCTTCGTAAAATGATTTGCTCAAACCAAAAAGGTTTTGTACAAGGTAGAAACATTCTTGATGTTGTTATTTCTACCCATGAAATTATCCATTCAATGGATCACTCTAAAAAGCCTGGGATGGCCTTCAAAATTGGCATTTCAAAGGCCTATGATAGGGTTTCCTAGCCTTTCCTTTTTGATGTTCTAAAGAAGTTTGGGATAGAAGGAAGATTCCTAAAGATGATCTTTGCTTGTGCTGCCTCCCCAATGTGTTACGTTTTGAGGCACTTCAGAAAGGTTTAAATTACACTATAACCCTATGTGGAGTTCAACTAGGCACTTCATACCCTGCTCCTCTCACAGTTGCAAATGTCAAGCCCTTGTAAATTACACTATAACCCCCCACATTTAGCTCCATGTTCATCCAATGATACCATGCTTTCTCGATTGGAATCTTTAATGCATTAATGGAATATCTTGTGCCAGAAGATTCCTAAAGATGAAGCTTATATAGTTGAGATAAAACCCTAAAAAAATGCTTAATGATATGTTATTAAAAAATGATGTTAATAATTAAATTAGAAAGGATAAATTTAGATGCATAAAAGGCGAGTGGAATGGAATCACACCTCAAGAATTTTATGGAGTAGGAAAGAAAAAAGAAAACAAACCACTATGTCATTGTGGCTATATTAATAGGAGAGGGGGATATCAATTAGGTGGGTGATAGAAAACATCCAAGATGTCCTATTCATTAGCATGGGCTCCTATCCCATAAGGGTGTTATCCTAATCTATATATTCAACTTGATGAGAAGAAGCATGCATAGGAAAGATGACAAGGTCCAAGAAATGAAATTTCTCACTATCCAATTAACTATATGTCCATACTAAGAATCAAAAGAATATCCATGTGATAGAGGGGTCTATCCTCAGTGCCAAGAATGTGGAGAGCCCTAATAACCATAGTGGACTAATATGGAGCTATGACTATGATCCCATCGATTCCCATATGATAGAGAAGAATCATGTTAGTGTGAAAAGTGTCTTTATGTTAGAGGTTATCTAGAATTTTGTCTCACCTCATGTAGACTCACCAAATGTCTCAATACTTGTCCATAGAATCTTACACTTGTTTCATTCTTGGAGAGGTATTCAAAGTTTGACTCCTACCTTCTCACCTCTTCGTCATTACATTTATAAGCAAGACTCATTTATGTTGCAAGCATGAGCATTTAGTGTTGTCATTGATGTCAATTGTATGAGTAAGAGATTGTTGCAAGGGTACGAGCAGTAGGTATTGAGTTCTTGTTGTCTCTGATGATGCTTTGATTAGTTTCATTATGTTGCAATTAGTAAGCTACTAGTGTCAACATCTAGTGTTGCTTTGATAAGCTTCTATCTATGGATGTGTTGTTGATTTTCTATGTTGCAGTTGGCTTGGTGGTGATGAGGAAATATTGAAGATGTTGAGTATGTGTCTCTGGTGCTTGGTCTCCAAATGATTTTGAGAAAAATTGAATAAAAATAGGAAATAGTGTGTTGCAGTGGTTTTTTGTGTTACAGAGTAGCATTCTATTTTGGCTTCGCATTTCTTATATGTTGAAGACACGCTTGTGCTATTTGGATATGTTGATCAGAGGTGTTTAGAGGTGTTGCATTCAAATTTTTGTGTTCTAAATCATTGTGCAGAGCAAGGTATGTTCACCAATGTGTGAACCATATATTGTAGAGGTGTTTGGGAGAAATTTTTTGCTTCGCATTTCTCTGCAGAGTGGTTTTAGGTCTTGCAGATCAAGAAGGATGTTGATAGTATGTGTATCTTTCTTTAGATGAAGTTGTTCGTGGTTTGGTGCTTCGAAAGTTAGTTTATTGAGTTACAGTATATGAAAGATTTATTTGAGTGTACTAGGTGTATACATTCTTTAGGTGAAAGTTGTTGCAAAGGAATTTGTTGGATTTCATGGTGTTTGTGGAATATTCTAGATTGTGTTAAAATGTTATGTGGTGTTTGTGAGTCATCTTTGGATTTGAAGAAGCATATACTTAAGTGTTAATAATGTTAACACAAGTTTGACCAACCTTGGGTATTTATACTAATTGTGAAGCTACTTTTATGTTTGTGGAAGTGTGGTGTGGCATTTATGAGTGGATTTAGGTCCTAGCTAAGGTGTGTTGTGGTCCACCTTCATTCTTTTCCACCGCAGGAATGTCTTGGTGCCGACCTAATTTGAATTTTCACGGTTGATGTGCATAGCTGACCTTGAGGAATATTTTCAAGGTTGAAGATGGTATAAATAAGTGTTGAGTTGTTGAGGGATGATAAGATAGATGAGTATTAAATGAATGGTGTGAATTGCAGAGTTGTAGGGTACAAATTTTTTAATTGCAATTTGAGTTTTCATGTGTTATATTACTGCATGTAGTGAGCAAAAGGTGTCTATAATTCTTCAAAAACACTACGAAAGTGTTGGTGATGTTGTGTATTTTTTCATTGCATTGAGATAGATTTCTCATTGTTACACTCTTCTTTATCTTCTTTTCTATTGTGGTAGTGAGTCTTTCTTTCTTTTGGGTAGTGAGCCCTCTAACAGTGAGCCCTATTGTATTTAGTGTTGATATTACTTTATATTGAGTTAATCCTCACTGTGGTTTTTCTCTTCTTGGGTTTTCCATGTAAATTTGGTGTTTCTTTGTGTATGGTGTTGATTTGGTTCTATTTTTGTTATTTTCTTTCATGATAAATCATTTTAACAGATTAAGGGTTAATTGGATTAATATGGATCTAAATGTTTGTGAGGGTCTTGAAATTTTAAGGTATAGTTGATTCACCCCCCCTCTCAGTTGTCTTGTGCATTCAACAATTGGAATCAAAGAAAGTTTCCTTGGAAGAAAACTTAACCACTTGAGCTAGATCTAGGATGGAGCAAAAGAAGGATGTTTCTATGTTTGATGGATCATACTATGCATTTTGGAAGATAGGGATGGAATGTTTTTTAATTTTCCTTAGATTTGAAATTTGGAAGTTTGTTGAGAGAGGATATACTATTCCTACAAATGGTCTAAGCATTGATGATGAGATCAAGGCCTATGAAAACAATGTTAAATCAAGGTATGCTATCTTAAGTAGTCTTGCTAATTCTAAATTGGTGAAAGTTATGAATCTAAAAATTACTAGAGAAATTTGGGTAAAGTTAAAACCATTTATGAAGGAGATGATAAGATCAAGAAAGCTAGATGCAGAATTTGAAGATCATGTTTGAGACCTATGAATGTCTGAAGATGAAAACATCACAAGTTACTGGCAGAAGGTGGATGAAGTTGTCAACAGTATCAAAGGTCTTGGTGGAGAACTAAAAGAGGAATAAGTGGTAAAGAAGGTACTTAGAACTCTTCCTAAAGCTTATAGCCATAAAGTTCCTACTATTGAAGAATTATGAAATTTGAATCAATATAATAGAGATCAGTTGTATGGTTCTTTAACTACCTTTGAAATGAGAGAATTTGGTACAAGTAGTGAAAATTTTGAGACTACTTTTAAGGTTGGAAAATCAGAGAAGACTATGGAATCAAATCAGGAGGTTCTTGATGGTGTAGAAGCAAACTTTGTGAGAAGAATGGGGTACTGGAAAGTATAGAGTTAAGTTTTCCTTCAAATGTTTCAGTTGTGGAAAGATAGGTCATTATGCTTCAAGATGTCCAAATAGATATTTGAATGACAAAATTAGGGAAAAAAATGTAAGATGATTAAGAAAATTTACTATGTTAGAGAAGATGCAAGTACATTTGATGATGAATCTGATTATGGAGATGATGAGGATGGTGAATGCTTGTTCATGGATTTAAAAGATGAAACTAATTTGCTAATTCTGAGAGATGCGTGAAGGAAAGGGATCTGAAAGCAAGTGCTAATATTGAAGGCACTTTGGTGTCTTCTTTTCATGCTAGACAGAAAAATAACTACTCGATCATTGATAGTGGATGCTCTAACCATATGATCGGTGACAAGAGTAAGTTTGTTAAACTTGAAAAATATGAAGGAAGACTAGTTAGATTTGGTGATGATACATTTGCTAAGATATGTGGAAAAGGTTCAAACAGTTTTGATGGCAAGCATAATACTAATGATGTTCTTTATGTTAAGGGTTTAAGACATAACCTCTTGAGTGTTGGACAAATGTGTAGCAAAGGATACAATCTTATGTTTTAGGATGATGTCTGTGAGATTGAAAAAGGATCTAGAACTATGATTGTTGTTGGGAGAAGGATGGATGGAAATGTTTATCAGCTCAAAGGTGTTGATGGTTATTGTTTCATGACTCAGATCGATGAGAGTTGGCTATGGCATAGAAGAATGTGTCACATAAATTTTGATAAACTAGTGAAGATAAGCTCACTTCAAGTTGTGAGAGATCTCCCAAAGATTACAAAGCCTATCAATGTTGTCTATAAGGAATGTCAAGTTGGAAAGCAAGCAAGAAGAAGCTTCAAAGTCAAAGAAAAATCTTCTACTAGACTATTGGAATTGGTACATACATATCTTTTTGGTCCTACTAGATTAAGAATTATTCAAGGTGACAAGTGTTTCATGCTATTGAATGATGATTATTCTAGAATGACATGGGTTACTTTTCTCAAAGAAAAATCAGAAGCCTTAGATAAGTTTAAAGCATTTAAAGTTATGGTTGAGAATGAAATGGATATGAAAATCAAATGTTTGAGGTGTGACAGAGGTGGACATTTCACCTCAAATGAGTTCAATATATTTTGTGAGAATCATGGAATAAAGAGGCATTTATCTGCCCCTAAGACTTCTCAACAGAATGGAGTGATTGAAATAAATAATAGGATTGTTCAAGAAGTTGCAAGGATAATGATGAAAGAAGCAAATCTATCAAAAGTTTACTAGAGAGAAGAAATTTGTACTGCTATTTATATACTTAATAGAGTGCAAGAAAGAGAAAATAGCACAAAGACTCCTTATGAGCTATGGTATGAAAGGATTCCAACTGCTAAATACTTCAAAATCTTTAGAAGCAAATGCTATATCATAAGAGATGAAGAAAACTTAGGAAAGTTTGATGCAAGGTCTAATGAAGGTATCTACCTTGGATATTCTACTAAAAGCAAAGCTTACCGGTACTACAACAAGAGGCTAAGAAATATTGTTGAGAGTGTAAGTGTCAAGTTTGATGAAGATCTATAGAAGAATTCAATGGTGATAGATGGATGTGAATCAAATGAGTCTTCTTGAAGAGGAGAATAAAAAGCTAAGGAAAAAGAAGTGCAGATTGAAAAGGAAGAAGCTTCGAAAAAGGTTCCTAAAACTCCTAAGTATGTACAAAATAATCATTCTTAAGAATAGATCATTGGTGATAAGAGCAAAGATGTACTCACAAGAAGGAAAGTTTCTAAAGAAAAGGTAAATTTATGTTTACTTTCTAAAGTTGAACCTAAAATAGTGATTGAAGCATGCAAGGATGAGTATTGGATCAAGGCTATGGAAGAAGAATTAATGCAAATTGAGAAGAATCAAACTTGGGAACTTGTCCCAAGACCAGCAAACAAGAATGTAATTGGAACTAAGTGGGTATTTAGGAACAACTAAATGAGAATGGAGAATTGGTAATAAATAAGGCAATGATTGTATGTAAAGGCTACTCACAAGTAGAAGAAATAGAATTCGAGGGGACATTTTCTCCGATGGCAAGAATGGAAGCTAGAAAGATGTTTTTGGATTTTGTAGGTCACATAAGGATTTCAAAGTTTATCAAATGGATGTGAAGTCTACTTTCTTGAATGGTAAATTGGAAGAAGTATAAATAGAACAACTAGAAGGATTTTAATTATCAAATAAACTAGATATGGTTTTGTAGATTGAAGAAGGAATTATATGGATTGAAGAAAGCTCTTAGAGCTTGGTATGCAAGGTTGGGCAGGTACTTGTTATAGGTCATATTCAATAAAGGTACCGCATATAGAAATATTTAATTCAAAGTTGAAAAGGATCAAATCTTGATTATGGTTGTATATGTTGATAACACAATTTTTGGAGGAAATGAAGCTGTGTAAGAAATTTATAGAAATTGATTGTGAAATGTCAATGTTTAGGGAGATGAATTTCTTCGTTAGGCTACAAATCAATCAGACAGATAAAGGTATTTTCATTTCACAATCAAAGTATGTCAAGAAAATGTTTAAAGTTTGAAATGTAAGATTCTAAACCAATATGTACCCCTATGGTTATTGGTTGCAAGCTAAGCAAGAATGATAAATCTCCTAAGGCTAAACAAAGCAAGTATAGATCAATGATTGGAGGACTGCTATATCTAACTGCTACTAGAATGAATATCATGCATGCAGTTTCTATTGTGGCTAGATTTCAAGGTCCTGGAGTCATATGTTGCAACAATAAAGAGGATATTCAGATACTTGTAGTGCACTCTAGATCATGGCTTTTGGTATCCAAAGGATACTGATTTTACTCTAACTGCTTACATCAATGTAGATTGGGTTGGTTGTGTAGATGACAAGAAAAGTAAAAGTGGTGGTGCATTATTTCTTGGATGCAGATTGGTGTCATGGCTAAGCAAGAAACAAGATTTAGTGTCTTTATCTATTGCAAAGACATAATATATTATAACAGCATCTTGTTGCACACAAGTTTTGTGGATGAGGCAAACATTAAATGATATCAAAGTGGTATATGATGAACCAAATTATATCTTATGTCATAATACAAGTGCTATCAATATATCAAAGAATTTAGTAATGCATTCAAGGACAAAGCATATCTCAATCTGGTATCACTTTTTGAGAGAGAAGATTATAGAGAATGAAGTGAAGCTTGAATATGTGCCTAGAAAGGATCAGGTTGTTGATATATTTACTAAGGCTCTTTTTAAGGATACTTTTGAGTATCTCTGGGAGAAGTTGGGGGTTATTGCCCCTCATTCTTTGAACTAGATGTATAAGGAGATGCATTAATCGAATAGGTCTCAAGATTCATTCTTTGGTCTGGACTGATGTTGGTGGCTACCTCTCAGGTGGAGTAGGTAGTGGTATTTTTTTTGTTGTTGCAGTTATGATAAGTGAGAGTTGTTGATTGATGGAGTTTGGTGTGTGCTCCTAAGAGAGAGTATGTAGTGCAGTAAAGAAAAGGGAGTTGCAAAGCAATGGTAAATAGTATGATTAATGTCAAAGGGGAGAATGAATGATGCAAATATTATATCCTTTGTCATTGATGTCAAAGGGGGAGAAAAATTCATGTGAAAAAGACAAGCTACAAAGGGAAAGAGAAATCAATGAGTCAGTCATGTAAGGCAAAGAAAAGAGATAATGACTTGTTATGGAGCAAGAGTATTGATGATCAAATTTGTCATGTTGTTGATGGTTTCTCACATCATGTGTTGCCATCAATGACAAAGGGGGAGATTGTTGCAAGTATGTGTAGTTGGTGTTGTCATTGATGTCAATTGTATGAGAAATATATTTTTACAAGAGTGTGAGTAACAAGTATTGAGTTTTTGTTCTCTGATGATGCTTTGATTAGTTTCATTATGTTGTCATTAGTAAGCTACTGGTGTCAACCTCTAGTATTTTTTTGATAAGATTTTGTCTATGGATGTGTGGTTGAGTTGTTATGTTGCAGTTGGCTTGGTGGTGATGAGGAAATGTTGAAGATGTTGAGTATGTGTCTTTGGTACTTGGTTTCCAAGTGATTTTGAGATAATTTGACTAAAAAGAGGAAACAATGTGTTGTAGTGGTGTTTTGTGTTGCAGAGTAGGGTTCTAGTTTGGCTCCATATTTCTTCTATGTTGAAGATCTAATTGTGTTGTTTGGATATATTGATCAAAGGTGTTCAGAGGTGTTGCATTCAAAGTTTGGTGTGCTAAATCATTGTGCAGAGGAAGGTGTGTTTACTAGTGTGTGAATTATATATTTCAAAGGTGTCTAGGAGAAATGTTCTTGCTCCGCAGAGTGGTTTTAGGTCTTACGGATTTGGAAGAATGTTGATAGTGTGTGTATCTTTTTTTAGATGAAGTTGTTCATGGTTTGGTGCTTCAAAAGTCAGTTTCTTGAGTAACAGTGTATGAAAGAGTTATTTGAGTGTAATGGGTGTGTACATTCTTCAAGTAAAAGTTGTGAAGGAATTTGTTGGATTTTAGGGTGTTTGTGGAATATTCTAGATTGTGTTAAAATTTTATGTGGTGTCTGTGATTTGTCTTTGTATTTGAGGAAGCATGTACATAAGTGTTAATAGTGTTAACATAGGTTCAACTGACCTTGGGTGTTTACACTAATTGTGAAGCTACTTTGATGTTTGTGGAATCATGGTGTGGCATGTATGAGTGGATTTAGTTCCTAGCTATGTGTGTTGTGGTTTTCCTTCGTTCCTTTCCATAGTGGGAATGTTTGGTGCCAACCTAATTTGAATTTACACAGTTGAGGTGCATAGCCAACCTTGAGGAATTTTTTCAAGGTTGAAGATGGTATAAATAAGTGTTGAGTTGTTGAGGGATGATAAGATAGATGAGTATGATGTGAATTGCAGAGTTTTAGTGTGCAAGTTTGTGAAGTGTAGTGTGAGATTTCATGTGCTAGATTACTAAATGCAGTGAGAAGGTGTCTACAATTCTTCAAAAAGATTGTGAAGGTGTTGGTGATGTTGTGGTGGATTTTTCTATTACATTGAGATGAGTTTCTCATTGTAACACTCTTCTCTATCTTCTTTTCTATTCTGGCAGTGATCCTTGCTTTCTTTTGGGTAGTGAGCCCTTTGATAGTGAGCCCTATTGTATTCAGTGTTGATATTACTTTATATTGTGATTTAATCCTCACCATGGTTTTTCCTTTCTTGGGTTTTCCACGTAAATCGGGTGTTTCTTTTTGTATGGTGTTGATTTGGTTATGTTTATGTTATTTTTTTTCATGATAAATCATTCTAACAGATTAAAGGTTAATTGGATTAATGTGTATTTGAATGTAAGGGTTTTGAAGTTTTAAGGTACAACTAATTCACCCCCCCTCTTAGTTGTCTTGTGCATTCAACAATTTGTACATTTTACAACACATCACATTCTTATGATATTTTCTCATTTTGCATATTCTCATTTGTGGATTATTTTGAGTTTCCAAGTAGATCTTGGTTGCTCAGACACATCCTTGTTGATAAGAAGATAAGCCAGAAAAACAATATTCATCATAAAAATTGGATATATAATTAAGATTAACTTTTAAAAAAAAACAAAGGGGTAAAAACTTTATTGAAAATCAAGAAATAGTATTACATAAAATCAAAGGGCCAAAGCCCCAAGATCCAACAAGAAACGGCCAAACAAAGAAAGAACCAACATCAACCTAGGCCATAACCAGTTTCATCTTCAGAAAGAATCATCTCCAAGTCATGACGGAGCTCAGGGGAAACTTGCTACCACTCATCAACCTTCCAACCATCTATATGCTCAGAAGCCCACTTGGCCAAAAAATTTGTCGCCCTATTCCACTCCCTCAGAATATGGATGAAAGACACCAACTCCATCAAAGAGCTAATCTGTAGGACCTACTACACCATCATAGCTAGCTGCCAACTAACATCAGACACCTTTCGTTCATTAATCAAATTAACCAAAACCTGTGAATCAGATTCAAAACTAACCTTCTACCACCCCAAAGTATAAGCCCTTTCCAAAGTGTAGAGGATCACCAAAACCTTCCATAAGGTTGACAGTCTACATACCTTCATGAGTAGAAAAGAATAAAATCACCAAGCCCGAAAAATCCCTGCCAACATCACCAATCCTATCAGGCCCAGGATTTCCTCTAGAGGAACCATTGGTATTGATCTTCAAAATTCCAACTAGAGGGGGCAACCATCTTCCCACCCTTGAACTTTCTTTTTCACCCTCCTTCCTCTCCTGACACAAGCAGACACCAAAGATAATCCCTAAATCCCCAGTCTATCCACCATCTCAACATCCCCTTTCACCAAAGGGAGCACCACTTCACACTTAGCCTCCACAATCTCCCAAATCATACCCAAAATTCTTTGCCAAACTTGTTGTACTAACATCTTTTCACCACGAAAAATTCTATGATTTGTTCAAACCAAATCTACCATAGTATGAAGGTAGGCCCAACATACCATGCATCCTGCAAGAAAGAAGCCAAAGTAGGAGGCCTACCCAAGCTACTCCAAAAAACCACCATGGAGGAAGCATGAACATAGGGGCTTTTCCAAACACCCCACCAAGAATGCCAAAGTTGCAAAGCAAAGGGATGACATAAAAATAAGTGAGAAGAATCCTCCTCTCCAGCTTCACACAAAACACAAATAGAAGGGTCATGGAACCCCCTCTTCCTAATATTATCCCAATTCAAGCATCTATTCCACGCCAAAATCCAAATAAAGCAATTGCACTTTGGCCAAGAGAACTTGTTCCACACATTCTTCCACCAGTGATAACAACCCCTAATATCCAGAAGAGATGGTATAGACACCCTTAGGATTAGGAGACCAAGCCAAAACATCCCCATCCCAGAGGGAACTACAACTTCTACTAATAAGGATATTCTGAAGCTCAGCATACTCCTCCTCCATACCAACAATAGGCCACTCCTCAAGGTTCTTCCATCTTTCCACCTCCAACTGACCACGAGATGAAAAGGACTTAAATTCACTCACCCTCGACCAACTAGCCTCAAGGAACCTCTAGAATAGAGTCAACAAATTAGGAAACTAAGAAACAATGGGAGGGTAACCATGCCAAGAATTGGACCAAAAATGTGCCTTTGTCCCTCTTTTGCAAATCCAAAATAAGCCATCCTTGATGATCTCAACCCATTTCTTGAGTGTACCCCAAATCACCGAACCTTTCCCCATAAGAGGATAATGAGGAATATCCATCCATGTGATCCCAGGGAAATACTTATGAGATAAAATCCTGGCCCAGATCTGATCTTGTTCCACACACCACTGCCAATACAATTTAGCAGCCAACGCCACCCTAGACACAGATGACTACCTTAATCCAAGACCACCAAACTGTTTCGGGCTACATACAACATCCCATCTAACAAGGCTCCATTTAGAGGATATCAAACTACCAGCCCATAAAAACTATCTTGCTAAAGAATCTAATTCCTTAACAAAACCCATTGGATCCACTTGAATCATGCATCGATAGATGGAGAGAGCCTGCACCACTGACTTGAGTAACTGAACACGACCAACAAAAGATAGCCATATGTGGGTCCAATGATTAACTTTCACATGAAATTTTTCCAGAATATTCTACCAAGAATCCTTGGGAAGCCTTCCAACAGAAATAGGAATACCAAGGTAGGTCAAAGGGAGAGCCCCAATCTGAAATCTCAAGATATGAGCAATAATCCTCTGAATGGGCTTTGGAGTATTGAAGAAGAAGATGGACTTATCCTCATTAATCAACTGGCTTGATGCAACAAGATAAGTATCCAACACCATGCACAAATTTGAGGCTTCCCTAATAGTAGCCAAACCCATTAAAGCAATGTCGTCCACAAATTGTAATTGAGACTGCGGAGGCAGACCCTCTCCCCACCTCCACCCCTGAATGAGACCCAACTCCACATTCCTTCTCAGCAAATGTCCTAGACCTTCAACAACAACAAGAAATAAATAAGGAGAGAGGGGCTCTCCCTAACACAAACCCCGAGAGGCACCAAAAATCTCAGAATGCTCACCATTGATAAGCACAAAGAAGGAAACCGAGGTAACACAACTCATAACCCATTGAATCTAATCTTCCCCAAAACCAAAAGCACCAAGAACCTTCTGAAGGAAGGACCACCGAACTCTGTCATAAGCCTTACCCATATCCAACTTAATGAACATCGCCTTATCTTTGGAGATAGGAATAGAGTGAATGGTCTCAGTTGCAATAACAACCCCATCCATAATTTGCCTACCCGCCACAAAACCACTCTATTCCTCAGAGATCAGCACTTTAAGCCAATTTTTCAACCTATTAGCAATCAATTTAGATATAATTTTATAAATCGCATTGCAAAGAGAGGGTGAAATTGACTTAACCTATCTTCCCCATCACACTTGGGGATGAGAGCAAGGAAGGTAGAATTCAGAGCACATAACATCTGCTTATTCTTTTGTGACTCTTGAACAACTGCCAATAAGTCCAACTTGATAATATCCCAGAATTCTTGAAAGAATTCAATCGGGAAGCCATCAAGGCCAGGAGCTTTCCCCTTCTTCATCTAGAACACAGTCCCCTCCAACTCTTCCAATGAAATGTCACCCATAAGATGCTCCTTCATCTCCCTAGAAACCAAAGGTGGAATACAAGAAAGAACCTGACCTTCCTCAGGCGACCCCACTGCAAATCCTCCCTGAACAAAGAAGCAAAATACCGCACAACTTCACTCAAGATTTCCTAAAAAGAGGAAAGATGCTCCCCCCTGTCATTCACCAGAACCAAAATAGAATTGCCATGTCTCTTGGCTTTCACCGAATTGAAGAAGAAAGTAGTATTCTTATCTCCTTCCTGCAGCCACTCGATCCAATCCTTTTGTTTCCAAAAAAATTCCTCCTGCAGCTCACACTCCTCCAGCACCTTCAAAGCCTTGGCCTCCTCTTGAAGAAAATCTTCAGTCACCCCATTCTCCCTGATCACCCTCATAATACCATCCAACTCAGCCTAAGCAGCACTCTTAGCATGGAAAATATTTCCAAAGCACCAATGATTCCAATGTTTAAGTTGGTACTTGACAAATTGCAATAACTTAGCAAAAGTATACATTGTTGTACCATAAGTAGGTCTACCATACCTCCACCAGTCAGCAACATGGACATGCAGAGAGGGGTCACGTAACCACATAAGTTGAAACTTGAAAGGAGACCAGAGCTCACAAGAAAAATTAATGGAAAGCTTGATAGGCCAATGATCTAAGCCCCTCCAATCCAAAATTTTAAATCAAGAGGACCATAGACCACCAACCCAGTAACATGAAACCAAAAAATGATCCAGACGCTCTACAATGCAACTCTCCCCAACCCTTCGATTGTTCCAAGTAAACTGACCATTGGTGGGCTTGATGTCAACAAGGTTTAAAACTGAGGTATTATCCTGAAGAAGCAACACAGAAGCCTCCAATCTTGCAATACCACCCCACTTCTCAGCTAGCTTAGAAATAACATTAAAATCCTCAGCCAAAATCCATAGATAGTAAGGAGCCATGCTTCAGAAAAACCTGATATGGGACCACAAAAGTTGCTTGCCATGAATCTCTATAGGCGTATAGATATCAGAGAAGAGTATAGACTCCCCTGTCTCAAAACAAGAGGCAATCATAGATAAAGAAGACTTAAAGGACATCCACCAAAGAGGGCAGACCTTCCAAGGGTTCCATAGACAAGCCACTCCCCCAGTAGATCCATGAGCCCCAATGCACTGGCACTCGTCACTCCCCCACAACTTAGGCACCAACCCCAACATACACTCAACTGATAACTTAGTCTCCTGTAGGAAAAGAACATCAGGAGAATGACTTCTAATCAAATTTCAAACAACTTTTTGTCTAGGGCCATTGTTCAGGCCCCTTATATTCCAAGATAGAACAATCATTTCAAGGGGCTTGAAAAATGAAAATCCAGAGTCTTTACTGACCCTGACTCCACCAAAGTCTCCCTTGTTAATTTAATCTTTTCCAAATCCTTCTTTCTACCAAGCTTGGAAGACTTTTCCCCAACCCCTTTTTTTGGATCCTTTTGAAGGAGACCCAAATGAGGAGACTTGTTATTATTAACCATTTCAATACCTGCTTTCACCACAAGAGGAGATCCATCCCCCACACCCTTCTTCCCTTCTACAATAGGAATAGATTCCATCCTAACCTCCATTTGAAGGTCGGTGTCCATTTGCAAAGTACATGCATCTTGCATATCCTGAGTAGCTTTAGAAAAAAGACCCTCCTACCCTGAAACCAAAGCACCCTAATTCAAATTCGCCAAGCCCGAATTCACTTCCTGCTAGTTGAGATCATCTCAAATCTCAAATCTATTAAAAGTGTCTTCATCCTATCTCTCCATCAAGGTTCTCTTCTGACCCCGATTCCTATTATGAGCCTTGATAGGAATGAAACCATCTGCACCAACCACATCACCCGGAATGGGATCCTTCCCCTTGTCAACCCTAGGGGGTTGCGAGGGGGCTGAGAAGACTGGGGTTCTGCAGGCCTAGCCCTTGGACATCGTCGTAGCAGGAGTCCAATTAAGATTAACTTATTAACATTAATATTATATTTTTATTTTATCCTTCCTAATTTAATTATTAATATTGTTTTAATAAACTATTAACATCAATATTATGACCATATTAATACTACAATATTTTATATTAATATAAATATTTATATTTAGAATAACTTTTTATGTTAGTAATATTTAGAAGGCCAGTTTATTTGGTCTTCTGGATAATTCTGAACAAGCCTGCAAGGTTACCAACATGGGTGGTGAGAGTCACAAGGTGGAGCCAATGGACTATGAGGTCATAAGAAATAATTCCAAGCTCTAGGAGATGATGGAGAAGGGCGGGATCACTATCTTCATTGAAAAATTTCATGGTTGGGATCCGGATGTTACCAGGTGTTTTGCCAAGGGTTGGAAGGATGGTGAGATAATTTTGTTTGGAGAAAGGTGGTCATTAATGAGAAACTAATTACTGAGGTTACGAGGCTTCCCGCGAAGGGTATTAAGTTCTACAAAGATAGGAAACTCTCTAACCAGGCAATCCAAAAATTTACAAAGTCTGAGGAGGAGGACCTGCAAAGGACGACAAAAAGTTATTATGATTCTATGAGGATTTTCTCACACTAGAGGAAGGTGTTGAATGTGTTGATGGAGTACGTTACCCTGGATGGCTGCTATACTAGGGTCTTTAGGTACCATTTCATACTCAACCATTTCAGGCATCAAGTTAGGGTTTATTTCCCTTTCTATCTTGCTTCTTCTCTAAATGTCAGCTTGCAGAACTATAGATAGAATCCTATTAGGCATTTCATCCTCCATGAAGGCCTACTTGTTTTAATTCATGATCATTTTAAAGCCATGCAGGCTCTGTCCCACCAGACCCCTTCTTCAAAAGATAAGGGGAAAAGGAAATCTAGTGTCTCTCCCCAAAAGAAAGGGAAGGGAAAGGTTTCAGAGGACTCTTCTTATGAGATTAATGAGGACTTATAGTCGACCCCTTCTTCTGATTACTCCAGTTACCCTGCGACTAACAAAGAGGAGAGGCCCCGTTTTCCCAGGGATCTTAAGGCGGAGAACCATTATTTTAAAGATGAAAGGGAATTCCCTAACGATATTTTGGCTATTTCCTGTAATGGGTCTGTGGATTTTTTTAGGTTAATTAGATGGGTCTTCTTTGAGATTAAGGAAATTAAGTTGAATCAAAGAGCGATGAACAGTAAAATGGAGAAGGATGACAAAAATCATAACAGAGACAGAGTTAAGGCCACTAATTTATGGACAAAGGATGAGAAGAAATACATGGTGGAGTGCCTTAAGAAAATGGTGGAGGATTTACAACATTTCAAAAGTAACCACGATGGTAAGTTGTCTGAGATGGAGGAAAATCTGAGGAATATAAAAGACTCCCTCCACAAGGTGCTTTTTATGAGTCATAAAATTTTAAAGTCTAATGCAAAGACCATGAACACGATGGTGGAGAATTTAGAAAATGCTTATCAGGTCAGGACGTCTGTGTACATGGATGTTGAGAAAGAGGAAAGCTAGCTGGAAGGTGGAGGTCAAGCAATAGAACTAGAGAAAACCTGAAGAAGAAGGCAGATCAAGCTCTTGTGAACATCCAAGAAATCAAAAAGTCTGCTATTAACATGAACAAGCTGGAGCAGGAGGCGGCAGAGATCCTTAGAAATCTGGCCTAGTGGCTGGACTTTTTGTGGTTTTTTGTTGTGATGCCTTGGGTTCCATTGTATTCTTCTATGTGGGCAACGTTTTGTTTTTTGATTGGACACTTTTAATGTTGTATCTGTCTCTCTTTTATTGTTAAGGGTTTCAGGTCCCCTTCAAAACCTGTTTGTTCCTTTATCAAAAACTTTTTATGTTAGTAATCACATTAATACAAATTATAGAACATAAATAATATTTAAATTAATTCATACTTATTTATAAAAAAATATTAAAATATTACAAAAAGATATATCAATAAGATGCTACCAAGGGGGTAGTGTCTGTTATATTAAACTGGAATATTATAATTTTTAATATTTATGAATAATATTTATTTTCTTATATTTATAATAATATATGTCTATATATGTATGTGTGTGTTTGTATATGTATGTATGTATGTGTATGTGTGCATATGTGTTTATGTACGTTTATGTATGTATATATCTATACATGTATACATCTATATATGTACATATGTACAAATATATACATACATATATTCATATACACTCAACTTTTTATTTGTTTGGTGATTTTTTTCTTGTGTTTTTTCTCTAATTTTTCATTCAATTTTCTTTTTTCTCCCTCTTTTTTGAGAAAGTGTTTGCAATCTATTTATTATTGTAATTTTGATGAAAGATCATGAAGTATAATTCAAAATATTAATAAAAACTCTCACACAATTATAAACAAAAACATTCTTAAACACTATCATAGAGAATAAAATAAATTAAAATAAAAAGAAATGATAATAACTAATTTTTATAATAAAATTTAACCTTATAGATTATATAAATTGAAAAAAGAATTATGAATATATATTTTTTAAATAGAGAACGAAATGTAACAATAAAAAATTGAGAGAATTAATACATTTATTGGAGAAAATATTATATTTTAATAACAAGTTAAAATTAATGAAATATAAGTATTATAAATATTGGAGTCCAAAATAATGTAATTAGAAATATAATGAAGAAAATTTTGCTAAAATAATAAAATTAAAGACATTCATTGAATTGTTAATAATTATGTTACAATTACTTAATTAAAACATAAAGAATATAAAGATTATTTGAATAAAAAGATGAAATTACTATAAAAATAAATTTAAAAAAATGATAATCAAATTAAAATAAAATAAGGGTTGAAAGAAAATATCAAAAGAGAATAAATGGGAGAGGTACAATAGTAATGAGAAAAGGGAATGGTGAAAAATGAATTAGGAGGGTGAAAGGAGAGCCTGAGATGAAGACAAGAGAAGGGGCCCATTGAGCTAAGGTTTGGACAAGGGAAGGAAATGATGGGGAAAATAGAAGGACTTAGGGGGGAGAAGCAAGCAAGCTTGAAATGTAGGGAAAGGAAAACCTTTGAGCTTTCACTTTAGGGTTTGGACACCTTTCCTTGATTTCATTTGAGATTGTGTGGTTGTGGAAGTGTGATAGATGTGATGGGGGTTTGATGGGATTTGGAAAGAGTATATGATTGACTTATAGCCTAATAGGTGAATCAACCAGCCCTATACCAAATCTAAAATGAATATAAGGCTGAAACACAATGATTCAAATGACCTAATGATGCAAATTACTATTCTAATGCAAATACAATAGATCTGAGAAATCATAGATAGAAACATACTACAAAAACGGGCTAAGCAAGACATTGTGCACCTATGATGTAAATCTGAAGCTAAAAATGTAGGAAATAGGTGCCCAAGTGCCACTTTTTTTGTAGGGCTAGAATTTAGATCTATTTTCATAATCCTCTAGTGTCATATCAGGGCTTTAGTGTTTTTCTTATCGCACTATCAGATCACAGTTGGATAATTTTGTAATTGAGTTTTTGTGAGTTGTCAAGGTGTAGGATTTCACTTGCAACAATGAATAATTGATCTTCAAGCTTCCTTCAATCTTCTTTGGACTTGAAACCTACACATTTAAAAATAGAAGAAAAGTTGTGTCATTTAGGGGCTTGCCTTGGTCAAACCTCATGTTAGTGTTTCCACTTCCATAATGGCAATATCAATGATAAATGGATAAATGATAGGAAAGAATGATGAATCCACAAAGTGCTACAACTCACCACCCTTTAGTGGCTTCCTTGAAGGACTGAATTCATACACATCTCCTCAAGGTTTGGATCTTTCTTGGTTGATTTGTTTGAAGTGCTTGAATTGCTTGGAGACCTACAAGGATTAATCTTTACAAACAATATGAAAACATAGACATGAATACACTCACATACATTTTGACATGATTTTTGGATCTTGAATTGTTGCAGTAAACCCTCTAATGGTTGCTCTTGACTTGCTTGATAATTCTCTTGGCAATAATTCTTACTCTTAATGTTCACCTCTTGCTTGTTAGTGCTAGATAGATTTGAAATGATGCAATAACTAGGTATTTAAATGCAATTATTCTAATTTCTCAAATATTAAATCCCAACAACTAACTTTAGATATTTGAATTTCAAATAATAAAATGTTGACACCAACATATTTAAATTTGGAGCCAAAATAGGGGGACATAGGTGGCCTAGGTGCCAATGTCCCAAGCCTATTTTCTAGAGTTTAAGGAGTTGGGAGAAAATTATTAAATGAGAGCATTGGTTTTATGCTTATGATTTGTTGGATAATGTTTAAAATAAGTTGTAGAATGCATAATTTAGAAAATTAAGTGCTCAATTAGGCAATAACTTAAGGGGGAGCAAAACATAGTGTGAAATTGTCAAGGGTGATAATTTATGATGCTACATTTAGCCCCCACTCTACTGAGAGTATGAACTTACACTTAGGATCACACTAAAGTAAAAAAATAAATGTCAAAAGAGGTCTAAATGTACAAATTTTGAAGAGATAGGATGACAAAGGATCAAGGGGGAGTGCACAATCCCCCAACATCCAAGATCCCATGGAAAACCAACATAAGCATAAAGGAACACACACATGTAATGCAATGAGACAACATACACAAACATACATGTCAGAAAACACGAAGCATGCACGATGGAAACACATGACATAATATAACATATAGATGACAACAAAATAAACATAGAATGATACAAACACAATGCAAACACAAAGAAAACACACAAAAGACACATAACAAAACACAAGGTTAGTACTAAAGGGATTTGAGTCGATAAGGAAAAGATACCTCAGTCATAAATTGTCTCAAATACAAACCACCATCCATCAAAAAAATGTTAGTGAAAGGAATGCTCCCATGAGGATTATCAAGCTATATTATGCCAAATCACTTATGAGCCACATGGATCTACTATCTAGCAAGTTTCATTATGCTAATTTTCCATGCAATATGATGGGTTCTACAATGCTAGCAAGTTATGTTATACTAGACACTCATGAAACATATAGCTCTACTATCAAACAAGGGGTGTTATGCTCGACGACCATGTTAATGTGACAGGTTTCACAAGGCTAGAAAGTTGTGTTATACTAGACACTCATGAAACATATAGCTCTACTATCAAGCAAGTTATGTTATACTTGGAAACCATGTTAAAAGGAGTGCTCAAGTTCATGACCCAACAAGCTTCGTTATGCTGAATCCATGGACTATCTTGCCAAAACCTCACCTTGGGGGTTCATAAACTTGCCCATGAAGCTACAAAACAAGCTCACCTATGAAGGCGCATAAATGAAAAACTCGCCTACGAAGGCTCAAAAATAGCAAACTCACCTATGAAGGTGCAAAACTCACCCAAGAAGGTGCACAAGACAAGGTCAAAACCTCAAGGGGTGTTATAAACAACACCACCACAAAAGGTGATTTACAAAAATGACCAAGAGGGCATTGCTCAATACATGAAGGTACAACAAAATAGGCAATTAGTGCCTAAAATAGCACCAGATTTTAGTGTATTTGAGTTCATGAATTGGGAACTTTTGCTAGCACAAAACTCGACGCAAAATGGTTTGTTCACTTTGCGTCAAATTCAGCACCGGATTTAGTGCCAAATTTAGCACCGGGTTTAGCGCCAACTTTTGTTGCTTCCAGTTTGGCTTTTGATTTTGCTTCTGGTATTGCTTCCAGGTTTTCCTCTAGTTTTGCTTCCAGTTTTGCTTTGGGTTTTGCTTCCAAATTTGCTTCCGGTTTCACTTCCAATTTTGCTTCTAGTTTTGCTTCTAGTTTTGCTTCCAATTTTGCTTCTGAGTTTGCTTCTGATTTTGCTTCTGATATAACATCGCTTGTTGCATCTAGCTTTTCTTCCATTTTTGTATCTTTTGTTGCTTCTAATATGGCTTCTATTATTGTATCTTTTGTTGCTTCTAAAATTGCTTCCATTATTACTTCTTTGTTTGCTACCTAAATTGCTTCTATTTTTTCTTCCTAGATAATGCCAAGTTTTGCTTCCAAGATTGCTTCTGGTATGCTTCTAGTTTGGCTTCCATTGTTGCTTCCTTTTTTGCTTCTAAAAATGCTTCTTGTTTTGCTTCCATTTAATAATTTAATATGTTTTATTTCAATTTAATTAGTTAAATATATCATGCCTCTTAAATAACTCATATGATTATAGAGTAAGTAAATTAAATAATATGTTTTATTTCAATTTAATTAATTAAATATATCATGCCTCTTAAATAACTCATATGATTATATAGTAAGTAATTTAATTATTTAACTCGTATGATCAAATAACAAGATAATTATTATAACATGATCATCATTTATAATTAAAATAAGTGAATCAAATATCTATATAAGTAGATCAAAACAAGTGATTAAAACAAGCGAGTCAAATATGCCACTAGATTAATAACATGTCAAAATGATACATGTCCAACAGTCGACATAAGTCAAAAAGGCACATGTACAAATGATATAAGTAAAAATGATAAATTATATAACTCAAAATGATACAAATGATACATGTCCAAATGATATATTTCAAAATGATACATGTCAAAATGATACAACTCAATAATATGGTATTGTAGGCCTTGAAAATGATACATATGATAGTAACCATGAAAAGAGGCATCATAACGATATATCAACAATGATCCATGATGCAGTCTATATGATCATGAATGTCACCGACTACTACCAACAACGGCCTCATCATCATCGTCATCATCACCATCGTGATCATCACCGTCGTCATCATCATCGTCATCAGCCTCGGTGTCTTTTGTATATGTGTCATCATCATCCTCTGCCATGTGATCTATACCAGAACCAACATATTCTAGATCTATATATCATGAGGATCATCTTGATTTTCTGGAAGACCCGTGTTCTGCAAAAAAAATATTTAAAATAAAAATTTATTATTTATTTCATGCAATAATTTATTTTTCTATTATATATCTAATATTACATGTGAAACAAAACCATAATCATATTACATCATATCAAAGTGCACATACCATAATAAAATTTCAAAAAAGTTACAACTAATGTGTCATTCCAATGATGTAAAACATGCAACAATTCTAATAAACGTTAGTAAAATATGCCAGCATTTGGTGGAAGAGGAAGAAAGATGATTGGAACTCTGGAGGCCCACCATAATGGATTTTAGTATTCAACCATGAGAGCAAAAGAGAGAGTTGATATCATGTATCAAAACATTAAGCATGCATTCTTCCAGCCAGCGGAGAAGGAGATGATTACTTTGTTTCATTTTCATTTTCATAACCATATCATGGTGTGAACCAAGAAGACCAAGGATGTCTAGTTTTATGTGGAGGTAATGGATGTGGTCCAAACTTTAGGAGGGGCAAGAAGATCAATGTATGATCCTGATGAAATTGAGGAAGAACAACAAGAGAGGGACAGGAAAAATAAAATCAATGCAGAGTTTCAAGGATTTGTCAAGCGAGTAACAGAGCTATGGGAGAAACCTTATCTAAAATATTTTGAACTAGAGTTTGATATACCATTTAGAGAGCTTGGTTTTCATAGAGTTCTTTTCAAAGCATTTGCTTTTATTGTTCCTACGGTAAACTGTTTGATAGAGTTGGTGGAATTACCTTTCTTAGTAATCACTATTAGTGAGATTGAGATTGTTAACCTTGAGAGAGTAGGACTTGGGAAAAAGGCATTTGATATGGATATTGTTTTCATCCTATACAACCATTGCAAGAAAAGTTAAGTTAGCATCAAATAACCAACAATTTTGAAAATAACATGAAAATTTTTAGTTGTTGCCATGTCAAGAATAAAATAAAAGG
Source organism: Sequoia sempervirens (assembly GCA_007258455.2). Taxonomy (NCBI): domain Eukaryota; kingdom Viridiplantae; phylum Streptophyta; class Pinopsida; order Cupressales; family Cupressaceae; genus Sequoia; species Sequoia sempervirens. Next base: position 726,557,275 of record VDFB02000003.1, read on the forward strand.
AAAAAATGTTCCTTCCAGTGGCTTGATGATTGCAAATGAGGATTCATGATGAAAGACAATCTTATTGGGTTAAAATATTCTTTTTTTATAAATGAAATAGATCAATATATAGAACTTAAATGGAAATAGATACAACCTATCCTCATGTTGGTACCCATATGAAACTCATCTCTTGTGCTCCCTTTTGTCATCATTTGACTTTTGATCTTGTATCCATCCAATCAATTGTGGTTCTCGTAGTCAATTTTTTAAGTCATCTTGTCATTGTCTTTTCTTTGCTAAGATAGAGAGAAGTGATCATCAACAAGTCTGATAAAAGATGGCATTTAAATAATAGTATGCAAGAGAAAAAAACAATGAAGTTCTTGGTTGATGTTGACTACGACGAAAGAAAGAGGACTATGGAATGGCTAAGGCATGAGGTTTGAATCAGAAATACTATTTTCCCTTGGCACGTATTTTTTTTGGCCCAGCCATGGAGTTAGTTCACCTAATTAGCAACAATAGCAGGGATCTAAGTGAATTCTTCCAAAGAAGTAAAAATAGGAAGTTAGGGCACATTTTTGTGTGGTTGAAACCAAAGAAAACTAAGCTCCAATTCTGAAAAAGGGAAGATTGATTAGTGCTCGATGCCCAACTTGATAAGACTTAAATTTTTTAAAGGGTGCTCACTTTAGAGGTGGCAATGCCACTAGCCTCCTTCGTCTAGCAAGTTTTAAGATGGAAAAGTGATTGATGATCTTCACCTAGCACTAAAGGGCTAAAGGTGCACTATTTCAGAGGCAAAACCCTAATAAATTTGCACTTTCAATATCGAAACCATGGAAAATGCATTATGAACCCATGCCTATGTATGAGATCAAGCCTTTGAGTGAAGTATGATACACATCTGGGTGGATTTAACCACTATAAATATCCATCGAATCATATGAAAGAGTGGCAGTAAGTTAATAAAACTTTTCTAAAATTAAGTAATTGTGATTTTAGAGAGAAAAAACCATCATTCATCTCTGCTTCATCATAAAAAACATTGCAATTACATTAGTAATTAGAACTCAGCTAAAAGGGGAAAAAATGAGACCTAAGGTAGTCATGCTTTATCATGGAAAATGCCATCCAAACCTCCACCTAAATCTCAGAATTGAGAGTGAATTATTAGATCTAAACCCAAGAAAGAATATATGTCAAAATGATAGGTAAAGTGCACCTAACGCAAAGGATGTCAGTTCAAAAGATATAGCACACATTTTCATAGCTCAAAATAGTAAGAAGGCTGCCCAAAAAAGTGGTAAACAATTTATAAAAGTGCACGTAGGATATGAAGCATGATGAGGAACTAAGGAAAGAATGCTTGGGTAATAAAAATGTCAACAAAAGTGCTTGTGAATCTGTGCCTAAGTGTTAAGAACAACTTTGGGAAAGGTGAGGTGCAATTTTTGAGTGGCCAAAAAACTTAAAAATTCTGCCAAGAAGATTTAAAAGTGGCAAGAGGTTAAGTGAAAAGAGCCTAAAGTAAGCATGAAAATAAATTAATATGAGTTGCACTTTTCAGTGGCCATAACCACGAAAAACTCCACCAACTAGAGGAAAATTACATAGGTTAAAAGGTGGCACACTTTGGAGTGGAAAAATCCACTAAAAGTTCCACCAACATAAGTTAAAAATAGCAAAAACTTAGTTGTCTCTTATCTAGATTTAAAATCTTGATTTGTGGAACTTTTTCAATTGGAAAATGCCACGTAAAACTCCTCCAATGCACTTTGAGAGTTATTTTTCAACACAAAACTCCTCTTAGCAAGTGAGAAGAATGGCTAAAGCATAAGTGATCTCTTCCATACTAAATCAGTCAGTCTTAAAGCATAAAACAAGTATAAATGCATGTAAACTCTATTATATGTTTACAATTGAAACAAGGTTGTTCATAGTTGAAACAAGGTTGTTTGTTCATGATGCTTCAATTTTTCTGAGGAGTATTCAGTGCCAATATGAATGGTTTTTCAAGTACAACAATAGTCAAGCGTAGTTTTCAACACTTGGGTCTATTGTGACAAGAGACTTCCAGCCTCCAAGAGTGATAGCAGATACAAACAACCATTACATTCATTTATCCTTGCGTGATCACCAAAAATTACCTCAAGTTGCTTCAAAGTCATTAATGTGTAACCTGCTAGTTTTGGTAATTGACAACTTCAGCATTGGCTATTTTTGTACAATGGAGATATGAGCTTATTTTTGGCCTTTATATTTTATTTATTGTTTTAGAATTAGATGTGTTTTAAAAAAAAAATCTCTCTTTTTTTGTAGATAGGGATAAGATACCTTTAAAGCAATACTTCTTCAAATATTTCATTGTTAGTTTCCAATCACAAAAAGCTACCCTTTGTAAGCTTATAAATAAATGCTTTGAGAAAATAAATTGTTAAATATTAGTTGATAAGCCTATGCAGAATAAATTGGTGTTAATGGAAGTTATTGATTTTGAGTTTGTAATTTCATTAATTAAATTGAATTGAGTAACTTTGGTGCAGGAGCACCAAGGTCAAGTTGTGGAACTAGGAGGTCTTAGTTTGGATTTTTGTAAATTTTGAGTCTTTTGAATGTAATAAGGCCATGTCAAGGCCATTACTAGTGTATTAAAGTCATTTAAGTCATATTTTTAGTTCATTTTGTCAAATAATGCAAAAAATGTAAAATCTTGCAAAGTTGTTATGGCAACATTGCAAAATGGCAGTTATCGAAGTCCAAGAGTCACCTAGTGGGATTCGTTGGAAAACAAGGTGGTAGTGGTTGAGTCATGCATGTGATTCCTTTTAAAGGCCTAGTAAACATTTTGTGAGAGAGATACTTTGAAGAATTCAAAATTAGAAAGCCAAAAGCCATTGTTTTTATAGAAATTTATGATTTTTGTAACATTTTTCAGCAATTTCAAGCCTTGGTACGAATCCATACAGGCCCTTATTGCTCTACAGGTGCTTGGATCAGGTGTGGGACAGACCTATCTTTTATTTTCATCATATTTGGAGGCTCTACATTGATTTTAACAGATGTTATTGCTGATCTACAGAAAATAGGTCTAAATTTGTACATACAAGGGTTTTGAGGCCTTAAATGGAGTTTGACCCATTCCACCTTCTGTAAAATGTTGTGACTAAGTGGAATGAGTCTAGTAATGTAGTATTATGTGTTTAGAGGCTTGAGGGAGTAGGGGCAGGTCATTTTAGGTCAATGGGCATGAAGCCTAGTTGTAAAAATGAGTGATTTTTGAGTGAAAAAGAGTGAAATTGTGAGGTTTTAGTATGGAAAAGTGTGAAATTTGTGGGGGAATCAATTTATGAAGGTTTCTTAAGTGTGTACAGACATATTTAAGCATGTTAGAAGTGTTGTCCAAGTTTTTTAAGGCCTGGATCATAGTTTTTCAAAAAAACCTCCTTGGAAGGACATAAAGTGAGGATTTTGCAATTGGGTATTTTAGAAAGTGTTTCTCTTGAATGGTAATGTGGATTACAAGGTTTTGAGACTTCATAAGTGGATGACCGGCAGAAAATTAGAGGGGAAGCAAGTTTTAAGAGTAGTTTCTTTGAAAAACGGGCCTAATTGGCCTTGTAGGATAGTAGTGAAGTCCAGATTTGAAAAGGTTGGTCCAAAGTGACCATAGTTGGTTTTGAGATATGTTTTAGAAGGCCCAAATGGGTCCTAGAATATGGTTTTTTTCTTATGAGATTCAATTTGGTTTTGAATATTTACCTAATTTCAACTTTATGGACTACTACAAGAGTTTAAGTCCTTGAATGCAAGAATTTGTGAATATGATGAAACAAAGTTTTTTGAGTGCTTTGTTGATTTGAAACTATCAAATAAATGATTTTTAAGGTTTACTAGAGGTCAGGTGAGATTTGGAATCAATTTTTGGTGGTTTGGAGTCTTTTTGGCCTTGTGAAATCAAGGTACAGTGAAGAGAATTTGGGTAAAGTTTGTGTCAAACAAGAGAATTTGAGTTTGGTTGATTTGAAGACCTCCCCTACATTGCATCAAACTTTTTCAAGCTTTTTATTGATGCTTGTTATTCAGTAAGTGGTAGATTTGTTTATCACTTGACACTTTTTTTTTGGAGTCATGTGCTATTCAATTTGTTTAACACTCCCTTGTTGATGTAAAACTACGAGTCTCTACATTAGCCAAAAGTAAGCATTCATTTATTTTCCCTTCAAACCTTGATTTCAATGGTATATTGGTCTTTGTTTTAGCTAGTAGGAAGTTGTGTTTGTTTGTTCGTTTGTGCTTGATAGTTTATCCTTTGCTATATTTGAAAATATCACTACAAAGCTTGACTGTTAACAATTTGGTGTATGCATTTGAAGGAAAAAACATAGTCATTTAGTGATTTCCATTTATGCAAAACCCCCCATTGAAATCTTGTATATTGTACATATAAATTTTTTCTATAGTCTTAGTCTAGGATTAGGTCTTAGGGAGCCTCCCCTTATAATTTGAAGAACAATTCTACGGTGTGCTATTCCATTTTCAGAGGGTTTCAAGGCATATCTTATGAAACTCAATCTTATTGGGGAATGATGAAGAGATCAATGAAATTGTGGAAAGAGAACACAACTTCATTTCCAAGAACAAGAAAAATGAAATTATAGTTACATACATCAAAATGAAATAGAACAATGTTTATTTTCATAATTGTGAACCATATCATCTCCATTTTTGTCTTGTTCAGAGAAAAATGAACATACAAAAAAATAGTGCAATTGTCTTGTGAAGCAGGTTCTGAAAAATGAAAATGTAAAATGCTTGCAAGAAAGGAGAAGGATATGCAAAATATTATAAACCCATGGTTTAGGGTTTCTAGGTTGAGCCCCAAATGTGGAAGGATTTATTTTGATTTTTGAGAAGTGAAAGATCATGCCAAGAGGCTTGCACTCATTTTTCTGATAGCTTGTATCTGCAATAGGAGTCACGAGTTTTCAAAAAACCCCAGATCAAAGACAAACCCAGAATGCCATTGAATAGAGCCCGCGGCCATAATCATGGAGCCATGAAGGAGGCTAAAAAATATAATAAAGAAAAGTTTGCACTCTGTTCTTTTTGGAAATAGAAAAAATATTCTAGAGAGGTCGTGGCCAAGCTATCACTAGGAAAGAGAAAAAATGAAGAAATAAAAAAATCTTTCATTGTTTGATCAAACCAAATATGGAAAGTATGATTTGTTTCATTTCTTTTGCTAGTGAGCTAAGTCTAGAGAAGTCGAGCCAAGATAGAAGGGTTTCAAAATAAGGATGCATGGTAGAAACAAAACACCCATTCATTTGTATCTATTGAGTCCAAATCGAGCTTGTTTTGACAGAAAATGGAGGTAAGATGCAGAGAAATGGCACATAGAAACTTACTCAACTTCTTGTTGTCCGAAGAAATGTGAGCTCCAGAAGTTCTTTGATGTCAGCCTCAAGACAAGCAAGTCGTCGATAGAGTAAAGCAAGAGAAAAATGCATGAGAATCCGAGAAGGAATGTCTTTGAAAACACATTCAGATAAATGGAAACAAATGATGAACCTCGAAAGCTTTACCTAATTCGGTCTCAACAAAAATTTCTGTGAAGAAAACACTCAAAAGCAGTGAGAAAATTGACAAAGATTCCTTCAAAAAGCTCAAGGTTTTAAACCCTAATGATGGTGGCATGTGTAGGGAAAGGGAGCTCGAAAAAACCAAATGAAAATGAGAGTTGAAAATTAGGGCTTGGGTATTTTGTTCTAACTCATCATGGCGGCAAAAATATTGATGTGAAAAAACTCCCACACAATCACGTATAGTGTATATGTTTAATCATTGAATCTTTTAATATTCAAACAAATTTAGAAAACAAAATACATATATTTTATAATAAAAAATTACTATTATCTATTAAATTTATTAATTTGTATGTTCAATTAATAATTAAAAACTATTGATGTTATTTTATATAAAATAAAAATATGAAAAATATCTTTAACAATTATTAATTTTAATTTTAAACTATATATAGAAAAATATTTATTTAAATAAAACTAAAATGAATATGAATTAAATATATAATTTAATCATTAAATTATGATTTTAATTATTATAATTTAAAAAAATTGTGTGATTGTGATTGTGATTGTGATATACATTAGATTCTTTGCACCCTAAGATTTTTTTTAATTATAATAGATCAGCCTCTTGCGTTTCTTCCAAACCATTCATATTATTATTGTAAAAAATAAATTCTAAATAATGATTATATTCAACATATAAATTTTATTATTATTTATTTATTTTATAATATTTTACAAATTAAATATTACAATTTTTAATTGAAAAGAAGATAAAAATGTCATTTAATTCAAATGCTATTAATTCTCAAATTTAAGATCATACTATTATCTTCATATTATCCCTTAAAAACAATTTGTTATCCTTTACTCAACAAATTTAAACATGGGAAAATTTGTAGATGATTGAATGCAGAACTGAGGTGTATTATGCCATAAAATGTACAAAAGGGATATAGTTGAATTTTTAGTCCCTTGCAGTCACACCAAGGGATGTATAGGGTTGAGGGTCCAATGTATAGGGTAGAGGGTATACTAGGGGTTGAGGGATTAGGGTTTAAGGGTTGAGGGTTGAGGGTAGAGGGTAAAGGGTTTAAGGATTGAGGGATTAAGGGTAGGGATTAAGGTAGAGAGTTTACTTGGGTTTAAGGGTTGAGGGTAGAGGGTGGAGGGTAGAGGTGGTTTAAGGGTTGAGGGTTGAGGGTTTAGGGTTTAGGGTTGAGTGTTTAAGGGTTGATGGTTTAGGGTTGAGGGATTAGGGTAGAGAGGGAGGGATGGATGGAGCGAGAGATGAAGGGATAAGTGAGATAGAGAGGAGACTAGAAGAGGAGGGAGGGACAGAGATATATGAGGGTTGAGGATCCAATGTATAGAGTAGAGGGTTGAGAATTGAGGGTATAGATTTGAGGACCTATAGGGTTGAATATGGTTTAGGGTATTGGGTTGAGGGTATAGGGTTTGAGGGATTAGGATTGAGGGTAGAGAGTAGAAGGTTTAAGGGTTTAGGGTATAGGGTTTAGGGTTTAAGGGGTAAGGGTTGAGGGTAGAGCATTTAGGGTATAATTCTGAGGGTATATGGTTGAAGGATTAGGGTTGAGGGTCCAATGTATTGGGTAGAGGGTATAGGGGTTGAGGGATTAGGCTTTAAGGGTTGATGGTTTAGGGTTGAGGGATTAGGGTAGAGAGGGAGAGATGGAGGGAGAAGTGAGATAAAGAGGAGATTAAAAGAGGAGGGAGGGACAAATATATATGAGGGTTGGGGATCCAATGTATAGGGTAGAGGGTTGAGAATTGAGGGTATATAGAGTTGAGGACCTATAGGGTTGATGGTTTAGGGTATTGGGTTGAGGGTATAGGGTTGAGGGTAGAGGGTAGAAGGTTTAAGGGTTTAGGGTTTAGGGTTTAAGGGTTTAGGGTTGATGGTTAAGGGTTGAGGGTAGAGCATTTAGGGTATACTAGGTTTGAGGGTATATGGTTGAAGGATTAGGGTTGAGGGTAGACAGTAGAGGGTTGAGGGTTTAAGGGTTGAGTTTGAGGGATTAGAGTAGAGAGTTTACTTGGGTTTAAGGGTTGAGGGTTGAGGGAAAATGGTATTGGGTACTTGAGGGTAGAGGGTAGAGGGTAGTTTAGAGTTGAGGACCTATAGCGTTGATGGTTTAGGGTATTGGGTTGAGGGTATAGGGTTGATGGATTAGGGTTGAGGGTAGAGGGTAGAAGTTTTAAAGGTTTAGGGTTTAAGGGTTTAGGGTTGATGGTTAAGGGTTGAGGGTAGAGAATTTAGGGTATAGGTTTGAGGGTCCAATGTATAGGGTTGAGGGTATAGGGGTTGAGGGTTTAGGGTTTAAGGTTGAGGGTTGAGGGATTAGGGTTGAGGGTTGAGGGATCTTTTGATGCAGTGAAATGTAGGCAAGCAATTGAAGGCTAGTGAATATTGGGGAAGGATTTTTTGTTCTAAAACCCCTAATCCCTGCTAGATCAGAATAATTAGGCGCTACACCCGGCGCTAAATCTGGTGCTAAACCTGGTGCTGAACCCAGCGCTAAACCTGATGTTAAACCTAGTGCTAATTAGTGCCTACTTGTTTTGATCAGCACAAAAAAGCCAAAAATGGCGCCATCCAGATAAATAGCATCGACTTTTTAAAAAAATTGGAGAAAAAATACTTAAAACAGTGGGTGGAAGAAAAAAAGGGAGCTAATCACAAGGATTTTTTGTAGTGAAACCTTATGGAATATCACACATGACATCACCACTATGAGAGGACACGTCAAGGAATAAAACCTCACACCTTAGGGAATACTAGCCATAGTATTACCACAAAGGGGAACACCATATGTCAAAAAAAGTCACACGCTTAGAGGATATCAAGCCCAATATCACCAAAAATGAGAAGCTAACATAGATCAAGAAGGCCACACTTTCATTGACAAGGTCACACTTTCTAGTAGATGTATACTATCATCACTAAAAAGGGACCATTCCTTATGCAAACAATAAGTGGGGGACCATATGCCCCCCTTAAAATATTAGTGTGCTTGCTACACTAATGTTTTAAAGATATACAAAGGGATCTCTTGCTAGAAGGAATGCACCTAACACAAGGCTACCTAACCCCTTGCCCCCCAAGTGTAGGGACAAGGATGAGCCAAAATGGATAATGATGACGCACTACTCCTTGCAAGATAAAATATGATTGCATAAATCCTAGTTTATACCCCCATGCATGGTAGTATGTTATGATACTACAACTACCACATGGCAAGGAGCAAAGCACATATATGTTAATCTATCATTTGTTCAATCTGATCCTCGTAAGGATCAAATTCTTTTAATTTTTTCTTTAAATCATTACATTCATTAGTAGTATGTCTAAATAACCTATGATATGCATAGTAAGATGTATTTGTATTCTTTTGTTTATTATCATTTTGTTCATGCACAGGTGGTAATGTGATTAATCCCAAGTTTAGAAGTGTAGCTAAATTATGCCTACTCTCTGATAAAGGTCGTGGAGAAGGTAACACACCTTTCTTAATAGGACCATGGACTTTGTATTGCTTGGTTGGCAAAATAAATGTTTGATGTAAAGGTGGAGGACCTTGGTAACCTTTTCCTTTTGTATCTTCAGATGGTGCTTTTTCCAAAAGGGAATGGATTGCATGTTCATTCTTTATGTCACATCCTTATTTTGTGAGGATCTTAAAGCCTTGTCCATAGGTTTTCTCCAAGCTAATAGGTGTGTTTGTAACTTTGTTCTCATATTATGGGAGATTATTAAGTGGTATGTTTTCCTTGTGATTGCTACTAATAGGTACCTCCACGTGCATTGGTTGAGGCATGAATTGCAAATAACTTTCCTTATGCAATATGGAAAATATTTCAAGTGGTGGTATGGTAGGTGGAGCTGATTGTTGATATGGGTCATTAGGCCATTTCATTGAAGGATAAAATCTTGCATTGTTCTTGAGGTTATGCAAAGAATTATTCATGAATTCATTCATGCTCTCCTCATCTTGTCCCAATATATCTTCATTAATAAGGAATGCATTAGGAGATGAAGGATCATGAATATCATCATTTGAATTGGGGTCATTGTCAAACACACAACTTGAAACATCAACCAAGGATTTCAAAGAAGTCAACATCTTATCAAAACATTGAGCCATTATGACCATATGATGTTTGCACTAAGGTTTAGACTGGTATGCAATAGGTAATTGGAAAACATACAATAGATTTGGACATATAATTTTGAAAAGTCATTGTCATAGAAATCTGAGCCACAAAAGGCGAGACTATGGCGCCCAAGGCACCTCTATCCTGGACAAGGTTTTGCAAAATTCAAAGTTTAGTTGTGTATAATACTATTTAAGGTTTTTGTGTCTGTGTGCAAATAGGTTTGATAGTGAATATTTTTCTTGAATTTTCTTAATTTATGATAATATAATTCAAAATACAAGTGTGCAAGAATGTTGAAAATGCTTAAACAATAAATGGCAATTATAAATGCAATTTCTAGATCGAAGATGCAAAAATTAACTGATCCTAATATGCTAAATCTGAAAATGATGATGCTAATATGTTTTGTGAAAGAAAATAATGTAATTTTTCACTTCTTACCTATATGCAAGATACCTAAATGCGTGCAATGACACTTTCAATTTTTGTTTTTCAGATTTTAAATGACCCAATGTAGCTTTATGAATGTAATTTGAATGTAGATCTAACCTAAAATTATTGAAATTAACCCTATTGCAACCTATGATGCAATATGATACGATTTGTTTTGAATTTTTATACTTTTTTATGATGCAAAATGAATATCTAATTACATAATACAAAGTAATGCAATGCAAAACCTTAGATCTAGGGTGAATTTTCATAAGGTATATAATGTTAATAGGTCGGGTTCACCAAAATGAAATGTAGGGAAAGGGAAACCTTTGAGCTTTCACTTTAGGGTTTGGACACCTTTCCCTAATTTCATTTGGGATTGTGTGGTTGTGGAAGTGTGATGGATGCGATGGGGGTTTGATGGGATTTGGGCAATGTATATGATTGACTTATAGCTTGATAGGTGAGTCAACTAGCCCTGGACAAAATCTAAAATGAACCTAGGGATGAAATGTAATTATTCAAATGACCTAATGATATAAATTATTATTTTGATACAAATACAACAAATTTGAGAAATCACAAAGAAATAGACTACAAAAACGAGCTGAGCAGGAAATTGTGCAAGTATGATGTAAATTTGAAACTGAAAATGCAGGGCATAGGCGCCCCAGGTGTTGCTGTCTTTGTAGGGATAATTTTGATCTATTTTCATAGTCCTCTTGTGTCAGATTAGGGATTTCATTTTATTCTTGTCGCACTATCAGATTATAGTCAGATAATTATGTAATCGAGTTTTTGTGAGTTGTTAAGATGTAGGGTTTCACTTGCAACAATGAATAATTGATCTTGAAGCTTCTTTCAATTTTCTTCAGACCTGAAACCTGCACATTCAAATAAAGAAGAAAGGTTGTGCCATTTAGGGGCTTACCTTGGTCAAACCCAGTGTTAGTGTTTCCACTTCCATAATGACAATGTCAATGATAAATGGATAAATGATAGGAAGGAATGATGAATCAACAAAGTGTTGCAACTCACCACCCTTTAATGGCTTCCTTGAGGGACTGAAATCATACACATCTCCTCAAGGTTTGGATCTTTCTTACTTGATTTGCTTGAAGTGCTTGAATTGCTTGGAGACCTACACGGATTAGCCTTCACAAACAATATGAAAATATAAACATGAATACACTCGCATACATTTTGACATGACGTTTGGATCTTGAATTGTTGCAATAAACTCTCTAATGGCTGCTCTTGACTTGCTTGATAATGCTCTTGAAAATAATTCTTTCTCTTAATGTTCACCTCTTGTTTGTTAGTGCTAGAGATAGATTTGAAATGATGCAATAACTAGGTATTTATATGCAATTATTCTAATTTCCCAAAAATTAAATCTTAACAGTCGACTTTAGATATTTGAATTTCAAATAATAAAATGCCAACATCGACATATTTGAATTTGGAGCCAAAATAGGGGGACATAGGCACCCTAGGCACAAGTTTCCTAGGCCTATATTTTAGAGTTTAAGGAGTCAAGGCAAAGTATTAAATGAGAGCATTTATTTAATGCTTGTAATTTATCAGAAAATGTTTAAAATAAGTTGTGGAATGCATAATTTAGGAAATTAAGTGCTCAATTAAGTCCAATAACTTAAGGGGGAGCAAAACATAGTGTGAAATTGTCAAGGGTGGCAATTTACGATGTTACAAAACCAAAGAGGTGACACCAAGAGGAGGGAAAATAAGTTTTGGATTAATAAGGAAAGGGGGGAAGGGAGAGGAAGATATAAAAAGGAAGAAGGTTAAATTCAAGGAATCCAAAAATGATTGCTAGGTAAGAATTAGACTCCACCCACCATCTTCTCTAGCAAGGACTTGGGCATCCTCTAAGGAAATTTAGTGTTTGGTACATGTGAAGAGTTGGAATTAGAGACCTATTATTACCGAACACTAGCATTGTCCTCCTTGAATGATCAATTTCACCAATGTATGGAATCCACCATTAATAAGCAATCTTATAGATCTTGACGTTGAGTATAATGTTTGCTAGGACTTTAAATAGAAGGAATAAGGTTTGTGACAATAAAAAAGAATTTAAAGGCACACATGAGGCCTTTCTTACAAATAATTTTAGAGAACCTATTGGAGATGCCATAATGTATGATAGAATGGCTACATGAACAACACTATATTCTTCATCGCATGGTTTAGAACTGCTATGTGCCTTGGCTTGTCTAAACGTTCTAGCAATGTATTTGTCGTAGTACCTATTCAACTTGAATGAGTTGAAGATTTTAGAGAGGTGATAAGGCTTAAGGTCTATGTGGTCATCCTCACAAATGTAGTAGACCTTTATGGCCAATATCTAAGGTACCAACTTTTTTGGACATGATGGTGATGGGAGGACATGTGGAGGTAGAGGTCAATATGAGTGAATTTTCTAAAGATTTGACAAGAAACAAAATTGTCCTCTTTCCAAGTGAGCAAGATATCTAATAAGAGAAGTTATTTATTGGTTTCACATTTTTTGGTGAATTTGATATTATTTCAAAGTGCAATTTTTCTAATTGTTTATGGCCACAAGACCAATATATATTATATCGTCAACATAACATTTCCACTACATCAATATACAAAAGAAAGAATTAAAAACAAATTCTTTAAAATGTTCCATGCAAAAAAGCAACCACCACAAGATAAGAAAAATCTAATGACAACCCATTAAATTGCTCATAAACCACACTCTAAAACATAAAAATAAAGGTTTTTTTTAATTATTTATTTTAATATTAAACAAAACAAGATTACAAAAAATTATAGCTACAAGCTAGTAGCTAAAAATGAAAAATAATACAATACAATGAGCCAACATAAGACCATGAGTCAACATAATAAGAGGCTAATACTTGAGCTAAGACACTACATAAATTCATATTACAATCGTTATGAAGGAAAATACAAAAATCCAATAAATGACAATGACCAGACAAACCAAGAGAATAATACTTAAGCTGAAGCATTCTACATAAATATATATTGCAGCTGTTAAGCACAAATCTACCCAAAATAAAAAAATAAAAACAATTTCTCTCATTGATTTTACACCTAATTAATTCGACTCATTAGCCAAAACTTTGATGAAGAAAAACCCTCAGTCCCCACTAACCAAGAAGTCGCCATCTTAAATTTTATCATTGTACGTTAAGGATATTGCGAATCTAGTCGTTATAACCATCAAATTTGACCCGAGAAAATTAAAACACAACCATGTGCTGAGGGTCCCATAGAAAATAATAGGACGATTCTGTTCAGTTTTTTATATGGACGGTTATCTTGGGGGAGGTACACACAGGTACACACGGTACCTGTCCGAATGAAGCCCCAACTTTTTACTAACCACCACAATTTCAAGAAGTCGTGCAAATTTACTTTATGAAATATTGTACGGAACAGTGTACATCCACTCCGAGCTATCTGGATTGAATCTCCACCTTTCACCTTTGGAAATTTAACAACGTCGTATACGTGTTGTACCTGGCATCGTACTTTTTGTTTTTAAGTGAAGTCTAAGGACGGGGCTATTCAAAGAAGAAAGCATAAGAAAATCGAAGTTGAAGTTCTGGATTAAAATTGCTTATAAAATTCTCGTTCACGGGTGTCAAATGGGAAGTTTCATATGGGTTGTCACATTAGAGGGGAGGTGGAACTGGTTCTGTTCGTGGAATATGTGTCCAAACGAGGAATATGAGATGTGTTCCTCAAGATAGTAGTAATGATGATTTGGGTATCTGTGTAAATGTCTGTAAATGAGGACTGTCAAGCGGGTTACGCAGGAAAAAGGGCACTGATGAATTGGGTGTGTGTGTGAATGAGGAGTGTGAGGCGGGTATAAGTGGAATCGGGATTTAATTGTTCAAAGTTTGGGGGTGATTCTTCCTGCAATTGGATGGGTGTCTGATAAACATTTCCTACATTTGCTGAATAATTTCATTCCATGCAATGTTTGAAATTCAATTCCTAATAGTTGGTGTAGCATTTGAGCAATAGTAAGTGTGGGTTTAGCACTGGAATATGGTACATCTCAATAAGTACAGGTTAGTATCTGGATCCTTATCCTTGTAAGAAAGAAGGTTCGGAGGATCTCGTGAGTCCTGATTTTCCTCAGCCAAAATAGAAGTGATTGTTAAAGAAATATACAGAACCCAAGGCAATTGATAATATTCTAAATTTTATGTGCAGCACTAGGCTCTGAAGGTGTGAATAAGCTTGCATTAGAGGCCTGGATTAACTTATGTTTCGTCAGGCCCTCAAAAGTTTGTGGATTAGAGACATTCTAATTAATAAGTATGGGTTAGCAGTGGAATTCTGAGACTACCCAATTTACTACAGTTAAGATTTTGGGTTTGAGGGTGATAGGTTGGAAACTTGGAATCCTAAGAGTTGGGAGGATTTTATGTTTGATTGGAGAGGACAGAGATTTGAAACACGAGGGGTTGGGAATAATTTGTGTTTTCGGTGGTGAATAAATAGTATTGAGTCATGATGAGTATGGGGGAAAAGATTTGGAGTCTTCTCATATGTAAGCTACTCTATAATTTAAGTACAATCAAGTTCACAGGGCTGACATCTTAGATCTTAAAAGCACGCTTTCTTCCCATTTAAGCTTTGATATAAATTTGATTAGCTGTCACGTCGGGTATTGTGGATGTGTGAAACTGAGTTGGTCTTCAAACCAATCGCTTTCTAATTTCTTCTAGGCTGTTTGTTCTTTGATTCCTGAACTGTCTCAAAATAATGCCGTCATTCTCTGCTTGCAATAGTTCTTTAGAATATGAAATTGTAGTTGGCTTTCAGAGACAATATACAGCTTCTGATTGGGCTTATGCACATTTTTAGCATCTAAAAAAATTGCTGCTAGGCTTTGCAGAACACTTAAAATTGTGATTTGCTTAACATTTGTAAAATGAGGTTTTGGGTTCTCTAACAATCTCCCAGCATTAATTTTGGGATTACCCAAAAAACAAATCGGAATTTGGAGTGGGTTAATAAATGGTTGCATTGAGTTATAGATAAAGCAGAATATCCCCAAGGATTTTGCAAAGCTCTAGCAATTTGATTCTCTCCGGTGTTGCAGATAACAGAGTAGAGTTTAGGTTCACGCGTTGCTTGTGAACTTGGAAACCTTTTAAGGGCAGGTTTATGATTTCAATCCCTTGCAATGAAGAGAGCGGCTCTCCAGAGTAGTTCAATCATGGGGATTCTGGATGATGAGATCCTTGTAACTATTCTTGACAAACTGCAGGATCCCACAGACAGAAAATCATGGTGCTTAGTCAGCAAACATTTTTTCTCTTTGGAAGCGAGGTCTAGGAAGCAAGTACAGTTAATGAGATCAGAGTTGTTACCCAGGATTTTACAAAGATACAACAAGATTCACCATTTAGATCTATCCCTTTGCTCCCAGATCACAGATGAAAGTTTAGGGCACGTGGCTCACATCATTGGGAATCGTTTGTTTTCCATCAACCTCTCGAAGTTGTGGACTTTCACTCATCTGGGTATAGCAGAGCTGGTTGAAAGTTGTCAATCTTTGGTTGAGGTTGATCTTTCCTATTGCACTGAATTCACAGATTATGCAGCTGAAGCTATAGCACATGCCCGAAACTTGCAATCATTGAAGCTAGTGAAATGCAAGCAAATCACTGACATGGGCCTTGGATGCATAGCTGTTGGATGCAGGAAGTTGCAGACTCTGAATCTTAAGTGGTGTGTCGGGGTCACAGACCTTGGTGTTGAGCTGGTTGCTGTCAAATGCAAGGAGCTACGGAATCTTGATCTTTCTTACTTACAGGTAACAATCTGACTTGAGCCTTAGTTAAACCTTGTTACTGTTTTCTTTTTCTGCGTTTATGGATTTGTTTTGTCATGTGAAGGCAAAATTAAGGTTTTTGGATCTGTTATGGCACACTATTTTTTTATAAAGGGCTATTCTCCCCTTTCAACAATTTGTGGTCGTTGCAGATAAAACCTTTTCATACATGTAGGGAAAATTCTAATTAACCAACATTAATGGAGAATCTAAAAGTTAATGAATCTTGACTAATTTTTACTGATATGATTTCTCAAAAAATAAAAAGAGTTTGGTAAAAATAAAAACTATGTCAGTTTCCAGAAAGATTATTTTGTGTGTTATATAAATAAAAGTTGACAAATCTTGAAGGCAAAAATGATTGTTTTATAAAAATTGGCGTTTGTCTTCAGTTTCAGTTTACAATTTTTTTTAAAAAATGTTAACTCACCAGTATTGGCCACTGAAGTTCTCCCCATGTAAGGCAATCAAAATTCCCTAGACATGAAAATTGTGAAACATGCATATATTCAAGAAAGCCTGGTCTTTTATGTAGTGACATACTCTAACTAATTCTTTTGGTTAGGCATTGTTTGGTAACAGTCAGCTATTGCTTAAGCTGTACGTTTATTCCATATGTAATATATATAACGCATACACACAGAAATGATTTTGCACAGAAAAATAAGAAATGTTCATAACATGTCCATGACACCATACATTTTAGACAATATTAAAATTCATCCAGCTATTTTAACCTCATACATACCCTGTTTTTTTATTTCCTTCCATGTTGGTATGATTCCCCTTTAATGCTAAACTGTTAGATTTTGGAGTTAGAGTTTTGTAGTTTATTGCATTATCATACATAATATTGAATTCCTAGATGACTTTTTCATGTCAGGATGTACTTGATTATTTGCAGTGATTGAACTGCTTTGGTGATTAGTCATAAGCCATGATAGTGGTTCTCGTAAACATAGTATATAAATATAATAGAGATTGTTACCTCAATAGTAATTCAAGGGAATGCATGTGTTTTGAATTAAGCTCAACATTTAACACAGCTGAAATGTGATTTAATTTATCATACTTGAAAATGGATCACTGCATACTGAGAAAGTGTATTTTGCTGCAGATAACCAACAAATGTCTTGAATCTCTTACACGTCTAAGCCATCTTGAGAACTTAGCATTGGTTGGATGTGTTGGTGTGGGTGATGAGGGCCTTATTTATCTCAGGAACAAATCTTTACAGGTATGGAAAATGAATAAGCCATGATCCTTATTAAAATTAAATAAGCTAATGGGAATGGATAATAGTAAATTAAGTTTCAGAATATTCAATTTTAGGGTTTTGAAAACTTAGAAAGAGTCTCATATGTTACTTTTTTATTGAGGAGGTGTGCTAGCATTCATGTGGGTGTGCATGGGTGTGCCTGTGCATATGTGTGATTCTTATCTATATCTATATCTATATACTAACAGTTGTTCCCAACACCAATTTTTACAAAATGCTATTGCAAGGCCTATCAGCTGCTCAAAGCTCTTTCTTTATAGATGGATTTATTAAGTGCCAAGAAAGTAGAACTAATCATGGTTCCAGTGACATTCAAAGAATTTTTCATTGCATAGGCTGGTAAAAAAGCAAATTTGACATAGATGTGTTTATGTATTTTTTGTGTAAGCACATATAATCATGCACATTGAACAACCACCATGGAAATCATGTATGCAATGGACTGGTTCTTTCCAGGACTATTTTATGGGTTTCTAAGCATGCCCTAAGGATAAAACATGTCAAGGCAGTCCCACCATAATAAAAAGAATCTCGTAAATGATGTTGCTGGAGGATCCTTATTGGCCAATGTGGAAAACGAAAAACTAAAGAAAGTGACTGTGGAGCACTAATAGCCTTTGCAGGGGTTAAGAAACTCAAACATTATTCAATGCTGGGTTTTCTTAGGTGTCCAAAAAGCAGGCTGAATCAATGTTCTAGTGAAATTTGAAGGGATTTTCACTACATAGGCAGAGAAAGAAGCAAGTTTTATTCACTTTTTAATTTTTTGTATGTTTGTGTGTGTAAGCACTTGTACATAAATATCTATGTATGAAAATGTAATATATGCTACCCATACGTAGACAGTTTTGGCCATGGATGAATATGTAGGTGAAGGACTTGGTCCTAGCAAAATTTATAGGCGATAAATTTATAGGCGATAGATTCGGGCCTAGATGAATGTGTAATTTATTATAATCACCTCTCACACATCCACCAAAACGTACAGTGGGGTCCATTTATCCTTTTCCAATCATTTCATCTTGGTTTCTGTGCCTTAGGCATTAATTTGCAACATTTGCCTCTCTTGTCTTCAAGGTGTTGTTTTATTATAATTGTCAGTTCTTGCATACAAGGAATCAATTCGATTGTGTTACAATATTAGGCAAAGTGTTTTACATACTACAGCTGATCCATTTCAGATAAATTGAAATCCCCACTGACCCCAATTGGTCTCTTCTCTCTTCCTCAGTTTTCATGCTTCATAATGTTGCAAAGGTATCTATTAAATCAATAATTGAGATGGTTGCTCCCAGGGATTTCATTACCTTGGTTGATGACTAGCTAGTTGGTTTCTGGAACTTGATCTTCAAGAAGAGAGTTAGAAGTTGGAACTTACTTTCTCAACAAGTCTATTTTTCATTCATGGTTTTATTCACAGAGGCCACTAGGCTATTGAGTAATTTGTCAAACTGTTGAAGCCTGGCAAAAGTTGATCTGGACATCTTGATTGCTACTCTCATTTCAGGGGTGGATTACTGCAGTCTTAAACTTCTTGGGCAGCTTTGGGTAATCCTCATCCTAGTAGATAGCTACCTGCTGGTTTATTTGATGACTGTCAACTTCTTGATCTTCGATCCTTCTGATCTTTGCCTGATGTTGGCACCAAATTTGAAGTTTGTCTTGTTTATCTTGGTTGTTTTCCTCTTTTGAGATGTGCCACAATCGCTTTTATCTTTGTCTTGGTTCCTTATTGTGCTGGATATTCCTTTCAGAGGAGCATTTGGTCTGGTGAGCTGGGCATTGGCTGGAATATGTCTCAAAGGAGTTGAGGATCTTTACCCATGGTACTGTATTAATCATTCTGTGCTCCATACAACTTTCTAGTCCTTGATATGATTTAAAGCTGACCAAAACCTGGGCAAAACCTGGGGAGGCTGCCTGTTTCAACTTTATACCCCTTCAGGTTTTTACTTATTGACAATGCTCCAAAGTCCAAAACAAAATTGGCATTGTCAATCACTTAAACCCTCAAGGATTGCAGGTTGTGCTCCTAACAGTTCTTGGATCAGATAAGGCTTCCATTGCCAATGCTGCAAGGGCTTAACTTTTAAACTCATGCTATGTTTGTGGTTTCGTTTTTGGTTCTTTTCCATCGTTCTCTGTTTCTAGGTTTGTTTCTCTGTCTGGTTTCCTACCTAGCGTAACATGTAAGTAATAAGTGGTATTGCATGTACTGAACTTCATGATCATGGAGCAAGTGAATTCTCACCAGCAGAGAGTTGCTTATAGCTAATTACAGTTACAAGTTATTGATTCTTTGGTTATTAATGGTAGGAATCAATTACAGCTTTTAGTGGCATCTTAGTTTTATCTAATGTACTGTCAGGACAACAATGTTTGAAGCATCAAGTAACATCAAGGCCCAATCATGAGAAAACCTATTATTTAGGTTGTAAAGTAAACACAAAATTTTGGTTTGCGAGAAATTCTCCAGGCCCTATGAAGGTTTATAATGTGGATCTGTGTCTCTGTCCCCTTTTTGGTATTTCTTCTACTAATTGTCTTTTCATGCAATTTTTCCCAAATTTTGGAAGATATGTGAATCTCACTTGTATTATTCTGTAGAAGGTGGTTAATTTATTCTTGCTTTTAAAAATTTGAAGTAATTGCACATTTTAAGAAGTCCTAATGTTCAGTAAGGTTTTGTTTCTGCTTGATCACCGACCCAATTAAAAATATCATGAGAATCTGGCCAAAATTCTGGACCCTAAAACATCTGTATCTGCTGTGATATGTTGCTTGTTGACTGTCATAGGGACTGGATGTCTCAAAGTGTCGCAATATCAGCTCTACTGGAATAATCAACCTTGCAAGTGTTTCTCCAGAGCTGCACCAACTCACTCTTGCGTATTGCATACCGGTAAATATTAAAGCTTTGATAAAGACTAACTTTCTTGATAGTCATGATATTTTAGTACATACATTTAATTCATGTTGTAGCCATTGTTTTATGATTTAACAATCTATTTATTTGTATAATGCAGATTACAAGTGATCTTGCAAGCTCCCAAACTTTTGATGGACTGCAAATAGTCAAATTTGATGGTTGTAAAATTTCTAGCACTGCACTGGAGTCTGTTGGTAGAAGCTGCAAATATTTGAGGGAATTAAGCTTAAGCAAGTGTGTTGGAGTCACAGACAAAGAATTGAAAGGATTTTTGGCATATTGTAGAGACCTGAACAAGTTAGATCTTACATGCTGCCGTGATCTAACTGATGTTGCTCTATCAGCTGTTGCAAGATCATGCAGATATCTTTCATCTCTTAAGATTGAATCTTGTCATTTGGTTACAGAGAAGAGTTTGACAATGTTAGGGGAGGGTTGTCCTTTCCTCCAAGAGCTTGACCTGACTGATTGTAGCGTAAACAACACAGGTTCCATGCTTCCTTAGATTTGAAAATGAATAGAGTTTTGAAAGGGATGATTTTAATAGTAATAGGTTTTTAGCCCATAGAGATATCTTTCATCATCTTTTACAATTCTTGTATTTACAATATCCATTCATGCAGGATTAGAATCCCTTTCGAGGTGCTCCGAATTAATCACTTTGAAGCTAGGATTCTGCTCAAATATATCTGATGAGGGGATCATCCATATAGGTGCACGTTGCTCAAATCTCCAAGAACTTGATCTGTACAGGTGCTTTCTTGAATTATCGATGTCTTCTGCATCTTTACATAATGTTTGTTGGAAAAGAAAAAGTCAAGAATGTTTATTGAAAGTTATTATTCCCAATTTAAGATGTTTGCAGGTTACTAATTGAGATTGTATATCCAGATCCACAGGTGTTGGTGATACAGGAATGGTAGCAATCTCTAATGGGTGCCCGAGGTTAAAGAGCATAAACCTTTCCTACTGCACGCATGTTAGTGATGATGCTCTGAAGTCTATCTCAAGATTGCGTAAACTTCATAACCTTGAAATCCGAGGTTGTTCTGGTATTTCATCTGCTGGTCTTTCAGCAATTGCTTTAGGATGCAAGCGCATTGCTGAGTTAGATATCAAAAGGTGTTATCGTGTTGATGATGCTGGGATATTGGCAATAGCTGATTCATGTCAGAATTTGCGACAGGTAATTATATCTTACAATGCAACTTTTTGATGCATGTGCCCTTGCATATCTCACATTGGAATCTCTGGTATTTCTGCAGATAAATTGTGCAACGTTTTGAATCATGTTTTTCTTAATATCTTACATTGGAACCTTTGTTGTTTCTGCAGGTAAATCTTTCATATTGTACAGTCTCAGATGTTGGATTTTCAGCATTGGCAAGCCTTACTTGCTTACAGAACATGAAGCTGGTTCATTTGAGGAATGTAACTGTTAATGGCTTTGTTTCTACTCTGTTGGCTTGTGAGAGTTTAAAGAAACTGAAGCTTCTTGAATGTTTAAAGTTTAAATTACCACCTTCTCTAATTAAGCGCTTAGAAGCCCATGGGTGCACTATTCGCTGGATGGATAAACCTTTTGTGATGTGACATTCTCATCTAACAGGATTTTCCAACAATCCAATGTTTTCAACAAACATGTTATGTATTTCAGAGTTCCTTTTTAGCAGTGTCATGCTTGACTCGAGGAAATGTGCCCGATGATCAGAAACTTTGTGGCATTTGATAATTACACAAATTTTCAGAAATGTGAATTATGGTTGCGGCTGAGGACTCTGCTGGTTTGGTTTTCTCTTCTCTGTTTTTGCTCTTGGTGATTAACCCAAACCATGTTTTTTTTCTGGAGATATATGTTTCTTGGCTGTCATGGTCTGGTGAAATAAGCTATATCTATGTAAATAAAATAAGATAAACTTCAAGAGTCTTTTTGGAATGCTATGCCTTCAACAAAGCAACATTTTCTTCGATTTCAATACAGTTACAAAAGCATTTAGTTGGAAATGGATAAAATTGTCCATGCATTGAAGATATCCAAGAGTTTTAGGCTTTCCCTCAATTGAATAGAAACTAAATTATAATTTCCTAAATTCCATAACATTCCAGAGGCTTCTAGAAGATAGTCAGGTGAATATTTTCTTGGAAAAAACCAAGCATACATCTATCTTGTACCTGGTTCGCTACTCAATACATACTGCCTCCTGCCCTTTTTCCTGTGAACACATGCTTTCTGTGTTCTTAAGTTCTTTATTTAGCATATTAATTGTTGTTGAATTCTTTTTTTAACCACTTATCATCTGAAAGCTTGCTTGAAGAGAATTTGATTATGGACTTTACAACATTGAAAGAAGATTGTCTTCTTCTGCGCTCTGCAGGTTAGATCTTCCCTTCCTGAAATGCTTTCTCATGGACTTTGATGCTCTTCTGAGGAAGCAATTTGTAAAGCTGGAGTCTTAAAGTCTTTCAGTTAAAGTGCATTGATGCTATCATCGTATGATGATCTGTATGGCCACCTACGTCCTTAATTTTCATTTATTTTTTAAATTGCGTACTAGGGTTAGATGACATTTTCATACCATTGAGTAAATTTCAAGCAAATTACAATGGAATTTAGGGTGAGAACTATACATAAAGGTCACACCATAATTGCCTGCCACAGCATGCATGCTTCACAGTATGAAAGGGATGAGTATATGTGGATGAATATACAAAAATAATTAAAGAAATTTGAGAAGACATCAAGAAGGGGTAACCTTGGAAAAAGGAAACTTTTTAACTTTTTAGGAAAATTATATTGAAGATACTGATAACCTTATAGTTTTAGGCAAAAACCATTCAGTCCAGACTTAAAAGCTTGCGTGAGTTAAGGCCATATACTAAATTCTGTTGGTCGAGGACTTTTCCAATGTTGTTCCCTTTAAGTTACATTGGTGAAGCTTTTTTTTTTTTTTTGGTATCGTTATAAGCTATCAGATCTTTCGTATGTTAAAAAAATATACATTGAAAATGAAGTAAACAAGTGTCTTAAGTTGTTACAGGCCACCCTAGATTTCAAAAATTACTTTTTACTTTTTTGTTAATTGTTATAATGAAACATGAAATTATGTATCGTGGATAGTGGGTAGTTAAATGTTATGATGAATTTATGCAAGGTGATGTTATTGCATTTATATGAATTACCTTTGGATATGTGATGATATGATTATGATGAAATGTGATGTGATGTTTCTACATTAAAACAAAATATTAATGATGTAATGATATGACTATGATACAACGGTTTTTGGCTAATTATTTGTTTGTTTCTTGAGTGGACATGTAGGAACAATTTTTGCGCGCAGAGGAAAAGGGGGAGTATCACCTAGGAGAAGGGTAAAATCACATTTGAGCTTAGCATTGGTCAAGTGTTTGACTTTGTTAAACCTAGGTGTGTCTAGGGTTGTCAGTAGCATGTTCGAAGGTAAGTCAAACTTGAGGTTGTTGAGTCGCGTTCTTTTTGTTTTGCTTGGATTGTAATAATTTGGGGTTTTAATAATTTTTCTTGTTTATATATATATATATATGTGTGTGTGTGTGTGTTTATATGGATGCAATGATATGCATCGACGTATGTACATATATGTTCACATAAGAATATATGTGTATTTAATGAAAGAAAATAACGCACATGTGTATTCATACATATAAAGCGTTGTATTCTAAATGTTGTTATTTGATGTTATTGATATTAAAATGCATGATGGATGTCGATCATCTTGGTTATCTAGGAATCCAATACAATATGGTGATTACGCCAATATAGCGACAAGATAAAATCAATGTCATTCTTGCCTTGCTTATCGTTTAGTAACAACATTAATGTTCAAATTTGATTGCATTAAAATTCAAATTCTTTATGATTCTTTTAACTGGTTGTTCAAGCCGTGGACTATGTTTAAGCTTTGAATGCATTAAAATTTATATTCTAGTGATTCTAGAATCGGTTGTTAAGTTGTATAGGCTCGACTCTTTTATAGAGGAGCTTGGTTGGCAATGGGCATTTGAAAGCTAAGTTTGTATTTGATTAAACTGCCAATGTTGAGCCTTGATGGGTTATGCGTGGAGAATGTCATGAAGGTGGAAAAAATCAGTTACTATTTGTAATTCAAATCTTTCAAGCCACAACTTCCACCACGTGAGGGTAGAGTGGTAACTATTTTTTTTATAACTATTTCTTGCATTAGTAAGGTCGTGATAATCTTTGGAAAGACAAATGGGTAAAAGCACAAAGTTTTGTCACACTTTCGGCCAAATAAATAGTTCTGAACAAAATATTTTCGGTCGGGAAGGTTTCGGTCGAATAGGTTTCAACCGAAACCACGTGGCCTATTACGAGGCACACAGGTTTCGGCTGAATAAATTTCACCTGAATCCCAAAAAATCAATTTTTTCCTTTTCCCATTTTGAAATTGGTTTTTTTAACGTGTGAGGTTTCTATAGAAAGGGTTTCGACCGAAACCTTTTCTATAAAATCTGTTTCTATCGAAATTGTCTATGTGGCATCCTAGTTAGCAACCAATTCAACTTTTTCAGAATTTTCTGAGACTTTCAATTTTAGCTACGTATTTTTTTTAGTAAGAATGATGTTTTAAAAAAATAAAAATAAATACGCTTTTGTAGAGCTCAAAGTAGTGAATCTGAATATGTAATTTTTTTAATATTTTGATTAGTTTTAATATATTTTATTTTTAAAAAAATGCAAATAGGTTGTTAAAGTTAAAAAAGAGGCTGATTAAAAATTAAAAATAAAATAGTAAAACATATTAAAAAAAATTAAAATTATATGGGGCACAAGAGGAGAGTCTTCTTCAAAAGGGTATAATTTGTTTTTTGAAAATGATTAAAAAAATAGACAATAATTGACGGTCTGTGAAAACTGTTTAAAATGTTATTACAAGAAAAATATACATCAAAATTTGATTGTTTTTTCCATGCACAAGATATTGAAGTTGCCTCTTTGGAGAAAAAAATTTTAAGGAGAAATGAAGTATTTTTCAATTTATTTCTTGATGGCCTGTGAAGTCACTTTTTTCTAAAATTTTCAGCATTTCAAAATTTGTTTTAAAATTGATAAAAAAGTAATGAAAACAATTTTTTTTTTTAAATCTAAAAAATTATAGGAGCAAACTTCATCAAAAGTTCTACATTTCATTAGTTTACATCAATTTGAAATTCAAAACATAAAGACCACTTTTATGTGGTCGAAGTTCAAAAAAAAATTTGTTGTTGGTCAATTCCTTCATAAAATGTGACACATATTGTGTTTTTACCTAGATATTATGTTATCTTTGTGCAACTGATTGGAATAATTGTTTTTGTTGGGAGTGGTCGTAGATTTTGTGTATTGGGTAAACCAAATCATGAGAATCAAATTTAGTTTCATTATTATCCATTTTTATTACAATTAAGTTGTGCTTTTCCAAGGGCAAAGTTAAGTAGTTAGGGTGCAGGTTAGTATAAAAAGTTTTTGTCAACTCGTTGAGGGGATTATCTTTTGGTTTTAGATTCATTATTTTTTTAGAAAGAAGCAAAAAGGAATTGTTGTGGTTTTTTTAAGCAAGATTGAAGTGAAGGTTAGCTAGTTTTGGCATGGGAGTTGTAGGTGCATTCTACCTTGCCATAATTGTTTCAATAACATTGGGAAACTGAAAATAAAGACTCTCCATTTAGTTGTGATTGGGTTGAACATGAATATTATCCTCAAGCAACTCTTGAGCTAGTGTGCAGGCATGTTGTTTCATCATTCTTCTTCTAATATCAATAATATATTTATTTGCAAAGAAAGATTTGAAAGTGGTTTATTGAGCCTATTATGGGCAATCTTGGCTTTATGCTTAGTTGTGCAAGTTTTATATCTTATTTACAATCCTTGTTGAAATAGCTTTCTTTGGATTTAAAGGAAGAAATGGATTCTTATAGTTGTATGGGTTTTTCCCTTGTTCTTAAAGGCTCTCTTGCAAAAAATATGGTTGTGTTAGAATCATGAAACCAACCACTTGTTTGATATGAGTCTCTCTTTATTCATAGAGGAAATGGCTTTGTTTTCTTGCCAATTTGTAAATCTTTATTGAATTCAATTGATTAAATAAAGTTCATTAATGAACACATGACAAGAAAATATCGAACCACTATTTCTTTGAGGGTATTGAACCAAGCTTGTAAGGTTGGGAATAAAAGAAGTGGTAGAATAGTTTTAAGCACAACTAGGTATTAGTTCTTGTTAAGATGCCTACCGGTTAATGTATAGTTCTTCTTTACTACTTATTGAATGATTTTGTGATTTAAAATGGTTTCTTGAAATGAAAGACCTTACCATTTGGCTTAAATTGTTAAACCCCTCAATGAGCTATATTTGAATAGAAAACACCCAAATGGGGTATTTTTGTGTACAATGTCTTTATATTATGATATCGCCAGTTAGGTCAAGTTATCTACTATTGTTGTCAAAGAATGCCATGGGTCTAATTTTGAGTAGATACTCTTTTATGTTTAGTGGCAGTTGCCAAAACTAGGTACTTATGCTGAGTAACTTGGGAGTTCGAAGAAAGCATAAAACTAAACCTACTCAGTCGAGTTATGACTAGAAAGTCAAGGTGTGTAGAGTAAAATTTTTCTTTATGTTTATTCATGGGTTGAACAATCAATTCGAGTAACCCTAGGTCAAATATGGTACTCCAAGTCGAGTAGAGGTGTTGGTATGTGGTGACTGATCATGCTATATTGTACACCTCGACATGTATCCTTGCCAGAGTCTAGAGCCGGGTCGGGCCTTGGCCGGGGGTTGAGGGGCGGCAACCCCCGAGGGAAAAAAAAAATCCACTTTTTTTGTGTCATCACCGAAAAAGAAAAAAAACACGACTTTGTAAAACTCTAATTCTGGAAGCTTCTAAAAAGTTTGTTATAAGGGGTTGGGATGAGGTTACAGTATGTAGAAAAAAATGATTATTCGCGAGATTGTAATAAGTTTTGCACTAGATAATAAAATCATTGGATGGCTGCGAT
Organism: Sequoia sempervirens; assembly: GCA_007258455.2. Taxonomy (NCBI): domain Eukaryota; kingdom Viridiplantae; phylum Streptophyta; class Pinopsida; order Cupressales; family Cupressaceae; genus Sequoia; species Sequoia sempervirens. The sequence goes on from VDFB02000003.1 coordinate 726,584,583, forward strand.
TTTGTGGATGTAGTCTGGATTGGGTGAACCACGTTAAATTCTTTGTGCTGTCTTGTTTCTGCTGTAATTTTCTGTGTGTTTTATTTCTCTATTTTATTGATCAAATCTGCATTTAACTATTAGATATCTACTTCTAACCCTAACAAGAGGTGGGTGAACGAATGACTCCACTCAAGTAGTGGTTGAACATAGTTCAAATACTTTGGCCAAAGTGAGTGCAATAGTCTTTGCATGCACTTGTTGGTTCATTGTGACCCAGATTGCTTAACTAATTAGAGTTGTCTTACATAGTTGGAAGGAATCCATAGTTGTTTGACGGTATTGGTTAAGTAGGGTACAACACCAGAGCTCAGATGATAAAACTAAGAGGGTTCTTAACTATGCCCTTCATTGAAGGGCGAGGACACTTCTAGTTAGGAAGGTGTGTGGGGGACCATTGGTCCGTGGTTGGAGGTAAAGCACCTGAGTGATGTTATCTCTCTTGCAAATGACATGCTGAGTCTTGAAAGACAAAAAATTGTCCAGCTATGAGATCTCTGATCTTGTATCTTTATGTTATTGCTATATCTTATTTAATTGAAATCTTTCATGTTGAAATGCAAAAAGGAAAAAGATTGATTATTCTTTTTAGTTGGAAAGGCATGATTAGATGATATGCAATATATGTGTAATCAATTATGTAGATGCATTTTCCGTTATTCAAAGAATTTTTTTATCTCATTTTACTTATGATGTTTTACTATTTGATAAATAAATCCTAGTAATTTATTTTTAGGAGGTGCTTGTTATAGAAGGAGGTGGTTGTTACATATGGTATCAAAACTACTGGGTTTATCATTCAGACCTATGAGCTCACTGCATAAGTTTAACATCCAACGTTAAGTGACTAATGTTTTTAAAACCTTGTGCCAGAATGGTGAGAACTAAAATGACTCCTAGGAAATCTTTTGTTAGCAATGAAAGGTACCTCAAAGCAAAGAAAGAGTGGGAGGTTGTAGTTAAAACCATTGAGGGAAATAACATCGATGGAAAGGCTCGGCTTGGTGACACTGAAACCTTCACTAAAGTAGTGAAACATGTTAAGCAAGAAAAGAAAGAGCTGAAGGAGGCCGCCAAGGCCATTGCTCACATACCTCCAGTCGACTCTAACAAACCATCTCCTTCTCAAAAGATACCCAATGAATGTAGTATCACTAATGCTTCGAATAAATTTGAAGGGTTGGGGGAGAACTTGCGTGTGCGTTCACCACCTAAGATTTTAATAATAAATTCATATGAATCTGAGGGATATGCCCCTCTTGCCCACGACGAATAGTCATCTTATGATAAAATATTGCAAATAAACTAAGGATGTTTTGTATCTAATTGTTGATTAATAAAAGCAAAATTGAAAACATGTGTTTAAAATTATCTCCATAACTTACAATAGAATGTGTGGTAAATTATTGAGTTTGCATGAATAAATGTGATAAATGAAAAAACTAATTAAAAACTTTAAACTGGAAACTTCACGTAAAGCCTAACTCTAGAATGGTACGAACCAAGAGTAATCAAGAAAAAAGTTAGGAAGTTGGTCAACCCTCTGGGAATTTAGAGGCTAGGTTAAATCAAATTCTAGCCATGTTACAAGATACACTAGTAGAATTTGGCAAATAAATGACTACGTGATTAACACTTTTAGTCATAGCAATTAAAGATGACTAAATTCTACTCATTTTTTGCAACACAACTATAAATGACTATTTTGATCATCATAAGTGACTAATTTGATCATCGGGTAAAAAATGACTAGTCACACAATTAAAAATTGGACAATATGATATTAAAGTGGATAATTAAAAAATATATTTTGAATTGAGGGAGTGGGTTGTATTATAATATATTATATTACAATACAATACAACATATTATATAATATTATATTATTATTATATATATACATTATATTATAAATTATATAGTATTATAATATAATATTAATATAATAATATATATTAATATATTAATATAATAATATATATTAATATAATAATATATAATAATATAATAATATATAATAATTATATTATATTATATAATATTATTATATAATATTATCTTATAATATTATATAATATTATATTATAATATATAATATTATAATATATTTCAAAGCAAGACATTTAGTTTCAAAATCCTCTTTCACAATGAAAATTAAATGCGATTTTACATAATAAAAAAAAATGGGCTAAACATACTCTAGAACCCTCATCGAAACCTTATTTTCAGGTTGCAGCTCACCAAATTGGAGAAGTGAAAGGTCAATCCCAGCGAGGAAGAGTTTGGAGGAGCAATAAAGGAATGAAAGCGTTGCACTCTGCTTGCATATTGCATTTTATTTCCCCCATTTTGCCTTGAAAGTATTGCATTATGCTTGCATACTCCATTCTATTTTTGTTTTATTGCATTTGAAGGAATGGATGAGTGAAAGTGACAAAGGAAAGGAGGCGTGAAGGGTTTGTTTTCTATGAGGGTCATGCCCTCCATAAAGTTCAGTTTCCTTTTTTTTGTTCTTGTAAATTTAGTTTTCATAGTATTTTATATATATATATATATATATATATATATATATATATATATTAAGCAACTGTGATAATGAGATTTCAAAATATAGACAAACAAGTATATGAACAAAATCATTTGTTATACATATGTATCTTTATTAAGAATTTCATTCATTTTCTTATAGCAATCATCCAGTAAATTTATTTAAAGCTAAACATTTTGTCGTGGTAGGGTTTCGTTAATTTTTCCCCAAATTGGTAGAGGCCCATTTGTTGAGTTGAAATGCGAGGAAAATAAATTATTATCAAAAAGATATGGTAGGGTTATCACAAACTTTGTTGCTGAATTCAGTTCATCTTCTTCCCAAGTTTCGACCTATACATCGCTTGCCCACCACACGCAAAAATATTGTTGTTTTCAGGGAGGAATTTTGACAAGGGGATTATTCTAGGAATATTTGCATTGTAGCTTCTACCCATCATAATTGCCCCTCGTCCTGCCTCTGTTTCGACATCAATGGTGTCATGTCCCCTTCTAGTTGACATCTCTCAGTTCTTGAGATTAGCCTATTATGTGACGCTCGTAGGCTGATAGTGTGGATAGAGGGTCTTGTTGAGGCATGGCTTGGCTTCAGTTATTAGAATCATTCAATTTGGCTTTCGTTCGGGGTCGTTTGGACATCATTTGCTTGACTTACTATTTTTAGTAAGTGGAGACACTTAGCGGAGCACCCCTGCTATTTTTAGCAGTATGGTCTGGTCATATGCAGATTCAGTCACTTATCTTCTGGCTTCAGACGATTCGTCAATCGGACTTATATTGAGAGAAATATTAATATTTATTTGCCAAAATAAATATTAATTAAATTGAAGCTTATTATATAAAGTTATAATATAATTTAATATTAAAACTTAAGTAATTTTTTGAAGGGGGTCGACCATCATGAAGAAGGGGCCATTTTTAATTAATGATTATAATTAAAAAGGCGTCCAAACTATTGAAAGATTAAAAGTGAAAATTCAAGTTTTATTTAAATGATGTTTTTTGAAGAAAATCGACCCAACTGAGAAGATATAAGTTTTCTTTGTGAAAACTTCATTCATTATGTTATGAAAATCAATTTTAGCCAATTCTTCCTTCAGAGAACGAAGCCAAGGGTTTCAATTGTCTTTTGCATTGGAGAACGAGCCATCTTCAGTGTTTGCAGTTCATAGGCTATGAAATACCAGTTGATTTATTGCCTGCAGTTGAATAACTTCATTTAGAGGTTATTACAGATCTTACTGTGAGTTCATTCTATCCAATGATTGGGCTGATTGCTTTCCAGAGAAGAATTTTTCCATTCGCCATCAGTTCTTAGACATCTGGCGCACTTCCCAAGGTGGTACAGATTTTATTGTTGTTGTTCAAGGGTCATACCAATCAGCTTGAGGGTCATACTTTTCATTCTAGCCTGGACGCCTTGTCTTTTGGCTTTCTTTCTTCACCAGATGGGATGCCTTGCACTCTGAGTCAATCTGCATGGATTTCAAGGCTGGAGAAATGTCATTTGATGTTGGCCATATTAATTCTTCATCCTTCTGGGGCGGCTGTAAACAACAAATTAGGTTTTTAAATAATGCAATATGCTTTTCCTTTTTGTCTGCATGTTAGGATTTCAGTATTGTAATCACTGAGAAAGAATAATAAACCCATTTGTTATTGATTCAGGAATCTATATGCTTCAGTTTTACCTTATTGTATTTATTTAAGATTTTTAGAAGTATTTCTTTCAAAAATTGCACTATATTCTTTATATGTAAAAACCTCAAAAAAATCAAAAACCTTCAAAACACAAAAAAAGCAATCAATTGAGCATCAGAGTTGAAGTTGAACCAGCAAGGTTCTTCACAGTGGTATCAAAGCGGTTTCCTGCCAGCCTGAGGGTTTGGGATTCATATGCAGCCATAGGAGGTTGGGCCTCACAGATATTACACTCGCAGGAGAGCTTTGTTTGACAGGGAATGGGGATTGAATAGGCAGCTGGGTACCATGGCTGACAGAACATAAATTCCTCGAGATCCTAGGGATGATGATGCAGAGGTCAGACAAACTCTTAGAGATCTTAGGATAGGTCAGCAGTAGGTAGCTGATGTATTACAGTAGTTGACCACAACGATATAGAGGATTGGTTTGCCTAGGAGATCATCACCATGTCGTGATCAAGACAAGAGTGATGCAGGTTCATGGAGGATACCCAGGAATGTTTCACAGACAACAGATAGGCCCACCCATCTGACTTTTGTGAGATAGGAGCTTGATGGGGCTATAGCAGATGAGGAGCCTGAGGAAGTGTTCGTTGATATTCTTATGGCAGTGAACGATGAGTGGGAGTTATTGACCCCAGAGGTCAAAGAGAGAATTACTTTTGACAGGTTTATCACACAGAGGCGAGAGCATTACAGGAACAGGCTAGATAGGAGGCCTAGGCATCAGAATGGTGACCTGAAACATGCCACAAACAAGCTCACTTTAGCTATGTTTGATGGCAGTGGTAAGGTTACAGCCTAGACTTGGTTCAGTAAGTTGGATACCTTCCTTACATTGCGTCCCATGGTGGAGGAGGATGCTATTAGATATGCTACTTTGCATCTTGAGGGGGCAGCTTATGAGTGGTGGCATCATGGGATGGTGACACTTCAGCATGACCGTATCACCACTTACCAGGAGTTCGTGGACACATTGGTGGAACGGTTTGACAAGAAGGATCCTGAGACTTACTTTAGAGATTTGGCTCAGTTGAGACATGTTGGTAGCTTGGAGGCTTACATAGGAAACTTCTAGCAGTTATCAGTGATGGTTCCTAACATATCAGAGAGGCGTCCAGTTGTACTTTTTGTGGAGGGACTGTTGGAGCCAATGAAAGGATGGATCAAAGCATTTGATCCTCTTTCACTATAGGAAGCAATGAAGAAGGCATGCAGCATGGAACTTGCAGCTCCATCTAGCAAGTTCAATTCCAGGAATACTTCTTCATTCAAAGACAACAAGGGATTTAATAAAAATAATGAGAAATCAGATTTTAGGAGTGATTCAAAGGGAAAATCAACAGCACCCTTGGATCGTGAGACTCTAAATGATTTGCGCAGGAAGAAGCTTTGCTTCTACTGCAAGGGTCCCTATGACGCTAACCATGATTGTCCTTTGCGGCCTAAGGGTAAGGCTAATAGGGTTATGTGGGCTTATTATGAGGATTCAAAATCTGAGAATTCTGAACAGCAGGAGAGTTTTGAGGAGTCAGAATCAGAGGCTTCAGAGCCTAAGGTGGGGGCAGAGTCAGAGCTCCAACTTCAGGAGGCATGATTGTCTAGCATTCAGCAGGAGTGATCTTTCAGACTTTGTGGAGTTTTGGCTGGTCAAAAGGTTATCACCCTTTTAGACATAGGTGCCACCCATAATTTTATAGATGCCATATTTGTTGAGAAGCGTGGGCTCATAACCGAGGAGTTTGAGGGCATTCGGGTTAAGGTGGCTGATGGTTACATTCTCAGGTGTGACCGTATGATTAAGGATCTCCCTTTGCGCTTGAATAATTATGAATTCAAGGCTGATTATTATGTGGTGAATATGGGTGATATTGATCTAGTTTTGGGCATGAAATGGCTTCATTCTCTTGAGGAAGTTACACTTCATCTCAAAGACATGGAGATCAGGTTCGAGGTGGATGGGAAGACTCATATACTAAAGGCCATCTGAGACAGTAACGTCAAGACTATTTCCTTCCGACGGATGGAGAGACTTATGCGTCATGACATGGTTGAGTGGGCTGCCGAGTGCACTTTGACACCTACACAGGAGGGACAGCATAAGACCGAGTATCATCCTGACATTCAACAGTTGAGAGTTAAGAATGGGAAGGTTTTCAATGACATTCCACCAGGGAGACCTCCAGACAGGGGTATTGAGCACATCATAGAGCTTGAGGAGGGTGCCAAGCCCATCATGATTACTCCTTATAGGCATCCAAAGCGGCTTAAGGATGAGATAGAGAAGACTATAAAGGAGCTGCTTGCTATGGGTCACATTCAACCAAGTAAATCACCCTTTTCTTCTTCAGTTGTTCTAGTGAAGAAGAAAGATGGTACACTTCGTATGTGCATAGATTACAGAGTCCTGAATAAGAGGACTATTAAGAACAGATATCCCATACCCCGTATATATGAGCTTATTGATGAGCTCCACGGTGCCTGTTACTTTTCGAAGATAAACTTGAGATCGGGATATCACCAAATTAGAGTTCATGAGCAGGATGTTGAGAAGACTGTGTTTCATTGTCATTGTGGACACTTTGAGTTTGTGGTTATGCCATTCGGGCTAACCAATGCTCCTGCTACATTCCAGTCCACCATGAACAGGGTCTTCCACTCACATTTGAGGAGATATGTACTTGTCTTCTTCAATGATATCTTGGTTTACAGCAAGACATGGCAAGAGCACTTGGCTCATTTGGATACAGTACTCAGTATTTTGCAGAGGGAGTCCTTGTATGCCAAGGAATCCAAATGTGATTTAGGGATGACTAAGTTGTTATACTTAGGCCATATTATCAGTGCAGCGGGAGTGCGGATGGATCCTGAGAAGATTCGTGCTATCGTAGATTGGCCTACTCCGGCGAACCTTACACAGCTACAAGGATTCCTTGGGTTATGTGGTTTCTCTCGCAGATTTTTTAGTGGATATTCACACCATGCAGCACCTATGATGGATTTGTTGAAAAAAGGTGCATTCATTTGGACTCCTGAGGCACATAAGTGTTTTGTGAGGTTCAAGGAGCTTATGACTACATGTCTAGTGTTGGCACTACCATATTTTACGAAGCCTTTTGAGCTTCAGTGTGATGCTTCTAGTGAGGGCATCGGAGCAGTGCTTATGCAGGACAAGCACCCGATTGTTTATGAGAGCAGAAAACTCAAAAGACTAGAGAGGGTTTACAGTATATATGATAAGGAAATGTTGGCAATAATGCATGCCTTGGCCAAATTCAGGCAATATTTAATGGGCAGTAAGTTTTGCATTAAAACTAATCATAATAGCTTGAAGCATTTCCTAGGACAGCGGGATTTGAATGACCGTCAGCAAAAGTGGGTGAGTAAGTTACAGGCATATGACTTTGACATCACCTATATCAAAGGTACACAAAATGTTGTTGCTGACGCTCTTTCACGCCGACCTCATCTGAGTTTTATGGTACAGATTGTAGAGGACTGGAGGCACTTGATTGTGGCAGAGTATGCCAAGGATACATGGACATCTGATATTGTTGAGGGATCTATTGTGGACACCAGGTACACACTTGTGAATGACTTGATCATTTACAAGAACAAGATTTTCTTGATCCTAGGGTCAAAGATGAAGAACACCATTCTGTGAGCTTTCCATGATGTACCTACAGCAGGGCATCCCGGGTACTTCAAAACATACAGACAGGTTCGAGAGAGATTTACATGGAAGGGTCTTAAGGAAGATGTTCTTCAGTATGTGCATGAGTGCCCTATTTGTCAGCAGAACAAGTAGGAGAACACGTACCCGACAGGATTGTTGCAGCCACTCTCGATTCCTGAGAGGAAGTGGGAATGTTTACTGATGGATTTTATTACGAGCTTGCCTAAAGCCCAAGGACGTGATTGCATATATGTAGTTGTGGATCGGTTGACGAAGTATGCCCACTTCTTTCTAATCACCACGACTTACACAACTACATAGGTAGCAGAGGTATTTTTCTGTGAGGTTTTCAGATTGCATGGGTTGCCTTGAAGCATAGTTAGCAATAGGGATAGTTAGTTCCTGAGTTACTTCTGGCATGAAGTGTTCAGAATTTGTGGGACTAAGCTTACACTGAGCACCAGTTACCACCCGTAGACCGATGGTCAGATGGAGATAGTGAACAAATGGGTGGAAGGCTACCTCAGGAATTACATTGCAGGGCAGCAGAAGGCATGGGTCAAGTGGATACACTTATGTGAGTATTGTTACAATACCACCTATCACATGACCATTCAAATTTCCCCCTTCATGGCGTTGTATGGGTATGAGGCGCCTAGTTTTCTTGATTTGCTACTAAGTGACAGTAGAGTGCCGAGTGCTGGAGACTTATTGCATGAGAGCCAGGACATTATGAGGGCTCTTAAGGAGAATATTGCTAAGGCACATAATTAGCAGAAGTAGTATGTAGATCAGAAGAGGACAGAGAGATCTTTTGAGGTGGGAGATATGGTATATCTTATGTTGCAGCCCTACCAACAGTCTACTCTCAGGAAGAGTGGGTCTAAGAAGCTCAAGCCATGGTATTATGGTCCTTTAAGGATTGTGAAGCGTGTTGGAGAGGTGGCCTATGACCTAGAGCTTCCAGCGGATAGTAAGGTCCATAATGTTTTTCATGTGTCACATCTCAAGAAGGCATTAGGACATCGTGTGGTACCTTCAGCAGTATTGCCTCCCTTAGATGATGAGGGAAAGTTGATTTTAGTACCTGAGTCGATCCTGGAATACAGGGAAAGACAGCTACATAGGAGGACTATCAAGGAATATTTGGTGAAGTGGAGAGATTTACCAGTGGAGGATGCTACGTGGGAGAGTGAGGAGATTTTGCAGCATCCGAAGTTGAGTTTACTTGAGGACAAGCAATTTCAGGAGGGGCAGACTGTCATGTCCCCTTCCAGTTGACATCTCTCAGTTCTTGAGATTAGCCTATTATGTGACCCTTGTAGGCTGATAGGGTGGATAGAGGGTCTTGTTGAGGCATGGCTTGGCTTCAATTATCAGAATCATTCAATTTGGCTTTCGTTTAGGGTCGTTTGGACATCATTTGCTTGACTTACTATTTTTAGTAAGTGGAGACACTCAGCAGAGCACCCCTGCTATTTTTAGCAGTATGGTCTGGTCATATGCAGATTCAGTCACTTATCTTCTGGCTTTAGACGGTTCATCAATTGGACTTATATTGAGAGAAATATTAATATTTATTTGCCAAAATAAATATTAATTAAATTGAAGCTTATTATATAAAGTTATAATATAATTTAATATTATAACTTAAGTGATTTTTTGAAGGGGGTCGACCATCATGAAGAAGGGGCCATTTTTAATTAATGATTATAATTAAAAAGGCGTCCAAACTATTGAAAGATTAAAAGTGAAAATTCAAGTTTTATTTAAATGATGTTTTTTGAAGGAAATCAACCCAACTGAGAAGATATAAGTTTTCTTTGTGAAAACTTTATTCATTATGTTATGAAAATCGATTTTAGCCAATTCTTCCTTTTGAGAACGAAGCCAAGGGTTTCAATTATCTTTTGCATTGGAGAATGAGCAATCTTCAGTGTTTGCAGTTTAGAGGCTGTGAAATACCAGTTGATTTATTGCCTGTAGTTGAATAACTTCATTCAGAGGTTATTACAAATCTTACTGTGAGTTCATTCTATCCAGTGATTGGGCCGATTTCTTTCCAGAGAAGAATCTTTCCATTCGCCATCAGTTCTCATACATCTGGCACACTTCCCAAGGTGGTACGAATTTTATTGCTGTTGTTCAAGGGTCGTACCAGTCAACTTGAGGGTCATACTTTTCATTCTAGCCTGGACACCTTGTCTTTTGGCTTTCTTTCTTCACCAGATGGGATGCCTTGCACTTTGGGTCAGTCTGCATGGATTTCGAGGCTAGAGAAATGTCATTTGATGTTGGTCGTATTAATTCTTCATCCTTTTGGGGCAGATGTAAACAACAAATCAGGTTTTTAAATAATGCAATCTTCTTTTCCTTTTTGTCTGCATGTTAGGGTTTCAGTATTGTAATCACTGAGAAAGAATAATAAACCCATTTGTTATCGATTCAGGAGTCTATATGCTTTAGTTTTACCTTATTGTATTTATTTAAGATTTTTAGAAGTATTTCTTTCAAAAATCGCACTATATTCTTTATATGTAAAAACCTCAAAACAATCAAAAACCTTCAAAACACAAAAAAAGCAATCAATTGAGCATCAAAGTTGAAGTTGAACTAGCAGGGTTCTTCACAAATGGCTTCATGATCATTTCTTTATTGAGTGTTATGGTTCTTTTTGCTTATGATTATGTTGTTTTCTTGGCTCTTCTTATACAACTCTAACTACTTTTGCTTGATGCTAGATGCTTCTTCTCTTTCTTCTTACTGGAGTGTGCTACTTCTGCTTTATTTCCTATGTGTTAGCAGCCTCTAGATTGATCTTCATGATTCTCTTATAATCGAGCGAGAGCCCTTTTCCTAGGATTAATGTATTAAAAACAAGTTTCAAACAGTATTTTACTCAATTTAGAGTTATGGAATTCGTAACATATCTATAGTCTGATATAAACATAAGATTTATGTGTTTTATTTTATGTTAGGGGACAATGCCAAATGGAATAAAAATCGTAGTAAAGAAACTTTTTGTACAATCAATGCAAGGAAAAGAGCATGAGCTGAGATGGATAATTTTTTTAATAAGGAGAAACATATTTTATAGTATTCATTGTGTTGCAGGTGCAGAAGTAAAGGTTCTTGAGTTTCAAATACAAATGTAACTTTCAAGAAAAGAAATTCATTGGATACAGAGTGATTTTCTAGTTTTATGTCTTTTTGAATTCTTTAATTCTTCAATAAATGTTGTAAAACAGTCAATGAGACTGTAAGTTGCCAATGAGGCACATTAGTTTTGATTTTTCAATGAAGTTGTAACCATTGAGGTTTTGATTTTCTAGTGAGGCTTAATGAAGTAAAAAAAAATCACTTATAAATACTATGTTGTGGCTCCTCTTGATTTGTGATATGTTTGTGTTGATCAATCATATTTGTTCAAGCATATTAGTCTTCACTTCATGGTGCTTCTCTCAACATTTGAATATCTATGATACTTGAAATTTATATGCATAAATTTGTGAGAATTAATTAAGTTAGATTTGATTTGTAACTTGAATCATTGATTCATCCAAATAAATGACTAAACCATGACTAACTAAATGACTACCATGACTAAATAAATAATTACAATGACTAAATAAATGACTATCATGACTAAAATAAATCACTACTATGACTAAATAAATGACCAGTTAACAACACTCAATGACTAAATTAATGACTAAATATACTATCAAATTGATCAATCAAAACAACCAATAAATGACTAAAAGTGGTTTATTCATGAATTTGGTCGTGTTATAAATGATTGGAAATAAACTACTAATGGTCACGTGACCAAGCAAATGGTCGCATGGCCAATTTTTAGTAATTTTTTTAGTCATTTATTTATGTTTTTGTACTAGTGATACAAGGGAAAGGATTAATACCCTTGAAGGAGAGGTCTGAGGTAGACCTGGAAAAGAAACCACCTTTGAAGGTAAAAATGGAAATCATCATGTTTGTACTACCTAAAGCAAGCATGGGGAAACCAACTCAAAGTCCAGGTCGAATGATGCAAAAAGGGACCAATTAGCCAAAGAATTATCTAGGGACATTCTGAAAATAACTCTCCCAAAGTTCGATGGCATAGTAAGTGGAGATGCCACAAAAGTTGGCTAACCAAAATGGAAAAGTATTTCGAGATTTGTAACTATTCTAAACTGATCGAGGTCGTCTGTGGAGTGTATCAACTGGTTGGGGAAGCATCCACATGGTGGATGAATAATAAAATGGAGTTGGGTTTTAGCTTTCTAAAGCTAACTTGGGATGAATTTGTAGCCATCTTTAGGCAAAGGTGGTTACCCCAACTTTACTTCAATTGAAAGCTTGTGGATGTTCAAAATATGATACAAGATGATTCCTCGATGAATGAGTATTGGGAAAAGTTCACATGCCTTCTAAAATACGTCCCTCAATAACAAAAGGATGAGCGGTTTAGAATTTGAAAGTTCATAATGGGTTTAAATGCTCAAATTGACAGAGAAGTGGACACACATGGTCCTACCACAATGGACCAGGTGTACAAGAAGGCCATTAAGTAAGAATAGAGACTCAAATCCATGTCAACATATAGAGAAAGAAATTGCAAGAAGTATAATTGGTCCCAATCCTTGTAACCTTTCAAGAGAAGAAGTGGCAAGCAGGATTTTCATAAGAAAAGTGACAGGGGTTCTTATGGAAACAAAAATGAGTCCAGAGGGGACCGAAGAAATGGTGGTAATAATAATAATGGAAAGATAAATGGGGATAATGCAAGAAAGCCTTCAAAAATGTGGGGTCCTCCAGGAGGATGTTTTTCTTGTGGTGGTGACCACTATGTAAATCAATGTCCTAGCAAGGCACCAGGGCCTCAACCTCAAGGGAATCCTTTGTTGACATAGCAAGCTGCCTTTTAGTAGAAAATACATTTAGCCTTGGACAATCGTCAGGAAAAATACTAGTTCATGCTTATCGAAACTCCAGGTATTTTGTTTGGAGTACATGTTACAGTTTTAATTGATACTGGTGAAACTGAGTGTTTTGTTTCTCCTAGATTGTTAAGTAAAGTACTCAGGAAATCTGGATACATGGAGAAATTTTGGTCAGTTGAGTGCAAACCAATCAAGATCTCAGGTAGAGCAGTGTCTATTTGAGGCTAGGGTTGAGTTGCTGAGTTTTTCAACAGAGGTTAACCTTTATGTAGCCCCCTTAGGTTCCTATGATGTCATCTTAGGGATCAATTGGTTATGGAGGCATGGAGTGAAGGTGGACTATTTTTCCAAGGCAATAGAATGCTTAAATGACTTAGGAAATAAAGTGTTCCTACAAGGAACTTCCCGATAGGTCAAAATAAGGAAAATATCTCCCATACAGTTCAAAAGGGTTAAGCAAAGGGGATGTCAGCTCTTTACGGTAAAAATGGAGGAAGTAGAAGAACCAAAGGATAATAAAGAGTTCATCTTCCAAGATGATTTAACGTTCTACGAATCCAAAAATTTCATGAGGTGGGACGTAGAGGATCCATGGATCAGGAAAGATCACATGGAAAAGTATCATTTCCTTTGAAATTTCAAGGACGTATTTCCAGACGAATTGCCTAGGTTACCTCCCAAAAGAGCTTTTGATTTCTCCATTGATACAATCTCAAGGTTAGAGCCAATATCCAAAGCTCCTTACTAGATGACTACCAAGAAATTGATGGAATTGAAAGCACAGTTGTAGGAACTACTGCAAAAAGGGTTGATAAGACCTAGTGTCTCACCTTGGGGAGCACCAATGATCTTTGTTAAGAAGAAAGATGGCACACTATATTTGTGCATAGATTACTGCATGCTTAAGAAATCCACAATTAAAAAAGTACCTATTACCACATATAGATGATCTCTTCAATCAAATGTGTGGGGAAACAACTTTCTCCAAGATCAATTTATGATTTGGGTACCAGATAAGTTGAGGCTCAAGGATAAGGACATCCACAAAAATAACTTTTAGAACTAGATATGAGTACTATGAGTTCACATTTCTTCCATTTGGATTGATGAATGCACCTACAACATTCATGAGCTTAATAAATAGTGTATTTAGGAACTACTTGGATAAGTTTTTTCTTGTCTTCCCCGATGACATATTGATATACTCCAAGAATGAGGAGGAGCACATGCAACATTTACAATTTTTCCTTCAACGATTAAGAGAGCATAAGTTGTACAGAAAGCTATCAAAATATGTGTTCTTCCAGAAGGAAGTGTTGTACTTGGGCCATATCATCTCAGTAGAAGGAATTATAATGGATCTTGCAAACATAAAAGCTTCCTTAGAGTGGCCAACACTGAAAACCATGCAATAAGTTCACAATTTATGGGATTGGAAAGATATTACAGGAAGTTTATGGCCAATTTCTCAAGAATTGCATGTCCCATTACCTCTCTCCAAAGAAAATGTAAGAGGTTTGAATGGTCAAAAAAAATTTATGAGGCACTTGACCTATTGAAAGAAAAGTTGACTTCGGCATCAATTTTAAAAATCTGACCTAAAGGGGAAATTTGTATTCATCATTAATTCCTTAGGAGAGGGATTAGGTGGTGTACTTATGCTAGATGGATGAGTGATTTCCTATGAGTCTAGGAAATTGAAAACCTATGAACAAAACTATGCACCCCATGATCTTGAGCTTGCAGCAATTGTGCATGTGTCACAAATGTGGAGACATTATTTGTTGGGGAAACCTTTTGAGTTGAGGTCTAACCACCAAGGTCTTAAGTATTTGTTTGCTCAACCTCACCTAAATGCTCGACAGAGAAGATGGCTAGAGCTGATATCAAATTATGACTTCGAGATTAGCTACATTAAGGGCAAGGAGAACTGAGTTGCAGATGCCCTAAGTAGAATGATACATGTCTCCTTGGTGATCTCGATGTAAACTAATTTTAAAATCCAAGTATTGCAAAGGTATAGAGGGGACAAATATTATGAGTAGGTTAAGCAAGCTCTAATGGACAACCCCCGAGATCCAAGGTATGATGGTTTTCATTTTGAGTTAGATGGTCTATTGAGGTTCAAGGGAGGAATGTGCATTCTAAACTCAGGAGAGTTAAGGAACACGATATGGAAAGTTCCACACCCTACTCGAGACATCTTGGTGTAACAAAGCTTTTGGATGGTGTTAAGCCATTATATTTTTGGAAGGGAATGCAGAGTGATGTTGCAAGGTATGTGGTAGAGTGTCTTGAATGCCAGAGGGTGAAATAAGAGCATCAACACTCGATAATACTTTTATACCCTCATGAGATTCCAAAGTGGAAATGGTAGATTATTGGCATGGGTTTTATGTAGGGTCTTCCTATGTCTAGAAATAGGCACAATGAAATATTGGTAGTAGTGTATAGGCTCACCAAGGTAACCCATTTTATGCCGGAGAATTTGACAGATGGTGAATTAGTCATAGCCCAAAAATTTGTACAAGAAGTGTTTAGATTGCATAGCATTCTTGAGAAGATTATCTCAGATAGGGACACGAGGATAGCTTTGAGGTTTTGGCAAACCTTATTCTCCTCACTTGAAAATTAGTTGAACATAAGTTCAACATATCATCTAGAGATTGATGGTTGGATGAAGAGAGTAAACCAAGTATTAGAGGATCTACTAAGGGTATATTACATGGATCAACAGTACAAGTGGGAGGACTATCTTCCACTTGTAGAATTTGCATATAATAATTCATATCGCTCCACAATTAAAATGGCTCCATTCGGAGCATTGTATGGAAGAAAGTGTCAAACTCCTATAAGTTGGGATAAGTTAGAAGATATAATTAGCCTTGGTCCATAAATTCTATTAGAAATGGAAGAACAAACCAGATTGATCAGGAAAAGGCTAGCAAAAGCCAAAGATAGACAAAAAAGTTATGTTGATGCCAAGCATGTGCTTAGACATTTCTTAGTGGGAGATTTTTTTTATTGAGAGTCAAGCCTCAAAAGAGTTCCATCAAGTTTGGATAGTCTTCTAAGTTAACTCCTCATTATGTGGGTCGCTTCGAAGTTCTAGAAAAAATTAACCCAGTTGCCTTTAGGATTGCTCTACCACTAGCTCTTGCTAGAATGCATAATGTATTTCACATTTCTTGTCTTAAAAATTATGTACTAGGTAATAATCATGTAATTGATTGGAATGCACTTTAGGTTTTGGATCCAGGAGTGGTCATGATTGAGCCTCTCAAAGTGCTTGAAACACATAGGCTCCACTTGCACAATAAAGCCGTGACAAAATGCAAGGTCCAGTGGGACCAATATGCCGAGGATGATGCCACATGGGAGGATTACCATGAGATTAAACAAAGATTTCCCCATCTCCTACATGAGTTTAAAAATAAAAATTAAGAAATTTTATTTTGCTTTGTTATATGTTATGATACTATACATCATCGAAGATGATGATTCTTAAGGTGGGGGGAATATGTTACACCCCACCCTAGATTTCCAAAATTACTTTTTACTTTTTGGTAATTGTTATGATGAAAAATGAGACTAAATTTTGGAAAGTTAAATGTTATGATGAATTTATGCAATGTGATGTTACTAAATTTATATGAATTACCAATGGATATGTGGTGATATAATTATGATGAAATGTGATGTGATGTTTTTACATTAAGACAAAATATTAATGAAATGTAATGATATGACTATGATACAATAGTTTTTGGTGAAGTACTCATTTTTTTCTTGAATGGAAATGCAGGAACGATTTCCTTACACCCTCCAGAGCAAGAGGGGGAGTATCACCCAAGAGAAGGGTAAAGTTATGAGTTCTCTAGCAATGCCATCTGAGCTTAGTATTGATCAAGTTTTTGACTTTGTTAAACCTAGGCATGTCTAGGGTTGTCAATAACGTGTTTGAAGGTAAGTCAAACCTAAGGTTGTTGATTCGTGTTCTTTCTGTTTTGTAAGGAAGCTAAGGTAGCAGAACAACTTCCTACACTAATTTTGAGAGGATAATAATACAAAACTTTTATAAATCTTTAACAATTACATAAAATTAAAAATAATAAACATAAATATCATGCATACCATGACACAATGATTTACATGGAGAAAACCTTTTTGAGAGAAAAAACCCACACTCCAAAAGTCACCCAATATATTATTTGGAAATCTCAAATATTACAATATACTTGCAGAGCAAGCTTCTCACATGAGTATCACCACTAGAGATCAAGAGACAACACAACCACTATCAGAATCTCAGAAAACATCACACTCTACCACAACCATAATACAACACCCTCATAAAATAAGGTTACATTCTAGGGAAAGACGGGCCAACAAAATATCTTCCATTAGACCTAAAAGCTATTAACAAATGGTCTAGACTTACAATATATCATTATTTAATGTATGTCGGCCATTTAGGATTTTTTGTTAACAGGCTCACATTTTGCTCTATGCTCCAATGTATACACCTATTGATGTAACTAGGAAATATATATATATACATCCTATCAACAATAAACCTTATATAATTGCAAGGTTGAGACACATTTTCCCAAAAAATATCCCACTTGTCATCAAACACCTTGTAAGAGCAATGGGAGGGTGTAAACATCATCTCTCTAATTACTAGGGGCCAAAATTCCCATAGTCTCTAGACACCATCTAAACTTCTCTATGCTCACAGGCTTAGTTAAAGAATCAACAACATTCATCAAAGTCTCTACCTTAACCAGCTTCACCCTACCATCTTTCACCATATCTCTAACAAAATGATACTGTACATCAATGTGCTTGGTCCCGGCATGAAATTTTAGGTTCTTGGCTAGACATATCACACTTTTACTGTCGCAATAAATTGTCACTGCACCTATTTTATTCCAATATCTGAACACAATATTTTAAGCCAAATGGCTTCTTTACAAGCATGAGTAGCTATCATATACTCTACTTCAGGAGTGGACAAAACAACCACATCCTATCACCTACTCATCCAACTAATCGCATCACCAAATAAAGTAAACACATAAGCATTGGTGGATCTTCTGCTATCAACATCACCTACCTAGTCTAAATCCACATAACTATGAATATCAAGAGAAATCTCATCTTTAGTCATATTACTATGAGAACACAAGGAATAATCTGAGGTACCATGCAAATATTTGAAGATTCTTTTGACTGCATCCAAATGAACTCTACTAGGATTAGACATATATCTAGAAAGAACTCCCACTACTTAGGCAATTTTTGGTCTTGTACAAACCATAACATTCATCAAACTTCCAACTGCACTCAAGTCAGGAACTTTGCTCATGTCTTCCATCTCTGATGGAGATGTTGGAAAATTTGTAATAGATAACTTTGTTCCAACTGAAAAGGGAACACACAATGGTCTACAGTCCTACATGTTAAATCTCCGTAAAATTGAATTGACATACTTACTTTGGCCAAGCCATAAATTTATGTTCACTTTATCTCTTTAAATTTTCATCCCAAGAATGTGTTTAGCTGAACAAAGATTTTTCATTTCAAATTTAGCAACAAGTTGAGATTTCAGTTATGAAATCATACCTTTCCCTTTGCCAATAAATAACATATCAACATAATGCAATAAACAAGAAACTATCACCATTAGTTTTATAATAAACACAATGATCTAATTTAGAACGCTCAAATCCAAAACTCAACACATATGTATCAAATTTTTGGTACCACATCCTAAGAATTTGTTTTAAGCCACACAAATATTTCTTCAATTTGCAAACCAACTTACTTTTACCTTTCACCATGTAGTGCTCTGGCTGTGTCATATAAATTATATCCTCCTCCAAATCACTATGAAGGAAAGCAGCTTTCACATCCATTTTCTCAACCTCTAAATCATAAGCAACAACAAAAATCTAATGGATGTTATTTTTGCAACAGGAGAAAATATCTCACCATAATCAACACCCTCAACTTGAGAGTAACCCTTCACAACTAACCTTTCTTTGTACTTCTCAATACCTCCATTTGAACCAATATTTTTCTTGAACACCCATTTGCAACCAATAGGTTTTCATCCTTTAGGCAATGGTACAAGATCCCATGTATTATTCTTTTTCAAATATGTCATTTCTTCATCCATAGCAATCTTTGAGAATTCTGCATCATTCATACCTAGTGCTTCTTCTACATATTTGGGTTCATCCATGTTAGTATTTATTGTAGACTTATGAACAAGCTGATTTGGAGTTTCTTCCTCATCTTTTGAAGATTCAGAGCTAGATGAGCTCTTCTCAACTTCTTGTCTATCCATGGGCCTCGATTCAACTTTCTTAGGTGTAGAAGGAAATTGAATCACATCTTCCTATTTACTTTTTTCTGGCTGCAATGTGATAGAAGAAGGTTTAGTTTCTCTAAAAATAACACTTCTACTATGTATTACCTTTTGTGCAATAAGATCCCAAAGCTTGTATCCTGTCACTCCATAATTGTATCCAATGAAGATACATTTCACAACCTTGTTCTCCAACTTTGTTCACTTCTCCTTTGGCACATGTGCATATGCCTCACAACCAACAACTTTAAGGTGTCTTAATGAAGGCTTGTGACCCGACCATGCCTCTATAGGTGTCTTATCAACAAGAGATGATGTAGGAGACCTGTTAATTAGGTAACAGGAAGTGGCAATACCTTCAGCCCAAAACCTTTGTTCTAGACTAGCATCACGCAACATACTTCTAGCCTTCTCCATCAGTGTCATGTTCATTCTTTTTGTAACTCCATTTTTTTGTGGAGAATACGAAGTTGTCTTTTTTCTATGAATACCACAATCTTTACAAAATATATCAAAACTGTTAGAGAAAAATTCATCCCCATTATTAGTCCTCAAAAATTTTATTTTCTTGCCAATTTGCAACTCAACCATTGCTTTAAATTCTTTAAATCAACTGAAAACTTTAGATTTACTCTTTAGAAAATATACCCATGTCCTTCTGCTTTAATCATTAATAAATGAAACATAATATGTGGATTTACCAATTTAAGGAACATCTATGGGACCAAACACATCAGAATGAATAAGATCCAATACACCACAAGATTTATGAGAACTTGAGTAAAACTAAATGCGGTTTTTGTTTTCCATAAATGCAATGCTCATAGAAATCGAATTCAAGATTGCAATCAAACAAACCTTTGAAACAAGGTTTTATTTTTCAAGGTCCTTAGACCCTTTTCTCCAATGTGGCCAAGTCTCTAGTGCCATAACATAGTTTTCTTTGCAGGTAAATTAGATTCAGAAGAAAGAGCACCCTTGGGTACCCAAAAGCCATGACCATCTGCTAAAGGTGAAACCCTCACTTCTTCCATAGACTTGTTTTTCACATAAGTACTATTGCACTCAATAATGCATGAATAAAGCTTATAAAATGTGTTATATCTGACACCTCTAGCCATCACCATAGTACCTCTAACCGTCTTGAATTCTACATTAGAAAATACTACTTGCACACCTACATCTATTAGTTTGCTCATAGATAACAAATTTTGTGCTAAACTAGGGATATGCAACACACCATTAATCTTTTTTATTCTACCATCAAGACACTTGATTTTAACTTTATCACGACCAACAATATTTAAATAAGAATAAGTACACCTTACCTCCATCAAATTATTCATATTCAAAAAACCAATCTCTATTAAAGGTCATGTGAAAAAATGCACCTGAGTCAATTAATCATGCATCATTACCTACACGATTTTCCAAAGTTGCAATGAATGTGTCATCATCTTCCTTCTCAAACTCAGAATCAGAATCAAATCTATTTTTTTCTTCTTCTTTTCTTCTTTTCTTCTTTACATTCCTTACGAACATGTCCAAGTTTACCAAAGTTTCAACAAATAACTTTGGACTTTCCAGGAGATTTAGATCTCCCCTTGGACTTGGATTTTTCACGCTTCTCATTCTTCTTGCCTTTTTCCTTAGGTCTTCCCTGAACATTTAGGGCCTCCTTAGCAATGATGTATACCTTCCTCCTCATCTCTTTAGAAAGCAAAGAACCCACCACATCTTCAGTCTTCAAAATAACATAAGTACTCCCAATAGCCATAACAAGAGAATTGCATGAATCAGACAAAGAACAAAGCAAGATCTAACATTTCTCCTCCTCATCCAATTTTACACCAACTGATGTCGATTGAGCCACCAACACATTGAATGCTTCTAGGTTGTCTATGATTCATCCAACCTCTTCCATTCTCAAGGAATACAATTTCTTCCTAAAGAAAATCTTGTTCACTAAATATTTGGCTTGATACATCTCACCAAGTTTTTTCCATAGTTTTTGTGTAGAGGTCTCCTCATGGACATTGATTAAAATAGATTCTACCAAGAAAATTCTTATTAGACCCTTGGCTTTATGGTCCATAACATCATATTGAGCATCCTGAGTTGGATATGTAGGCCTTAAAACATTCTCATCAACAACATCCCACGGATCTCGATCTATCAACAGATCCTCCATCTTTAGCTTCCACATCTCAAAATTATTTCTGGAAAAAATTTCCACTTCTATTCTCCTTGATGAACTTGCCATCTGAAATTTCCTGCAACAAGATCACAAAGTGTCTTTTGCACAACCTCCCACTCAAATTTGGATTAGTTCAAAAAACACAACAATCCAGAACTAAAACTGGAAAGGTGATCTAGCTATGATACCACTTATAAGGAAGCTAAGGTAGTGGAACAACTTCCTACACTAATCTTGAGAGGAAAATAATGAAAAAAATTTATAGATCTTTAATAGTTACATAAACTTAAAAATAATAAACATAAATATTATGCATACCACAACACAGTGATTTATGTAGGGAAAACCCTTTTTGAGAGAAAAAAAAAAAAACCCCACTCTAAAAGTTTCCCAATATATTATTTAGAAATCACAAAGATTACAATTTACTTGCAGAGCAAGCTTCTCACAAGAGTATCACCACCAGAGATCAAGAGACAACATGACCGCTATCAGACTCTCAAAAAACATCACACTCTACCGCAACTGTAATACAACACTCTCATAAAATAGGATTACATTCTAGGGCAAGGCATGCCAACAAAATATTTTCCATTAGATCTAAAACCTAATAACAAATAGTCTAGATTTACAATATATCATTATTTAATGTATGTCGATCATTTAGGAGTTTTTGTTAATACACTCACATTTCCCTTTGTGCTACTGATGTATACACCTATCGGTGTAACTAAGAAATATATATACATCCTATCAATAATAAACCTTAAATATAATTGCAAGGTTGAGACACATTTTCCCAACATGTTTTGCTTGGATTGTAGTAATTTGGAGTTTTAATAACTTTTCTTGTTTATATATATATATGAATATATATGTGTGTGTGCTCATATGGATGCATATCTACATGCGGATGCAATGATATGAATCAACATATATACATATACGTTCACAAAAGCATACATATATATATATATATGCATGTGTATTTAATGAAAGAAAATAACACAAACTTATGTGTATTCATATATATAAATCATTGTATTCTAAACGTTGGTATTTGATGTTATTGATATTAAAATGCATGATGGATGTTGATCATCTTGGTTATCTAAGAATCTAATACAATATGGTGATTACGCCAATATAGCGACGTGATAAAATCAATGTTGACCTTGCCTTGTTTATCGTTTGGTAATGGTATTAACATTCAAATTTAATTGCATTAAATTTCAAATTCTTTATGATTCTTTTAACGGTTTGTTCAAGTCGTGGACTATGTTTAAGCTTTGAATGAATTAAATTTTGTATTCTAGCGATTTTAGAATCGACTGTTAATTCGTATAGGCTCAACACTTTATAGAGGAGCTCGGTTGGCATTTAAAAGTCGATTTTGTATTTGATTAACCGCTAATGTTGAGCCTTGATGAGTTGTGCATGAAGAATGCCATGAAGGTGGCGAAAATTAGTTACTATTTGTAATTCAAATCTTTCCACATAGTAAGCCGCAACTTCCATTACATGAGGATAGAGTGGTAACTACTTTTTATAACTGTTTCTTACATTAGTAAGGTCGTGGTAATCTTTGGAAAGGAAGATATTATGCTATCTTTGTGCAATGGATTGGAATAACTATGTTTTCCTAGGAGTGGTCACAAATTTTTTGTATTGGGTAAACCATATCATGAGAATCAAATTCAATTTCATTATTATCTATTTTTGTTGCAATTAAGTCGTTCTTTTCCAAGGGTGAAGTTAAGTGGCTAGGGTGTAGGTTAGACTAATAAAAGGTTTTTTTCAACTTGTTGAGGGGAGTATCTTTTGGTTTTAGATTCATTATTTTCTTAGGAAGAAGCGGAAAGGAATTTTTTTGGTTTTTTTTAGCAAGACTAAAGTGAAGGTTGGCTAGTTTTTATGTGGGATTTGTAGGTGCATTCTACCTTGCCATAGTTGTTTCAATAACAATGAGAAACTGAAATTAAAGGCTCTCCATTTAACTGTGACTAGGTTGAGCATGAAGATTATCCTCAAGCAACTCTTGATCTAGTGTGTTGGCATGTTGTTTCATCATTTTTCTTTCTAATAAAAATAGTATATTTCTTTGCAAAGAAAGATTTGAAAGTGGTTTATTGAGCCTCTAATGGGTATTCTTGGCTTTATCTTTAGTTGTGCAAGTTTTATATCTTGTGTACAGTCCTCCTTGTTGAAATAGCTTTCTTTGGATTTAAAGGAAGAAATGGAACCTTATAGTTGTATGGGTTTTCCCTTATTCTTAAACCCTCTTTTGTAAAAGATATGGCTGTGATAGAATCATGAAACCAACCACTTGTTTGATATGAGTCTCTCTTTATTCATAGAGGAAACGACTTTGTTTTCTTGCCAATTTGTAAATCTTTATTGAATGCAAATTGATTAAATAAAGTTCATTAATGAACACATGACAAGTAAATACAAAACCATTGTTTCTTTGAGGGTATTGAACCAAACTTGTAAGGCTGAGAATAAAAGAAGTGGTAGAATAGTCTTAAGCACAACTAGGTATTAGTTCTTGTTAAGATGCCTACTGGTTAATGTATAGTTCTTCCTTGCTACTTCTTATTGAATGATTTTGTGATTTAAAATGGTTTCTTGAAATGAAATACCTTACCATTTGGCTTGAATGATTAAACCCCTCAAGGAGTTATATTTGAATAGAAAACACCAAGATGGGGTACTTTTGTGTACGATATCTTTATACTACGATATGACTAGTTAGGTCAAGTTATCTACTTTTTTTGTCAAATAATGCCATGGGTCTAATTATGAGAGTAGATACTCTCTTATGTTTAGTAAACTTCAAACTAGTGACGGTTGCCAAGACCATGTAGTTATGTTGAGTAACTCGGGAGTTCAAAGAAAGTGTAAAATTAAACCAACTCAGTCAAGTTATGACTAGAAAGTTAAGGTGTGTAGAGTAAAATCTTTCTTTATGTTTATTTATGGGTTGAACAGTCAATTCGAGTAACCCTAGGTAAAATATAGTACTCCAAGTCAAGTAGAGGTGGGTGAACGAATGACTCCACTCAAGTAGTGGTTGAACACAGTTCAAATACTTTGGCCAAAGTGAGTACAATAGTCTCTGCATGCACTTCCCAGGTCACCGTGACTCAAATTTATTAACTAATCAGAGTTGTCTTAGATAGTTGGAAGGTATCCATATTTGTTTGATGATATTGGTTAAGTAGGGAACAACACCAAAGCTCAGATGGAAAAACTAAGAGGGTTCTTAACTATACCCTTCATTGAAGGGCAAGACCACTTCTATTTAGGAAGATGTGTGGGGGGTCGTTGGTCCGTGGTTGGAGGTAAAGCACCTAGGTGATGCTCTCCCTCTTGTAGATGACATGCCGAGTCTTGGAAGATAGAATGTATCCAGATATTGGATCTCTGACCTTGTATCTTTATGTTATTGTTATATCTTATTTAATTAAAATCTTTCATGTTAAATGCAAAAAGTAAAAAGATTGATTATTTTCTTCAAGTGGAAAGGCATGATTAGATGATATGAAATATATGTGTAATCACTTATGTAGATGCATTTTTTGTTATTCAAAAGAAAAAAATTATATCTTATTTTACTTATGATGTTAGTTTATCATTGCATGGTAAATAAATCCTAATAATTTCTTTTTAGGAGGTGGTTGTTACATAACTAGATTTTGGTACAATGATAGGGAAAAAGACTCTCTGACGAGCCATCTATAAAGTCCTCCATCTTACTACTTAAGTATAACTCACTGCTTTGGACTATAACATTCTCTCTCCCTACCTTTGCCCCTCCCTACTCAATGCAAAATTTTAGAACTCTTTCTAATGATTGAGGACCATATAACAAGAATTGCACAACTTCCTGGAACTACCATGCCTATTGTACCATTTCCAAACTCAGTTTTTAATAAATATAAGAATGATTTCTATTCAAAAATGCATGTACCACTCAAAACCTCTTTTAAAGTCGAAATAGAACAAAATCTATGGATTTTGAAAGAACTACAAATTCATGGGAGCCAATCCTTCCCCATGAGTGCTTAAGATCAAATCACAATATTTTCCATAAAAATGAGAATGACTACTATTTAAAAATGGATGTACCACTCAAAATCTCTATCAAAGTTAAAGAAATAGAACACAAATTGTGGATTTTGAAAGTACTACAAATTCATGGGAGCCTATCTTGCCCCATGAATGCTCAGATCAAGTCATAATGTGATTATTTTCACATTGAAAAAAATTAATAAATAGATTTATACGAAGTTTAATATTGTATAAATTTGGGTAAAATTTGAATTGCCACCTTGTAACTTGTAACAACTCATGTCATTTTACTGCTATACCAAACATTTTTAAACAATTAATTTATAATTGAAAATATAATCGAACACATAACACTAAACATAACTTAGTGTCATTTCTATTCCTTACATCAAGAAGGTGTTGGATGTTGTGAATGTGTTGTTGATATGTGGTTGTCATTGATGTCAACACTATTAGCATTTGGTGTATCAATTGTTGTATATGTTGAGGATATTGAGAAAATCGTAAGAGAAAGTGTTTTGTGTTCCTAGTGGAACTGTGTAGGCCATGATGGTGTCATGTTCTTTACATTGAATATTAGCTAATGTGGATTAAAGGGTTTATTGTTGAGTCTATCTAGATCATCTACTGAAAGTTTCAGAGGTCTGCATGAAGTTTTGAGTATGATGTGGTCTGACAGTTTTGCTAGTCTCTGTCAGTATTCCTAAATGAAGATTGTGTGTGTGATTCTGGTTACCTCAGTTGGTGTGGATGTTTCTCTGTTGTTTCTTGGTGCTCTCAGATGTCTCTAGATCATTCTCTATCTTTGTGGTACATCCACATTAATCGGTGAGCTCGTGGTTGAAGATCTTTTCTTGTACATGTTCAGTTTTTCATGTTTCTGGCCAACATGTTGGTGGTAGCGTGTTGTGGATCTTTGAGGTGAAATTAATTAAAATATTTTCGTATTGGAGATGTTAATTTGGGTCTCCACTATGTTGTGGCCGACCTTGGTGGATTCGCATTAAAAGTTTATTTGTAAATCTGGGCCAACATTGCAAATATATTTTATTTTCTTAGCCGACGAAGTTGTGATGGAATCTCATGTAGTGGATATATAAGGGCGATTAGTTCATTGATGAAGATGATGCTTTGTGTGCTCCTATGCATGCATGTGTGAATATCATTCAATTGTAGAGAAAAGTGTGAAGAATATTGTGTGAAGTGTGAAGAAGTGTTGAGCTTAATTGGAACTATAATCAAGCTTGTACAAAAGCTATTTTTTCAGTTCAAACCCTCTATATTTTTTTTTAATCCAACTTTGTTAGGCAGTGAGCCCCTTTTGTAATTGAACAGTGAGCTCTAGGTAGTGTGCCTAAATGCATGTGCATTCCCCTTATTATTTATCATTATACTTTTAGCAGAGTATAATCTTATGGACTAACATCCACCGTGGTTTTTCTCCCTATAGGGTTTCCACATAAAAAAAAAAAAGTTGTGTTCTTTGTCTCTCTGATGTGTTAATTGCTTATGGTTAATTACTTATTCAACAGATTTGAGATTAAGGTTAGGTTAAGTTAGAAAATTTTAAATTTATGTGACAACTGATTCACCCCCCCTCTTAGTTGTTTGTCCTTGTTTTGCCAACAATTGGTATCAGAGCTTGTTCCTCTGAAGAAGTATAATAGCTTGAGGTGATCTGGGATGGCAACATTCAAGGACAATCCTAGATTTGATGGCACTAATATTCATTGTGGAAGATTAGGATGCAATGTCACTTAAGGTGTATTGGTGAAGCCTTTTGGAAGATCACAAGAAATCCATATACTATTCCTCATAATGGCCCCTCTACTACTGATGAGATCAAAGATGTTGAAAATAATATTAGGGCTATTGAAGCTTTGGTGAGTGCCCTGACAAATTCAAAGATGGTTAATGTGGTAGGTCTGTAGACATCTCATGAGATTTGGACGAAATTGGAAACTTTGTATGAAGGAGATGCATAGGTGAAGATGGCTAAGCTACAAAGCTTGAAAGGAAAGTATGAGAATTTGAAGATGGGTGAAGATGAAAATATCACTTCTTTTATGCAAAGAGTAAATGAGATAGTGATGGGTATTAAATGTGTCAATGGTTTTGTGCATGAGGATGAAATTGTGGCTAAAGTACTCAGATCCTTGAATCCCTCCTATAAAATGAAGGTTCATGCTATTGAAGAGTTCAAATCAGTAAACAAGATGACAAGAGATACGCTAATTGGGAAGCTTGTTTCCTTTGAGATAAGTGAATTTGGTGAATTTGCATTCAAGGCTATTGTATCCAGAAGTAACAAGCAAAGATATAGTCCAAGAGAGAGTTCCAAAAAGATACCCAAGTATGATGAAGAATTGAAAAAACTTGAAGATAAAGAAAGAGAGGTAGAAGAACTGGAAGCACTAATTGCAAAACAAGAAGGGAGAGGAAAAGGTAAGTATGAAGATGTATTACCTATTAAATTTTTTTCATGTAATAAAATAGGTCATTTTGCATCAAGATGTCTTGAAAGAGTTCCTAGATCTAATCCTAAGAAGTCTAGATAACCAAAGAGATGCTACTTTGCTAAAGAAGCAATGACTAATGATGAGTCTAATAAGGATAATGGTAAAGAAGATGCTTGGGATTTCATTGCTACCATTGAAAATAATCATGTGGCTACTGAATCTACTAAAGATGAAAAAGCTCTTGTAGCTCAAGTTGAAGAAAAAGATGAATGGGTCATTGATAGTGGATGCTCACATCATATGATTGGTGATAAAAGAAAATTTGTGAGTCTGGAGAAGTATGACGGTGCGGTTGTAAGATTTGGAGATAACAATGTTGGTGTGATTCGTGGCAAAGGATCTATTTTCCTTGGTGGTAAGGACAATACTGATGATGTCCTCTATGTTGAAGGCTTGAAGCATAACTTGTTGAGTGTTGGAAAAATGGTTCACACAGGATATGATCTTCAGTTCAAAGATGGAAGATGCAAGATACGTAGAAGTTCTGGGAACATGATTGCAATAGGAAAGCAAACAAAAGGTAACATTTTTCACCTAAATACTACTAGGGGAAGTTGTTTAATTGCTCAAGTAGATGAAAGTTGGTTGTGGCATAGGAGATTGTTTCATGTAAAATTTGACAACATTATCAAGATAAGTTCTACTCAAGTAGTAAGAGATCTGCCTAGATTAGTGAAGCCTGCTAATGTAATCTACAAGGAATGTCAGATGGGTAAACAAACTAGAGTCTCATTTCGGAGCAAACAGTTTCATTCAAATAATCTGCTGGAGTTGCTACATACTAACCTTTGTGGTCCCTCCAGAGTCAGAAGTATTCATGGAGAAAGTTATTTTATGTTGGTCATTGATGATTACTCTAGAATGATTTGGGTTCCCTTTTTGGAGAAAAATGTGAAGCACTAGAGAAATTCAAAAGTTTCAAGGCTATGGCAGAAAAAGAGAAAGGTTTGAAAATCAAGTGCCTAAGATCTAACAGAGGTGGTGAGTTCATTTCTAAGGAGTTCAACTCTTATTGTGAAGAGCATGGAATTAAAAGACAGTTATCTACTCCCTGAACCCCTCAATAGAATGGAGTTGCAAAGAGAAATAATAGAACAATTTTGGATGCTGCCAGAACCATGATGATGGAAGGAAATGTGTCTCAGATGTACTGGAGTGAAGTGGTAAGCACTGTTGTGTATACCTTGAACTGGGTAAATGTGCATGGAAATTCTGGTAAGACCCCTTATGAGTTATGGTTTGGTCACAAACCTACTGTCAAGTATTTTAAGATCTTTGGAAGCAAGTTTTATATCAAGAGAGATGATGGTATAGGAAAATTTGATGCTAGAAGCAATGAAGGGATCTTCCTAGGTTACTCCACTAAGAGAAAGGCCTACCGATGCTATAACAAAAGACTAAGAAAGATGGTTGAGAGTGCAAATGTCAAAGTTGATGAGGACTCTGTCAAATTATCCAGATGATGCAACTATGATTCAAATGAAGACAACACAAGCCAAGGGAAGAACATTCAGACACTGAAACTACTTCAGATTATTCCATATGTTCCGGTGAAGCAACCTCAATTTGTTCTAGTAAATCAAGCTAGTCAAGAAGCTCAAACAAGTGCAAGTGTAGAAGAAAGATCAAAAGAGTTAGAAGTCCAAGTAAGTCCCAAAACTCCAAGATATGTAAAGTTGAATCATTCTGAAAGTCAAATCATAGGAGATAAGAGTAAAGGAGTGCAAAAAAGAAGAAAAATTGTAGAAGAATATTGTCTGATTTCTAAGATTGAACCTAAGAATGTCACTGAAGCCTGTCAAGATGAACACTGGTTGGTAGCTATGAAGGAAGAGTTGACACAGATTGAAAAGAATGACACATGGCTACTGGCTCCTAGGCCTAAAGATAAAAATGTGATTGGTACTAAGTGGGTATTTAGAAACAAGCTGAATGAAGAAGGTGAAGTGGTCCAGAATAAAGCAAGACTGGTATGTAAAGGTTATTCTCAAATGGAAGGTATTGATTTTGAAGAAACTTTTTCCCTTGTAGCTAGAATTGAAGTTGTGAGATTATTTCTTGCTTATGTTGCACACAAGAATTATAAAGTCTATCAAATGGACGTGAAGTCTGCATTTCTAAATGGAGAACTAGAAGAAGTGTACATTGAACAACCAGATGGATTTCAGCTAACAAATAAGGGAGATATGGTTTGCAGATTGAAGAAAGCTCTGTATGGACTTAAGCAAGCCCCCAGAGCCTAGTACACTAGATTGGACAAATATCTACTAAAGCTTGGATTCACTAAAGGTACTATTGATAGCAACTTATACTTTAAGTTAGATCATGATAAGGAGTTTATTATAGAATTTTTTGTTGATGACATCATTTTTGGAGGTGATGACAATCTATGTATGAAGTTTGTTGATGAGATGAAGAGTGAATTTGAGATGAGCATGATTGGTGAGATGAAGTTCTTTTTGGGATTGCAGATTACACAATTGGACCACGACATTTTCATATCTCATTCCAAATATGAGAAAGAACTATTGAAGAAGTTTGGAATGGATGACTCAAACCTATTGGTACTCCCATGGTGACCGGATGTAAGTTGACACAGAATGATGATTGTCCAAAGGCAAATCAAACTAGGTATAGGTCAATGATCAGTGGATTGCTCTACTTGACTCAAACTAGACTAGACATTATGAATGTTGTATGTATGGTTGCTAGATTTCAGGTTGACCCAAAGGAATCACATGTGGCTGCTGTCAAAAGAATTTTTAGATATCTAAAAGGAACAATTGACTTTGGACTTTGGTATCCAAAGGATGATGATCTCACTTTGTATGCATACATTGATGTGGATTGGGATGGTGATGTAGATGACAGGAAAAGTACTAGTGGTGGTGCCTTCTTCCTAGGGAAGAAGTTAATATCTTGGTTGAGTAAAAAGAAAAACTCAATCTCTCTATCTATTGCTGAAGCAGAATACATTGTTGCTGCCAATAATTGTACTCAAGTGATATGGATGAAACAGATGCTGAGAGATATCAGGGTGATATATGAAGAGCCTATTGCCATATACTGTGACAACTCAAGTGCAATAAATATCTCAAGGAATATGGTACTACACTTTAATACTAAACATATATTAATCAAGTTTCATTTCTTGAGGGAGAAAGTGAATGAGAAAGAAGTCATATTGGAGTATGTGCCTACCAAAGAACATATTGCAGATATATTTACTAATCCTTTTTCGAAGGATACTTTTGAGTATCTCAGAGGAATGCTAGGGATAATTAACCCTCCTAATAAGAAGTAAATGATGCATTTTCTTGCATCAATCTATGAGCTTCATTGCTATATTTTGATCTGGATTGATGTTTTCGTGGCTGCTACTCAGGGGGAGTAGTCAGATGTACAGATATGTGGTTCAAAGTGTGTGCATGGAAAGTTCATTGTTACCTTTTCCATTGATGTCAAAGGGGGAGAAGTGTAATGTGAAAAATCTTTGTGGAGAGTTCAGTTGAGAGGAGAAGTGCAGAAGAAGTTATTATGTTGGGTTGATGGTATTTTTCACATCATGTGTTGCCATTAGTGCCAAAGGGGGAGATTTTTGGATGTTGTGAATGTGTTGTTGATATGTGGTTGTCATTGATGTCAACACTATCAACATTTGGTGTATCAATTATTGTATATGTCGAGGATATTAAGAAAATTGTAAGAGAAAGTGTTTTGTGTTCCTTGTGGAACTGTGCAGGTCATGATGGTGTCCTATTATGTATGTTGAAGATTAGCTGATGTGGATTAAAGGGTTTATTTTTTAGTCTATCTAGATCATCTACTGAAAGTTTCAAAGGTCCGCGTGAAGTTTTGAGTATGATGTGGTCTGACAGTGTTTTGTTGGTCTCTGTTAATATTCTTGAATGAAGATTGTGTGTGTGATTCTAGTTATCTTGGTTGGTGCGGATGTTTCTCCATTGTTTCTTGGTGCTCTCAGATGTCTCTAGATCATTCTCTATCTTTGTGGTACGTCCACATTAATCAATGAGCTCGTGGTTGAAGATCTTTTCTTGTGCATGTTTGGTTTTTCATATTTCTGGCCGACATGTTGGTGGTAGTGTGTTGTGGATCTTCGAGGTGAAATTAATTAAAGTATTTTCACATTGGAGATGTTAATTTGGGTCTCCACTATGTTGTGGCCGACCTTGGTGGATTCGCATTAAAATTTTATTTGTAAATCTGGGCCGACATTGCAAATATATTTTATTTTCTTGGCTGATGAATTTGTGATGGAATCTCATGTAGTGGATATATAAGGGTGATTAGTTCGTTGATGAAGATGATGCTTCATGTGCTCCTATGCATGTATGTGCGAATATCATTCAATTGCAGAGCAGAGTGTGAAGAAGATTGTGCAAAGTGTGAAGAAGTGTTGAGCTTAATTAGAACTGTAATCAGGCTTGTACATAAGCTATTTTCTCAGTTCAAACCCTCCAAATTTTTTTTAATCCAACTATGTTGGGCAGTGAGCCCCTTTTGCAATTGAGCAGTGAGCTCTAGGTAGTGTGCTTGAATGCATGTGCATTCCCCTTATTATTTCTCATTATACTTTTAGCAGAGTATAATCTTGTGGACTAAAATCCACCATGGTTTTCCCCCCTACAGGGTTTCCACATAAAAAAATAAATTGTGTTCTTTATCTCTTTGATGTGTTAATTGCTTGTGGTTAATTGTTTATTCATCAGATCTGAGATTAAGGTTAGGTTAAGTTAGAAAATTTTAAATATTTGTGACAACTGATTCACCCCCCCTCTCAATTGTTTGTCCTTGTTTTTCCAACAAAAGGTTATTGCCAAATATTTCTAGATTAGATCGTGATTTTTTGCATCTTTCGGATGATGGATCACATAAGGAGGGTGATCCGAAACGTTGATGCAAAAAATGCGAACACGATCTAATCCAAAAATATTTGGCAATAATCTTCATGGATTATGGAAATTTGTTCTCATTAATCAAGAAGGTAATCGAGTTGGTTCCTACAAGATCTTAGTTGTGTAATATTTCTACATAGATGAATTAAATGTACCATTTTTCTTGTTTTAGTTTCTACTCTTTCATTAGCATGTATGCTCTCTCTTGTATGGCTTAATATACTTAGATTTAGGCGAGTCATTACTAGTGACACAGATTCACATCCCTTCAATCATTTAATTATGAAAATAGACTCCAAGAAAAGGTGCCAAATACTCACGCATCATAATATAAACCAATGAAATAATTGCAATTAGACTACCTTATCTATCTTATTAAATAATCTAAATGAATAACCACTGATATATATTTTTTCAAGCACTTTTTTCATAAATTCATTTATATCAATAATATAATAATACTAACATAGTAGCAAATTATTATACTAGTAATATTATTAAATATATAATAATATATTATAAATTAATTAATAATATATATTATATTATATTATTAATAATAATTTTAATAATAATTAATTAATTAATATATATTAGATTTAAAGTAAGTGTAATTATTCTAATTGTTAGCCACCCCCTCCCTCCGGGTAGTTGAGTTAGCTTGGGCAGTGGGTTTGCTCCCCATAGGTCTCGGGTTCAACCCCCCCTCTTGCGGTTGACTGGTGAGCCTATATGCAGGCTATGGTCTCCACCGGAGGGGGCTAGTGTCGCCCCAGCTCGCCCCAGGTAACTGAGTCGCAAGGCATAAAAAAAAATATTCTAATTGTTTATATTTATTAAAATAAATGAATTAAAAGTTACAATAAGTTTATTTTATAATTATAATAAAATATTACATTAGAGTTCAATTAAATTATGAATTATATTATTATTACTATTTTATTATTCAATTGAAGATTAAAGTCTATCCCTAATAAAATATATCTAGACATAATTTATTATATTATATTACTATTTTATTATTATATTATATTATATTAATTTACTTTTATTTATATTATATTTATATTAAATTATATCACATTTATATAATACAATTATAACAATTCTTCAAATATATTATCTATTTTAGATTAATATCTATAAAAATATTTTTCCATTTATTTATTTATTTTTTACATATTTAAATATTTAAAAAAAAACATGTAAGTATACTTGTAATAAATTAAATATTATATTTATTTTAAAAGTAACGTGAAAAATGTAAAAAAGTCAATTATAAGAGCTCTTGAAATATAATATAGTTTTATATTTAATTAACATAATAATATTTAATTATTAATATTACATTTAATAATTATTGAAGAACTCTTATAATTGATTTTTTTAAGCATAGCAAGTATTTAGATGCTATAAAAAGATATATTGGAGAATAAAAAAGGAATTTATCTGTGAGTCCTCCCTGCAACTAATCAACATTGATATTACCAGTGGCAATGGAGGAAGTATAGCATTTTAAGTAAATCTTTTTTCTGGGTGTATTTTCAAATATTTCGCTCTAGGGTTTTATAGTCCTATTGCTTGCTTTTGTCAATAGTGTTATTTTAAAATTATAGAATTCCCCCCCCCCCCTTTGCATCCCTCAATCTTTGACCTATCTCAGACAATTCTTTTCTCTCTTTCATATCTATGTTAATAATTTCTTGTAGGTTTATAACAATAGTGCGAACATAATCTCTGTTTTTGGAAATTTTTTACACTAACTACTAATAAAGTTCATAATTCCTTATAGGTTGTATCATCTTGTAAACATAAATATTTATTTTACTCCATTGAAACATATGAAAACCAAGGCAGAACTAAAAAACTAAGATTCTTCGCTCAAAATGTTCCATTTAACAAGGCTTCTCGCATACAAAGGACAACACTCTTGCCTCTTGTTTGAAGGAAAAAACTGATGCGGCTCCTCCTGCAACCCTAATCTCCCTCGCACCTCCCTTCTTCGGCCTATTCAAACATGTAATATGAACTCGAAGAATAATGGTTTAACATAAACAATTGATGATAAGGATTTGAAAGAAAAATGCCTTTATTCGCACCATAACTAGGCACGTACAGTCTTTATTCGTGCCATTCACAGTGCTCATTATTTTTTTATTTCAATTTTTTTGAGGATGCAGTCTACACAGTTAGGATTTGTTATCAGCTCGAGATTTGATCTGGTGTTTTTATGTACACAGATATGTTGTAACTGTAAGAACGCCTTTCAGTATAATAACTCTTTATTAACATGACTGCATCATGGTTATAGACTTAATCCACGACAATTAGGATTGAAATTATATGTAACTCGATTGTTTATGTGATCTTTTATTAACTAGCAATTGCACCTTGATGTCCAATGGGTTCCCTGAAGAGTTGTGGAAGGTCGGTTAGGGAAAATTATGTTATATTTTTTACATACATTTGTGCAATACATGAGGTCAATTGGTAGGTCATTTAGAAAATGGTTTTTTTGTGCAACAAAGGTCTCAATGGAGAAATGATAGCTTCAAATCAATTATGCATTCACTTATAGGGATCCAAACATGATTTAAATAAAACCTCTCAATAAGGAAAATAATCAGGTTCCATTACAATAGGCTCATGTTATGTTTGCAATAGGGAGAGAGGGAGAGAGAGGGAGATATGGGGATAAAAAGAGGAAGAGATAGAGGGGCGGGGGAGCGAGGGGGGGGCGGGCAGAGAGAGAGGGAGAGAGAAGGGGAGAGGGAGAGATAGAGAGATAGAGAGATATGGATAGAAATAGATAAGAGAGGAGTGAGAGGGAGATAGAGAGAGAGAAATAGAGAGAATGGGTGAGATGGAGTGAATGAGGTAAAGATAATGATATATAGATAGAGAGGGAGAGAGAGAGAGAGATAGAGAGATAGATATAAAGAGGGAAAGAGAGAGAAAGAACGTAACATAGACAAGTAATATAAAGGTATAGAGAGGGAGGGAGAGAAAGATGGAGAGGGGGGAGATAGAGATAAATATAGAGATAGAGATAGGGAGGGAGAAATAGGGAGTGTGTGTATATGAATTAGAGAGAGATGGAGAGAGAGAAAGATAGGGATGAAGTTTGATATTATATATATATATATATATTATAATTAGAGAGGGAGGGAGGGGAGAGATTTAGAGAGAGGAGAGAAGTAGAGAGATATAAAAAGAGAGAGTGATAGGGAGAGAGGAAGAGATAGCGATAGAAAGATGGAGATAAGGATGGGAAAGAGAGATATAAAGATAGAGATAACTTGGGAAAGATAGAGGAAGTGAGGGAGAGAGATGGAAGGAGAGATGAAGAGGGAGAGGAAGAAATAGAGATAGAAAGAGGGAGATAATGAGAGAGGGGGGGATGGAGAGATAGAGAGATAAAGATATAGGAAGTGATATATAGAGGGTTATATATATATAGAGAGAGAGGGGGGGCAAGAGTGAGAGATAAAGGAGGTGATAGGGACAAGTAATAGAGAGAGGGAAAGAGAGATAGAGAGTCCTCGGGGAGAGGTAGAGAGATAGATAAAGAGATAGGGAGGGAGAAATAGGGAGTGTGTGTGTGAGTGAGTGAGTGAGTGAGAGTGAGATATATATATATATATATATATAGAGAGAGAGAGAGAGAGAAGGCATAAGAGAGAAATAAGATATATAAGGAAAAGAGAGATGGACAAAAGAGGGTCTAGCTTTTGATCAAGTGATTTGTGCCAACAATCCAAAGGCGACATGTATTTATGGGGAGCTTTCTCTCTACATGTCTCTCTTTATGTCACTCTAAATGATGCCCGCTCTCTATCTCTCTATGTCTATCGCTCCCTCTTATCACTCTATCTCTTATACTCTATTTTCCCTAACTCTCTTTGTTACTTCTCTTTTACCTCCTCTCTCTCTATATTTATATGCTTCTCTCTCTCCCTCACTATTAATTTTTTTACCAACATTTGCAAGTACATTTGACATGTCATTCAAAATTGTACAAATTGGTAAGTTGTAATTTATAGAGGAGAGAGCACCAAGGGAGGAATCCACTTGGAAATTACATAGGACTTATCATTTTCATCAAGCATATGTACTAAGTTATAAATTTTCATTTGTTGGACTCCCTCGGGATCGACAAGTACTATATCATATTTCTCAATTCTCTTGTTTACAATTGTTTATCACCTTTCAAAATCTTAAATTCCACTGTCATAATTATTTTCCTTATACCCATACTTGTTTTGCTTGAGTTTTATATACAACAAAATGACTGTGTAGATATTGTTTGATTATATGTTCTTGAATTTTGATACATTAAGAGCTCAAGTTGTCCCAAGGCCCATACCTCACACCCATCCAATGAATTTTTGGTGTTGATAATCACGTACTAAAATGAATTAACATTAGATTTGATTTTCTATCTCTACATTCTTTACAAATTTAATTATTAACTAAAAGAAGTATTATTCTATAATAATAAAATAATTTAAAAAGATAATAAAAATCTTGTTAAAAAAATTAAGAACATAAATATATTAATATTGTTTTGGATAAGGAAAAGCAGGTTTTGAAGGGGCCCTTAAACCCTTTACAAAAATGACAAGCTGCAAGAAAGATAAATCAACTAAAACTAGCTGCCCAAAACACTAAAAAGCTGACAAAAGATAAAACAATAGCAACCCGTCAACACCAACAGCAAAAAACATCAACACCAAGACATTCACCGAGGCCATATTCTCCTCAATGACCTCCTCATGCATCTCCACAACATCTTTGAGCTCATCAAAAGAAACAACAACCCTCTTCTTATAAATATATTATTATTGTTAAAAATTATAAAATATCTAAAATAAGTTAAAATAAATATCTTAGAAATTAAGATAAAAGTTAAAAATATGATTATTCTACAATAGCGCAAATTTTAATAGAATAAAAATAATTATAAATTTAATTACTTCTAATCATTTTTTATTTATTATTTTAATTTGACAAAATAGATATAAAAAATTCAAATAATTCTAAATTTAAATCTAAATTAAAAACTAAAATAGAGTTAAAAAAACAAAATCAAAATATATAAAATCTAAATGTTAATAAAAATAATAATTTAAAATAAACAAAATTAATAATAAAATAAGCCTATTAAGTTAATAAATAACTAAATAAAAATAATATTAATTTTTTAGATTATTATACATACATACATAAGTCAACATTAATAAATATATATTTTTTTATAATATGATAAACCTTTAAAAATATATTTAATAAGTTATATTATGTTAAATTAAAATAGTGTATATAATAATACATAAATATATTTAATTTAAATAACAAATTTAGCTTCAAATTATGGTTATTTCATATTGAGGTGATCATAGTGGGGTACATAATTGATATATATATATATATTTAAGTTAATCTATCTTAAAAATGTGGATATATATATTATACTTATATTTAATCATTTTTAATATTAAATATAAATATATAATAATAAATATAATTATAATATTTTTGAAATGAAATTTACATTATATTAAATATAACATTTTTTTTTATACCACAGGGGTATCCATGCGACCCAACCTAGGGGTACACAGGTGAGATACGTCACGAACCCGAGACCAATGGGGAGCAAACCCACTGTCCAAGCCAACTGTTCTACCCATTCGGGCTAAATATAACATATATTTACTATAGTATATTCTACATGTGTATGCCAATTTATATATTGTAAAATATAATATATAATATAAATATAATAAATAATATATAAATAATATAATATATCTTATTTATATATTAGTTATATGTTATATGTTATAACATACAATATAAATAAAAATATAATATAACATCTAATCTAATATTATATATATTATACTAGCATACCTATATTAATTAATAATATATGTAAAAAACGTTGAGAGTTATCTTTATCAGGCGTGTATTGACTTGAAAAAAAATGTTTACATTTTTATGAACATGAATTTCAAAAGCAATATATATGATTTCATTATAGTTATAACCCTAATTGAATCATATTTGTAACCCTAATTCAACCTTAATTAAACTCTATTTGCACCCAAACCCTAATACTAACTCGAATTGAACCCTAATAACACCACCCCTTAATCCTAACCCTAACACTACTACTTATGCTAATTGAATCCTAACTATAACCATAACTCTAATCGAATCTTACCCTAATTGATCCCCAATCCTAACCCTTTAATTGAATACTAAACCTAACTCTAATTATAACCCTATTTGAACCCCAATTGTAACCCTAACCGCAACCTTTATCATAAAATCATAACACTAAATGAACCCTCATCTTAGCCCTAATTGAACTCTAATTTATAAGAACATTAATTAAATCCTAACCCTATTTGTACCCTAATCGTAATTGAACCTATATTGAATTGTAACCCTAATTATACCCTACACCTAATCCTAATTGTAAACACTATTTTAATCATAACCCTAATTGGATACTAACACTAACCCTAACCTTACACTAATTGAACCCTAACTATCATCCTAACTTAAATTTAATTATAATTGAATCCTAACCCTAACTGAATCTTATAACTAACCTTGATCATAACC
Source organism: Sequoia sempervirens (assembly GCA_007258455.2). NCBI lineage: Eukaryota > Viridiplantae > Streptophyta > Pinopsida > Cupressales > Cupressaceae > Sequoia > Sequoia sempervirens. Next base: position 726,624,209 of record VDFB02000003.1, read on the forward strand.
CTATTTGAAAACCAACAATAACCCTAACCCGAAGCTTTATAATAGAATCCTACCCCTAATTGAACCCTAAACCTAAGACTAATCCTAGTCCTAACCCTTACCATAACTCTAAGCATAATTGAACCCTAACCATAACACTAATCCTAACCCTACTTGAACCCTAACCTTAATTGAACCCTAACTGTAATTGAATCCTAACACTTACCATAGTTAAACTCTAATTGAATAGTAACACTTTATAACCCTAATTGAATCCTAGTTGTAACCCTAATTCAACCTTAGTTAAACTCTATTTTCACCCAAACCCTAATACTAACTCTAATTGAACCTCAATAATACTTATCATAGTTAAACTCTAATTGAACAATAACACTTTTTAACCCTAGTCATAACCCTAATTGAATTCTAGTTGTCACCCTAATTCAGCCTTAAATAAACCCTAATTGCACCCAAACACTAATGCTAACTCTAATTCAACCTTAATAATTAAACCCTAATTTCATGCTAGTCCTAATCTGAACCCTAATTGAATCATAAACTTAACCTTTATTGTAACTCTATTTGAACTCCAACTGTAACCCTAACCCCAAGCTTTATTAAAGAACACTAACCTAAACCCTAACTACAATCATAACCTTAAGTGAACACTAACCCTAGTTGAACAATAACATTCACCCTAATTTAATATTAACCAGGTAATTCAAACTAATAGTAACCCTAATCAAAATTGTACCCTAACCCTAACCCTAATCCTAATAGTAACTCTAATTGAACCATATACTTAACCCTAACTATAATCCTAATTGACCTCTAACCCAAATTGAATCATAACCATAATTAAATTGTATTTCATCTTTTTAATTTATCTCCTATTTTTAATTTATTTATTTGATCTTTTAGTTTATCTATGGTAAATATATATTCAAATCTTTGTGATTTATCTTTTATTTCTCTGTTTATCAAATCTCTTTGATTTATTTATTTGATCTTTTAATTAATTTATTTTTGTCTTCTATTTAATTATTTGATCTTTGAATTAACTTATTTTTTAATAATTGAAAGCTTTATAATAGAATCCTACCCCTAATTGAACCCTAAACCTAAGACTAATCCTAGTCCAAACCCTTACCCTAACTCTAAGCCTAATTGAACCCTAACCCTAACACTAATCCTAACCCTATTGAACCCTAACGCTTACCATAGTTAAACTCTAACCGAACATTATCACTTTATAACCCTAGTTATAATCCTAATTGAATCATATTTTTAACCCTAATTCAATGTTAATTAAACTCTATTTGCACCCAAACCCTAATACTAACTCTAATTGAACCTCAATAACACTTACCATAGTTAAATTCTAATTGAACAATAACACTTTTTAACCCTAGTCATAACCCTAATTGAATCTTAGTTGTAACCCTAATTCAACCTTAAACAAATTGTAATTGCACCCAAACCTTAATCCTAACTCTAAGTCAACCTTAATAATTAAACCCTAATTGCATGCCAGTCCTAATTTGAACCCTAATTGAATCATAAACTTAACCTTTATCGTAACTCTATTTGAACCTAATAGTAACCCTAACCCTAATTGTACCCTAACCCTAATAGTAACTCCTATTGAATCCTATACTTGACTCCAACTATAATCCTAATTGAACTCTAACCCTAATTGAATCATAACCATAATTAAATTGTATTTCATCTTTTTTATTTATCTCTTACTTTTTTATTTATTTATTTGATCTTTTAGTTTATCTATATGATAAATATATATTCAAATCTTTGTGATTTATCTTTGATTTATCTTCTTATAAAATCTCTTTGATTTAATTATTTGATCTTTTAATTTATTTATTTTTCTCTTTATTTATTTATTTGATCTTTTAATTAACTTATTTTTTAATCTTTGATTTATTTATTTGATTTTTTAATTTATTTTATAATAAATATTTTCAAATCTTTGTGATTTATCTTTGATTATTTATTTATTTTTTGTGATCAAATCTCTTTGATTTTGATTTTTTTTGTTTCAACAAATCTCTTTGATTTAATTTTTTTGTTTCATCAAATTTCTTTGATTTGATTTTTTTGTTTCATCAAATCTCTTTGATTTGATTTTTTTGTTACATCAAATCTCTTTGTTTTATTTTTTGTTTCATTTGGATACAACCATTTACAACAAGAAAAATAGCAACTTCTTTAGATTTGTACATCCTAGAGCACTTTTGTTTCAATAATTAATTACTACTAATGATTTGGCCAATGTATGACAACAGTTTTATTATCTTCAGAAGAATATTGTTGTGCAATAAAATGCAACCTTCCTCTAGCATGTAGTGAATGAACACATATTGGACAAAATCAAAATCAATTTTAATGAAGAATATGACATGATTGCAAATATGGGCCCACAAACAGATCTGCACTCACCAAATAAAAAACTGAACATGCTATAACTAGCACTTGCACCAGGAGGGGTGCAAGGGTTACGCCGATAGAAAAATATATAAGTAGATATATATAAGGGTTATTTGCTTCATATGAACCATCCTTCCTTCAAACAAATCTGCACTCACCAAATAAAAAACTGGACATGCTATAACTAGCACTTGCACCAGGAGGGGTGCAAGGGTTACGCTAAAAGAAAAATATATAAGTAAACATGGAAAGGAAGTGTAGTTTAAAATATATACAATTTTTTTTGCAAAATATAAAAAATGTCTATAATATATATTTGGAGATTGAAAACTGAATGAAAGATTTGCAACTATTTCAATTGTGATTTCCAAAATATACAAGATGTCTGTAATATATATTTGAAGATTAAAAATTGAATGAAAGATTTGTAGCTATTTCAATTGTGGTGATATTGTATTTGATGATTCCATGTGCTAGTATGGAATGATCCCACACATAATTTTATTTCTTTCCTATTTTATTTTCCTACACAGTAAAAAAAAATGTTAGCAGAATCACATCATAAATGCAAAGTTGGTTTTAAATAAACAGTAAAAGTTGCATTAAAAGTGAAAGTAGTTGTTGGTTAGAAAAGAATAGATTGGTAGCATGATCAAAGTAGTTGTTGTGGAAGTATATGAATGCAGAACACCCACCTGCATGCAATGAAGTTGTGTGTAAATATAAAAATGTGAATGTGTATAATATGAAGATGGTAAGAAAAATAGAACACAAAAATTTTATGCAGAGAAGGGTGAAATTTCATGTGTACCTATACTCATCATAATAAGAGAAGATCATGTGTACCTGTACTCATCATAATAAGAGAAGATCTCTTCCTTTTTCCTGATAATTGTGTATGGATTATTTTTCATTCTTGAATGTTGATCGAGGAAAATGGTGGATCTATCCTAAAGACATTTATTGATTTCACTCTAGATATAATTGTAAAACTTAAGCCTTGTCTTTCTTTTTCACCTATATCAATTGTTGCTTTGTTGATTGTTATTCATATTTTTATTTAATGTATTAATATGAATAAATAAAATCATGAATTTCCTAATAGTATACTAGTTAGATTAAAAAATATAAAAATATACCCTAGGATATAAAACTGAGACTCTTACAAACAAATAAAAACATGGAATTTAATTTAATAGATTAGATGTTCTAATGTTGGTGTGATAATCATAATGGTGCAAAATTATTAGTATTTATTTTAAATCCTTAAGATGTGTTTACATGATTACTTTTAAAAATTGATTGTTAAAATTTCAAAGTCAATTTCATACTACGAAATTATTCTAAATCAAAACTATGCCACAAAATTAATATGTATCCTATGAAATTGTCCTTCTATGCATAAAATTGGTCTTTAAGATTTTGTGATCTAAAACAAAAAATTTCTTACCTTCTTTGTATTTGGATCTATGACAATTGGGTAGAGAATATTTAGAAACACCATTGAGGAGTTTGGTAGGCAAGGTTTACTCTGCCTTACTCAAATCTCTAGATTGGTTGATTCAACTATTATTTAATAATGATTAAAGGAATGCCAAACAATCATACAATATACCTACTCATATATTATTATAGATATCATGTTGATGAAATACTTTCAAATAATATACATTTATGTGTGCAAGAGGTGCCTAATGATTATTAGATGGTCATAAAGAGTTAGGGCTTGTCCTTTTATACATCCCTAAATTAAAACCAAAAAAAATTGTGTTCTAATAGACAAGTAATGGCTAATTGGACATAGATGTCAAAATCTAAATTATGTACCATATAATTGATTTATTTTGGGGATTAAATAATCTAGAAATTTTGTTTAACTTATAAAATGTGAAAAGTCAAAATTGATCAAAGATCGAATAAATTAACTTTTCAAAAAATAGGTGACATATATGCTAATTATAAAAAAATATCAATTTAAAATAAACTACAAAGAAAAATATATAATTTTAATCATTACACTATTAAAACTTTTTACACACAACCCATAATAAACCTGGGAGCGATAGTACGTTGTTCTTACACAGTTATGATGAATTTTCTAGATCTGATTAAATGCCACAACATAGATTCAAATGTTGTAGAAACAACACTAGATCAATCTTAAACCGTAAAGTGATAACCAAATACAAACATTTATGAAACTGTAAAAATCAATTGAATTTGAATGTGCACAATGATAATGCAAGATATATCATTCAATAGTTGTCAGATCACACACCTCACAAACATCAATAATATCTAATAATTTCAAAATAACCAAGCACAACAATGACACTCAGATCTTCAAAGTGCCCTAGCATTTGAAATCCCAAAATATTATATGTTTTTCTCCATTCCTCTTTGGTGGATGATGATTCAAACCTTTGACTAATTTAAAATTTGATGAATGACTTTAATTTTATGGCTTTTAGTGTCCATCCATATATCAATTTTGAATCTAATCATGTAGAGAAGATAGAAGAATGTCGCCTCTCTTCCATATGCATGCTTTGCTCCATTCAAAATCCTTCAAATTCATTCACTAAAGTGGTGCAAAAATTCAAATGTGTAAAGTGTAGATTCACTCCAAAGAGCTTGGATTGCATTCCATAAAGTTTGGAGTACATGTACACCATCTTGTACAATATTTTCTATAGGAAAGTTGCATTACTTTAGAAAAATCTATTATGAAATGTTCCAATATGTACCTTAGGAAAATGTGATTATAGAAAGCACATCTCAACTAGTATTAAAAATATCACCACATTTCAATTAAGTTATATTTTAGTTCATACATAACTTAATATTGTAGCAAATTATACATCCTATTTGGTTCTTTTGAAATTAACTATGATTTTCTCATTTTGGCAATCATTCTCTTAACACATTAATTACACTAAAAGTGTTTCCCTCTATGAGAGGGATTGAATTGAGTTACTAGATCAACTATTGATATTGCTTGGAAAACATGCAAGATGATCAAAATGGTATTGGTTGTTCATCCATTTCATATTCTATTCATTGAATATGTGACTAGGTGGTGATATTGATATCTTAGTCATTGGAAGATGACAATGTTAGGTGGCTCAACATGTTCAATAGGGGCATGAAGCATCCCATCCTCACTTATTTCTAGTATTTCCTAACCTTTTATATTATGTGATTAAAAAAATCCAACAATCATGATTCTCCCAACATCCTACAACCTTTCAATCAATGACAAAATTGTTAAAGCCTTGAATCAAACTTGTGGTACAATATGAAACCGATTAAATTGAAGCATCTTTCATATATTTAAAGAAACCTAATTTTTTTTATTTGTTTGTTTTAGAATGGATAATTTGACCATAATTTGGAGAATGAAGGAACCACTGATCTAATATTAGGAGGGGCCTCACATACATGAGAGAGATGACCATCAATCGTAGGTTAAACAATGTTTTATAACACGAAGTGCATTTACTAAAGACCTTGAGGCCACGACTAAAGTGTAACTCATGCTTTTTTTCTTTGGCTTAACAAGGCATGAATCTAGGGACCTTGTAAGATCCATGGACTTAATAAGACTAATCACATACCACATGGTTAGGATTTTATTAGAAGGAAGGAAACACACGATACTAAAGATCCCCATTACAACATGGGGGAAACCATTAAGCTTTTGACTACCTATAAGAAAGAGTGAGCAGATATCAGAGGGTCCATCATGCTACACCAGCCGGTAGCAAAAGAAAGTGTTGAGCAGGTCAATGAGGATCTACATATTTGAGATCTAGGGCTACAACATAGCATGTAGTCAAGGTGCATGCTCGCAAGGTTTAGCTGCTAAGACCTTTCCATGCACCACCGATTATGATACAACATGAGTTGGGCCCACCAAAAGGTAGCCAAGTGAGCTCCATGTGGCAGATGCAAATATGCATACCACATCAAAAAAATCCATACCCACCAAATGAACCACGTATTTCTACAATTAAGTATTCACATAAATTTAAACTTCACCAAAGATAGATAAGATGCCTGATCAAAAGGCAGTCATTTTCTAACATATTTGAGCTAAATATAACTAGCAATTGAGGTGGGGAGGTCATGTAGGAAAAAGTAGTTCTATTTTTCTTACATTTATGCAGAACATGAGGTCAATTGATAGGTCATTTAACAAATGATGTTGTTTGTGCAATTAAGGTCGCTATATATAACAAAAACCCCTCTCTATATGCCTCTCTAGGTCCATTGATATAGTAGACCAACACTATTTTTGAATGTGTGAGTTTCCATTAATTGTCTTTGTTTGCAATAACTATACACATTTATTTTCCTTATAATTAGATGCATATGATTCAACAAAATAATGTTGCACATAATCTATACTTAATCCATACTCCTTGTTTAGATGAAAAAGAATCGGTATGCTTGCCTATCTAATGGAGCTTTCACCCATATTGTATGTGATGATTGAACTTGGCAACTGTGACATTTTACGTGATTCCAGGACTCATGTTATTCATTTATATAAACTTCATTAATTACATTGACATGCAGGACCAATCAAATTGTAAAAAGAATTTTTGTTTGCTCATGATATTCATTTATATTAACTTCATTAATTGCATTGACATGTAGGTCCAATCAAATTGTAAAAAGGATTTTTGTTTACAACTCAAATGGCTCCATCAATTATTCTCCACTTACTTTTGTCATTTGGTAAAGTATTTTTGTTTAGATTAGTTGTATTATCTCTTGCCAATGTTAGGTCAACCATTTGTATTTAATTACATATTCCAAATTATACATTACAGATTCAAGGTATATAATTTTATAGAAGTGCATGTAGATTTTGTTTCATTTATAATGTTGATTCACATCCATTTATCTAGTAAGATAGCTAATAGATTTGCTAATTCACAAATATTTTCAAATTATTTCAAATATAAAAAGTTTCAAATTATTTCAACTCTAAAATTATTGTTTCATGTATCATAAATGTGGTAAGACTCTTAATTTTCCTGTAGTTAATTTTATGAAATAATAGCAACAAATATATTTTTTATTTTATTTTTTTAGACTGTAGGAATCGGGTAGCACGACCCCCTATAAGCTACAGTGCGCCTGGTAAACTTTTTAACGTGACCGGCGGCGCTGGCGCGACACGCCCTTCGGTACCATGGGACGGGGGAGACTAGAACTCGTGACCATAATAATAGCAACAAATATAATTATATAGTCTCAAAGATACTTTTTAGTTAGGTTACATATGAGAAGGCACCAATAAACATCATTTTGATGTGCTCTTTTTTATATTAAAATATTTTTACTCAATCATAGATAACAATGGTTTGAAATATGTGTATACTTGTAATTGTTAAATCCTTTTTCTGTTGAGACAAATAAAACCCCCTCCCAAAATAATTACCATACTGGTATACCTCAACCCTCTACATGGACTTGAACCAGTAATTTTGTGTGGCTTTTTAATTTAATGGAGATGTTTTCTTTTTGGTCAACTCTAAACATTATATAACCCATCTTAACACAAGTATATGGATGTTCATGGTAACCACCTTAATTTAGGTGTCAATTTTTTCTATGCTATTCTCTATTTGTGTTTTCAAATATTTTTTGTGCACTTTATCCTTGCAGTCTCTAAGTTATCTTTGTAATTCCAACTTGTAGTCTCTAAGTTATCTTTGCAATTCAATTTCTTACTATAGGTGTGGCAGGACTGCAACTTCCATACATTTAGTATTCTTGTTTGAAAAATGCTTTCTCCTTTCAGCAAGATAAGTTGCAAGTCATGTTTGAAGGTGTGGCTTTACTTCAAATCATCGGGCTGTTAGTTTTCTCATTTCCATGAAACTTTACCAAAAAGTAGATCTCACTGTGTGGATCAATAAGTAATCAACTTTCATATAGCCTTTTTGCAGATCCCTGTAAAACATGATGAATTTAGTGTTCAGTGTTTGTGTCGAAACATGATTCAACCTCTAGAACATTTCAGAAACCTTATGATTTGTGAGGAAATTGTAATGGGTTTTTGTCTTACTAATGTCGAGAAAAAGCTAGAAATGAAACAAATGTCCATAAAAAATAAAGGCACTATAAATGTAAAAGCTATGACTTATTTATCTAACAATTAGAATGACCTGAAATTGATATGAAGTAACTACACAACTTAATTCACCTACCCACTAAGTTCCATTAAAAACTTGTCCATTTGACCAATCAAAGTGCTCGTGAGTGTTGATTGACAAAAACTATTTGCAATAGGTAGAAACAAACCTGCAACAAGCAAAAATTAACTGCCATCCACCAAAGATGACAATTAACCAATAAAATATTTTCCTTAACTGGCTAAAATCATTGGCTTCATGTTTTACTCCAAAATTCTGTAAGTTGAAAGGTAAAAATGACATACAAGAGCTGAGGAAACCACAATGAAAATCTAAAGCAGTTTGGAAACAAAAAGCAAAAGTGGGAATGGTATCCATAACACCAAATGCAAACTTTCATTGTTAAGGAGGTTCGTTCATTGGAGGTGATAGTTGAGGTTTTAGTAAGCCAGACAAAACAATTATATCAAATGGATCTTAAAAGAGCTTTTCTTTGTGGTAATTTAAATGAAAAAATATATGTACAATGACCCTCTAGTTTTATTGAGCCTGGCCAATAATATCTCATTTGAAAATTATAGAAATCTTTATATGATCTTAACTCTTAAACAAGCTCTTAGAGAAAGATTCATGATTCTATGTAACAACATCATCTTCTAATCTTAATCCTTTCAAATGAATTAACATCACTTGTATTGTGCAGTCAAATGAACATGGGTTTCATATTATTCCCATTTCTTCATAATATATTCTACCCTTTATTTGTTCATGCATATTTACTCTACAAGGAACTTGTCATTGGAAACAATCGTAAACTCAAAATTGAAATTATCATGTGATATGTCGCAACCGTGTATGGTGTACAGGAGGAGGATGAGGAAAACTTAAAAAATAATAACATCATGAGACAGTATTTCTTGTGTGAAGAGTATGATAGAAGTGGAAAAAACATTACAAATATTATTAAATTAGGTATGGATCATTGTAGTATTTGACAAATTGAAAAATGGTGTGTAAACATGTGTGAGATTGGAAGGTCTTCAAGAGAAAGATGGAAGACATCTATCAAAAATATATACAGCAAAGTCCTCATATCAAACACTGTAAAATAAGTTTATAAATATCAAATGATCCTTTGATGGATGTCCATACCCTGTTCCAAAGCTCCCATTTTGGCACAGGCAGGGAGGATATTGGTGAAGGTTGTGAAATTTGGCCTTACACCTGTTAATTGCATTTTCTTGAAAGTTTCTAAAGCCTTTTCAACAAATCTATTTTGTACATATCCTGCAATCATTGCAGTCCATAAGATGACATCTTTTCAGGTATTCTATCAAATAGTTTGTGTGCCTTGTTAATGCTTCCACTTTTTGCATGCATGTCTACTAGGGCAATTGCAACCATAATATCTGAGAAAGTTCCTCTATCCTTTATGCTTTGATGGATGTCCATACCCTATTCCAAAGCTCCCATTTTGGCATGGGCAGGGAGGATGCTAGCAAAGGTTGTGGAATTTGGCTTTAAACCTGACAATTGCATTTGCTTGGAAATTTCTAAAGCCTTTTCAACAAATCCCTTTTGTGCATATCCTGTAATCATTGCAGTCCATGATACAACATCTGTTTGAGGCATCTTGTCAAACACTTCATGTGCATTATCTATGCTTCCACATTTTGCATACATGTCTACCAGGGCAGTTGCAACTACATCTGACAAACTTTCTCTCTCCTTTATGCTTTGATGGATCTCCATACCCTATTCCAAAGCCCCCATTTTTGCACAGACATAGAGAACGGTCAGAAAGATTGTGGAGTCTAAGCCTCATGTCTTCTAGCGTGGAGAATCCCAAGTAATGTAAGCAGGTTCTGGTGAGAGAGACCACTAATAAGCTCTATTTTTGTTATGAATTCCTTGACGACACTGTAAGATCTGAAGAAATCCTTATTCCTGAACCAGTGGGTTAATTAAAGATGAAATCAGATAGGCAAATACCAGCAAATAAAGAAACTGTGATAAATACTCACAGCTCCACACAGAAATTGCAGGCAACAAACAAATTTTAATCAATATTATTTCTCAAGCTTCCAGAACATATGAATTTTTTTATGACTGTTGCAAAACAATTTTTATTGGAAAACTAATAAAAACAGAGCTAACACTAACTATTAATAAAGCACGCAGCATCCTAAAATAGGAGATAAACAAATAAAATAGAGCATGCATCAATCATTCATTGATTGCTCAACATTAAGATTGACAAGACTAAGAGTAAACTAAAGTAAACTATAACTACTACTAGCTGTCTAAACCACTGCTAATTCAAGAGAGGCTGAATTTATGCATGACATTGGAGTCGATTAGCATGGCAGTGTGAACAGCAGTTAAGGTGAGTCTGCATGCATCATTTGTCAACAGACCCTATTCGATTCGCATTGGAAACAACCTTTTCATAGCAATTTCTTTCTCACTCTAGAACCTTCCCTATCACTTCACAGACAATTCAGTTTGCTTTTACATTTTAGCTAGAGTTTCATTACCATTATAAGAGAATCAAATCACCAGGATCTTTCCCCTAATTCCAATTCCCCATCTGCGGAGACCTTTGTCAGCATATAATATTAAAAGGAAAACCAAACAAATTTCTTATGGAAATCACATCGCGGATTTTTGTTTCGCCATTTCCTCATAAGGCTGGGCTCCCTACGCTTGCAAATACAATTAATTTGCATTCAGTCAGTATCACTCTCATGAAGGATTATTTTTTCCTCAAATCCCCTAAAATGATTCTCTGTAAATACTTTGGTCGATTTGTTTGGAATGATGATTTGTTATTTAAATATGAAGTTAAATCATATTACAGGTAGAGGAGTAATTTGCCTTAGTTGGGAAGTAGGATTCGGCATTATATTGCGAACAACTCGAGGTTTGACTTATCTACACAAGTATTCTCATGTTTGTATCGTGCACAAAGACATCAAACCAGCCAACATTCTGTTAGATGAAAAATTCGAGCCTAAAATTACAGATTTTGGGTTGGAAGAATCTTCCCTCATGATAGAATCCATCTCACCACAAGAATTAAGGGAACGCTATAAAAAAGATTAGTTCTTTATGAGCCCTATTTTTCAGTGCTTCAGATCCAATAAAGCTTCAAAAAAATTAGGAACAGTAAAGATTTGCAAGAGAGCAATATATCAATGGCATCAAACAACAGTAGAAGGGTTTTAGTGCACCCGCTCAGTAATGGCCTTTGTCTTAGGATGCCTTGAGCAATACAAGGACGGGCAACTGATGATGAGGCCCACACAGTAGGAAGGAGATAAATAAATCTGGTGAAAGTCAAATTCTAAATGGAACTATCCAACGATGGTGATGCTAAGTAACTTGATAAAGGGAATGCCTTTGGGTAACAAGCGACAACCATCAGTCTTTTTTGAAAAACGAGATAAAAGAGCATCAGAAAATCAACATATAGGATCAGTTTAATCATCTCCGATTGTAATCAACCATCCATTTAACATTTTAGGTTGGTCCATTTCATATTGGATTTTGGCGTAAATAAAAAGAAAGCAAAGAAAAGAAAAAGAAAAACTTACCCGCGAGTCCCATGGAGATGGCCCCCGCAGCGACCTCTGCCAGTCTAGCAATGATGATAATGGAAGAGGATGCGGTGGCAGGGGAAATCCCTGCCGCTAGCGCAAAGGGCACCTCCAGGCCATCAGACATCCCTATTATAACATCTCACACCTCCCAAGCTGTAAAATGCTTCTCCCGGTGGAGCAGCCCCTTCTCGACACCACCATAATTTACCCCTACCTTCCTCCATAATTCACTTCTCCCACTCTGTCTAGGTTTGGCCATGCCAAGGCTATGAGCAGAATAACGTAGCTCGATGGTCGCTGCACAGATTATGTTGTCAACTATGTCAATGGGAAAAATGTGTAGAGTTGGAGGAAAAATATTATGAAAACCAACCAAAGCAAAATTTTAAAAGATGAGACGAACCCAACACCAGTCTCCCTACAAGGATACTTCAATCTGTTCATAATAGGAGAATTGGGCAAAGGAGGCAGGGGTTTCGAACATGAGCCTCATCCTCTACTTCCATTTTCTCTGTTTAGAATGTGACCCTATACATTCTCTTCACTATCTAAGTCCGAATCAAATATAATTTATTGAATTTAAATAGAATCCGATTTGATGAGAGCAATCGGATTTGATCTCATCTTCAATGCATTTGTACAGAATTTATTTCTGCACAATTAAACTTTCGAAGACATTAATGAGTCTCACAAATTTGACTGTCATCTAGAAAACTCCAAGTCTGTCTATTTATCGAGTTTAATCTGACGGCGATCAAAATACAGTAAACCATTTCTTGTTTAACGGCAACTTACCAGTTGTTTGGCAGCATGAGACAGGTTTCAGACTGAAACCTCCCACAATATATAGCCTATCAGCGAAAAATAAACAAAAAGCTAATGATTAATATAGATGAAAAAACCATACCAATAATATCATCGACAAAGGCTATTATTCGCACCTTACCCTTGGGAGCTGGGCCATATTGAGGAATACAATTTCCTTGAATGTTCTCCTTTTACACAAACCTCACCAGTTTTTACACAATTCATCGGCAATAAAATAGAAAATGAAGCCTCACTAGTTTTTACACAATTCACCGCCAATAAAAGAGAAAATGAAGCAGGGATTTTTCCAAATTTCATTCTTTTAGAAACTTAATGTCTGAAATTACCTTTTGTTGATAGCCCAATTATTGTGAATAATCAGGTAAGTTGGAATATCCACTTATTTGTTCACTTATATGTTTGAAAACTGAAACCAATTTTTATAATACATTCCATAAAATTACCATCGTAGTTGCAATCACAGATCCATATTTTAATTCTTTTAATTCTGAGGGGTATGTATCTATATTCCCCAAGCTATGGAGGCCAAAGAAGCTAGGTAAAAATTGCATTTTTTCTATAGTTGTTCGTAGTGATCAAATTCTTTCATAGGGACTTGTATGTTAAGCAAACGTATAGAGAGATCCGAACACAAAAGTAATAATTTCTCTTAATTGAGGAAGTAATACCATTCTGGAGGATAACATCTTTCATTATGCTTTTCTACTTTCTATTTTTTTTTGGTGATATATTAAGATTCAGGGCGATGAGACCAAGACATCACTGGAATTGGAAAACTAAATTAACCCAAACAAATAACTATAATCCAACCAAATTAATCCAAAACCTATATGTAAATGAGAAACAAAACCCTCCCCGAAAAAGCGCCACAATAATAACTACAATGTGTAATATGTACATAGGATGATTCAAGTTGCACTAAGTTTCATGTCGTAAAGGACAACACCCCAATTTAAAACCAAATTATTAATAAATGGGGTAAAATAGAAAATTTCAAAAAAAGTGAATGACAGCGACATGCACTCCAAAAATACTAAAATAATATAGTAAAATAAAATAAAATTATAATTATAACTTCGGATGCCTTTAAAAATTCCCGGAACATCGAAATTTCTTCCAATATAAATAAAGCTAAAAAAAGGAAGGAATATGAATTTGCACACCTATTTCCGAGCATTCAATCAAATCTTGTTTCTTCAATGTAAGTAATTCTTTAAAGTCATGCATGTACACCTTTCCGTACAGCTCTACGCAGCTATAGGTTTTTGCAATTTTAAATATATAATTTGAAACATTCAAATATATTTTTTAATGGATAGTGATTACATCTTAACATTTTTAATGTTAAAATTAATATTTTCTTTCCGGGCGGCCATGGAAAATTACGAGAATGACAAAGCACACAAAAAGAAAAGAGAGATATTTTACCATATTGTAGGGTCGTGTGAGATTATCTTCAGAACGCCGGAGGCCTTTACTGCTGATGATCGTTCAGGGGAAGCACATGGACCTTTTTGAGGTATCAACCCGGTTCAAGACCCGGGGATGCCATTACACAGAAGAAATTATGGCAACATTCCAATCTTAATTTTTTTTTATCTGTGATTTTTCCACATCAAGATTTCAGAATTTTGTCCTGAAATTAAAAAATGTAAAGAGAAGAGGCATTAACAAATCCAGATAGAACCCACAAACTTGATAGCGGCGTGAGACTCAGGTCTAAGCAGTGGAAATGGCGCTGAGAAGACATACCCGCATGCTATGGCATTGGTCACCACAAACAGAACCTGCACAGAGCCTACCGCTGTTGAATGTTGATTGTTTTCTTTTAAAGACCCAACACCACTCTTCCACTGCTCTGCCACCGTGACTCTTCACAGTAAGTGATTAAATTCACTGGAATGACATTGGAATTCGGCTTTACATTTGTTAATTGCATTTGCTTGAAGTTTCTGCAGTCGGAGACGGTTAGAATAATTTTTTTATTTAATCTGTGCAATTTTTGAACCGGAGACCACTCTTCCAGTTACTCACTTTTTACTGTAACCACCAGCACTAATGATAGCCAGCAAGGATGTCAATTTAAATGCAAAAAGTTTTTCTTAACACAAAATATTCCTTCGTTGCTTTCACTTTATAATGCTTCTTGACGTAATAATATCTAATCTAAATATATATAAAATTATATTATTATATTATTTATATATTGAATAATTTTTATATATAAATATAATAAATAATATTATATTTATGATTTAGATAATTTATTTGTAACAAAATTTTATTAATTTATCTTGATTACTTCTTCTAAATATAAATATAAGTTAAACCACAAAGTCTGTGTCTCGTGAGTTGGATTATTGGTGGAAGCGAAGAGGATTGTCTACTTTATTTCACTTTGTTCGTTTGCCATGAAATATTCATACCAATATTTATGTAATCCAACATTGGCGTTTTCATCTTCAATATAATCAACCAGCTTTAAGTGTATGTACAATTTAATGGTTGAAGTTAATCTCCCTACAAAAATCCATGTCTTAGACATGATAACATAATACACCATCCCCCATATGATGGCATCATTACAAGATAAGACTGACGGGTGAACACTGACAAAATTTTAGGTGTGTGTTGTTTTGAGTATTGTCACATGTCCTATCACCAGAAAAATGTGGCACATTGACAAGTTTTGAAATTATCTATTTGGAAATCCATAAAAGCACAAAATGTCACCATTTTCAACATTTGCATTTTGGAGGTTGTTGGGGATCCCAAAAGGGAGTTGCAAGCAGTCAAAGGCCGAATTAGAGTGGCCAATCTCCCTATAAAAATGCATGTGATAGGCACAGGCAGCTAGCTAGCAGGTATGTATATCTGCCAAAAATATATATGTTGTTTTGCCATTCTGCCTAGGGACTGTGAAAAATTGAATGGGTATTCATTGTGAAAAGGGGTATTCATTGATAGGTTTCCAAGGGTTTTCTTTACGAAAAGGGGTTTTCATTTAATATGTAGAGATGTTTATGTGTTTTTCTGTTGAGGGTTTTTTAATTTTGTGATTTTAATGTTCATATAAGAACTTATTGAGGAAGCAAAATGAAATAATTGATAATCCACTATGGAAATCCAACCTACATTTACTTTTTGCAATTGAAATACTTGTGGAATAATGTTTAGAGAAACCAAAAATGATGTAGAATATATAACCAGGTTGGAAAACTCAATGTGGGTTCTATAATTAAATTATATGTTTTAAAAGCCACATAAAGCCCATAACATCACCATTTTCGACATTCATATTTTGAAGGTTGTTGGGGAGCTTGGAAGGGAGTTGCAAGTGTTCGGAGGCCAAAGTAGAGCAACCATTCTACTTACCAAACACATATGATAGGCACAAGCAGCTAGCTAGCAAGTATGTATAGATTTGCTAGAAATATATATTGTTTTTCCATCCTACTTAGGGATTGTGAAGAATTGGATCCATGGTATTCATTGCGAAAAGGGGTATTCATTGACGATTTTCCAAGGGGTTCCCTTGCAAAACGGGGGTTTCATTTGGATTCAGTGTGTAGAGGGTTTTACAACACTGTGTGGGTTGGAGGTTTCACAAATCATCTACTCATCACCCATTGTGTTTTCCAATCTGCAATTATACCAGGTGCATGTATATTTGGATCATATGAAGAAATTGAAATGCAATTTTTACTCTACATAAGACTTGTTATAAATTTTGAAGGTTCCTTTCATTACATCCATACTATCTAAATAACAAAAGGTTTTCAAGAGATTCATTATTTTTTGTAAAATTCTAGGTTGTAAAACACTGGGTGTTAATGGCTCAGCCTGCTGCCTCCTCTATTCTCAATTCTCTTCTCTTCTATTGCTTCAAATGACAACTACAACTACTCAACTCAGCCTCTCCTCACATTTAAGTGAAGTTGGAATACATACTCCCAATGCACTTTCTCTCAAACTATGATCTCCTCACAACCTTCACAAATACTCTATGCTCTCTAACTCTTAAATATGTTGTTGCTCTCAAATAACAAAGTGAATGCACAAAAATGAACTAAAAATGAACAAACAAATAGTGAGTTGGTGTTCCTCTTTTATACTACAAATGAAGAGAGGTCAATCCATTAAAAAATCTACATTTTGCTTATTTGTTTCCACCTCTCAAATTTCTTTGCCAGTCGTGGGAATTAGCTGTGGAAAATCAGTTATATAAAAGACTTTGAAACCAACTCTATCTCCCTTCAAAGTTGACGCGACTTGTTGGGCACAACCTTTGTCACTTGTTGGTAGTTAAAATATTGTAGAAAAAGTCTTGTAATTGGCACATTGAAAAGCCAATTGAAAAGCAACTCAATCTCTTATTCCTTCACCCTAGTCATGGACTACAATACTCTTTTACCCAATCAAACATTTCTATATTGGCGTGATAAATTAACATTTATACATTGCATAATATGGCGTATAGATCTCACGGTTTGCAATGACTATTAAAATAGTTATAAGTATTGCCTTTTGCATGGCATTGCTACCACCTTAACATGCCTCGTGTGGCATTTCATGCCTTACAATATGGCTGCCATTGTGAGTTTAGATTAACATTAATATATATATATATATATATATATATATATATATATATTTATACATATAGTAACCACTTAAATATATATATATATATATAACATTCACATAAATATGTGTATATTAATATATATATACATAACAATTAGTTAAATATAATAATACATATATATATATATATATATATATATATATATATATATATATTCATTCGGGTGCTTGCATATGTACTACATATTTACGCATGGGTATACATAGATATTACTATCTACATATGCTCATACCTACATACATACATATATATGCACCACCGCACACACACACACATGTATGTATCCATATATATTTAAATACACAATATATAACATATGCTTAATCACAAGATTTTTAACACTTTAAATCAAATTGTCTAAACAATCAAGGAGGATTAAAGACAACCAAACCTAAATTTTCTATCAACCAAAAAGCTATCAACTTAGGCTTAGCACTTATCAACACAAAACTCAAACTGACTCAACAAGGTTCCCCTATCCTATTCAGTGAGTGTATCTATCTACTCAGATAGGTATACCAATGGTTCCCATACCAACCTCCTCTTTTGGGTGATATTGTCCCTCCCCCTTTAGAGGATTTGAACCTTTCCTACATCCAACTTAGAACATGTTCGTAGTTAGGTGATAAAATGTAAATCATATTCATCATATATCATAAGCATCATTAAATCATTTAAAAATTAATTCATCATAATAAAATTTTATACATTTTATTCATCCATTGAAATTCATCAAAGCATGACCATGCATTAAAACCATATTTACTCATAAAGGTAACAGTACGCGGTAAATAAATAATTGGGTGTAACATACTCCCAACCACGAAGCCTTAGCTTCCCTAGAGTTCTTCCTGACATGAAGAACCGTCGACCTTGCTCGAAGCACCTAGCAACTTGGAGACAAGTAGCAGGAGAGAATTCCCGGTGCAAGCCTAATTTACATGCATATTTGTAACCTCGAATGTGCTATGCTAACCAGGATGTGGCAAAGAATAAATAAATAATATATTTGCTAGGAAACATTCATCTTTTTCAATTAATCCTTGACTTTGGCCAATGTACATGCAATAAAACATGAATTCGAAAAGAGATTCACATTATTTGTGATTTTACATTCAACACCCTATCCCAGAAACTAAGCTTTCCAAAACACACATGCACAAAAGAAAAAACAACTCAATATGCACAATTACATAAGCATTCATAGAAAAAGTAACTCAACATGCACAATTACACATGCATGCATAGAAAAAGCAAAATGCATGCATGGAAAAAGCAACTCACATACACAATTTGACAATCACAACACACAACTTAACAATCTTTCTATGTAATAAAGATTAAGAAATGCATGTAATGTGATAAAAATCAAAAGATAATTGCATGCAAGTGCTTTTACTAACTTTGAACATTCTATCTACCATGCTTAATGACCAATAAAAAAATATTTGAAATATAAATGTTCTTAATAATTTAAGATGAATAAAGCAATCTTTTTCACATGAATAATTTCCAAATATTTCATTTATTATTTTATTCTAACTTTGTTTTCTTATGCTTTGAAATTATTGAATAACAATATGAGAGAATGATCTTTCTTGTATCTAGTAACATAACATGCAATGCATGTATTTATGCATTTAGTTGTGAGTGCACGTATCGAAAATCAACCTGTCAAACAATTTACTACATTTCATTATCCTTAGATGTATTTATTATACTTCCAATTGAGTACTGAAATACATGCATGATGGGATTTCTTCTTATTCATTCAAATACATGACATGTAGGGTTGTATGTAAAGATTAAATATCTGTAAACAATTTTGAGAATAATGGTGATAAAGAATGGAAGAAAATTTAGATTTTCACCTCAATGTACAATTATGAATGTAACAATAAAAAAAATAAAGTAAAACTCATATTTTATGTAGCTAAATGAAGAAACAAGTTATTTCATACAAAATAATGCATAAATATATCATACGTATGATAAGCAATACGTTAACTCATTTCTATGGCTGTTAATAGGCTGAATATTGCCTTCAAACCTACATAAATTAAAGTAAAATGCTATGACCTCTGCTACAACCAATCAAGTTTCTAACAATATTTATTTTGCATAGAAATTTGATTGTTGCTGCTCCAAAAAAATGGAAGTTTTTGCTGCCCAAAATGAATGTTATATATATCTAAAAATGAATGCAAGTTCATTATATATAGATGCCCATTAAAGGTTTCTATTTTATTTTAAACTTGCAAAGTAGTTTTTTTTTTTAAAAAGGACAATTTTAAAAAGAAAAACAAAATGCAAGATAATATTTTATCTTTATCTTCTAAATCCCACACATATCCTCTTCTTACCATATTTTAACCTTTTTCTCTTTTTTTATCATTTAAAAATATTATCCTTTATGTTATCCTTTCTTTCTTTTTTTAAAGAGGGGTAAACGCTTTTGACCTGGAGCTATGAACCGGTGAGGTCACAAAGGGGGGACCTCATCCCCAATATAAATTCTCAACAATTACACCCCAATGGGGTTTGAACCTTGATGTCAAGAATAACAACACAACTCAACCATCACACCATGCCACTATTGGCTTACTTTATCCTTTTTAACGCTATCTTAAATTTATTATTTTAAAAAAAAATTATCTCTTGCATATTAATTAACAAGTGCCACATAGTAATGTAAAAATCAAAACATATAAAACTTTAAAAAGCTCTACTCGTGAAAATTTCTGCATGTGAATTAATAGAGGATGAAAATCAATGTTTATATGCAAATTTTAGAGAAATCTATTAATGAATTGTTCTAGATCATAAGTTCTAGAAAAAGAACCGAAGATAAACATTGGGCACAATAGCGAATTATTGGATATGACCTCGAAGTATTAAGAATGGAGGCTAGAGTTTTGCTCAACCATGAAGACAAAAAAGGGGAGAGAAGACATGGCCCTACAAAACTTGAAATGTATGATGAACCTCAAACTATAGATCTATCTAAAGAGGTTGAGGAAGACACATCAATACTTGAGGATCTAGCAGTAATCTGTAGATTCATTGGGCCTAGATTTGAGAGGAATAAAATAAGGGAATGGGTAGAGAAGGCATGGAAGACACAAGAAATTATCAAATTCTTCCCAAAGGGCTTCTTGTAATGATGGAAATTGACCCCCTTCTTGAAGATAGGGAAATTTCTCATTTAATCTAGACCTATTTTAGTACCCTTGCATTAATTACCCTTTAAATCATCATTAATAGGCCCCTAAGACCCATTATTTCAGATCTTACCTCATTTCAACTAAAAACTCGACAAAATAATCTAAAACATCAAAAATTCTGAAAACCCACCCTGAAAATCTAGGGTGGGACTCATTTGCCACCTTAGGCGAATGAGTCCCCATAGGTGGGACCCATTCGCCACCTTGGGAAAATGAGTCCCATTTGGGGATTTTTAGGGTTTGAGTGGGAAAATTACCTTTTTAATTCAAATTTTTGGTTGATGTCAGCTTTTGAGATCTAAATAATAGAAAATTTGGTGTTAATGCCCATATAAGCAAGCTTCTAAGTCATTTTTTCATCTAAGCAATCATTTTCAAGAGCAATTTCAAGATCCAAGCATTCAAAGTCTTCAAAGCATTCTTTCACAAGAGCATACAAGTTTCAAAAGCAAGCAAAGTTAAAGTCTTGGTGTAGCATTACAGTGTTTTTGCAAGTCTTCAAGCTCACTTGCATTCAAAATCTAGCATTGTCAAGGGTTGATCATGGTTTTCTATGGTGAATCATGATGGATTATAGGTTGGGGAGATGCAACTAGCCATCAAGCAAAGCCTAATGACTTGTTTACTAAGTGATTTCATTCTCCATTATCACTCTACATTCAGCCTAAGGAAGGTACAAGCATCATTAGGGCTCATTTGAGTGATTACAGATCCCTCAAAGTGAGTCCTTCATCTTCATATTTTCATTCATGCATCTCATTCTTACACATTAGAATAGGATTACATTGCATTTCAGATTTCCTAATCTCAGACACACTTAAGGTTAGTGTTTACATTCCCCTTTACATGCATATTTCATTATTTCCATCAAGGTTTAATTACCAAACTAGGCAAACCCCCCATAAGCAAATCAAGTCTATATTATGTTTTACAAGTATTTTCTCATATTCAGATCCAAAAATCAGTTTGGAAGGGAAGGGTAGAGATTGGAGCTCAAATTTGAACTTTAAATTCCCGAAAAAGTGGAATGGGACTGATTTTCCAGAAGTGGTGAATGAGTCCCACTACAGGTGTTTTTCAGGATGTTGCGAATTCAGATACCCTTTTTCTAGAAACTTGTTCCTGTGTAGAAACCTTGATCTGGGACTAATTCACCTAGATTAGTGAATAATTCCCAATGGATCTAAAATTTAGGTTTTTCAGCATTTTAGAGCTCATGCATGTTTGCCTCAGATTCTCAGGTGCACACAATCCATCTCATAGCTTGTTATTTTATTTTTCATACATTTCTAGGTCATTTTGTAAGTCATTGCATCATATTAGGGTTTAGTATTACATCTTGCATTGCATTTGTCTTTCCAAGCCCTAGCTTGGTGGTGAACCCCTCATTAGTTTCAACCCCTAGGACAACCCTATTTCAAGATCTCTTTCTCCTTTGCATTGACATCTCTAGGGTTATCCTTGAATTAAATTGGAAAGTGGGTGTGCTCTATGTCCTAAAACCATACGAAAGCATCCTAACCCATTTTTCACCATTTCATTTTGGTGAACCTTTATTTATAACATTATAATTCTAATTTGGAGTGCATTATCATCCAAGATCTTGCTTGCATTAACATTGCATTAAGGTTTACATTAGTTAATTGGCATTCTAGGGCTTCAAATTTTCCATTAGTGAATAGTTCATTTTTGCATCTTAAATCACTGCAAATAAAACAAAATTTGCATTTGCGCTTAGTTTGCAGATCATACAACATAAAAAGCATAAAATTCAATTGAATTTTTTTGAAAATTATGGAAAAAACCCTCATTGGGACTCATTCACCACCTTGGGCGAATAAGTCCCAGTGTAGATTTTGCACTACATTTTATAGAGTTAAATTCCCTATTTTTGAGCTTCTGTTTGTTGTTAAAACTTTTTTGTTTCAGTTTGCATACTTTTTGTTACATTTAAATCATTAGAAGTAGCATAATTTACATTCATTGCAATTATGGATAGAACTAGATTCTTGCCCTTTTCATTTTCAACATTGGTTCATAGTTCAATTACATTATATTACATTTGGCATACATTAGAAAATAAAACCAAAAAAAAAGTCAAACAGATAAGCCACTTGGAGAAAGTATAGTTTTTGATTAATGATAAATAGGTTTTGAAGGGTTCCTGAAACCTAATACAAAAAAGAGCAAGAGAAACAAAGATAAAGCAATAGGTTGCCCACCCAAAATGCCAAAAACAAGTTGATTACAAAGACATCAACAACCCATCACCAAAAAACAAAAAGCACAAAGCAACAAGACCAAACAAAAGAATAGAACAAGCAACCATTAGAGAAGTTCCTTGAGCATTCTAGCCGCTTCCAGGTCCTTAGAAATAATCCTGTCATGCATAAATCCATGACCTCCTCCACGTCCTACACCATTTTTCACTTCTTGGTTTTGCTCTAAGTGCGAACACTTGGCCTCGTACCCAAGTTCATAGTCTGCAACTCCTTTTCAACATTCTCCCCCATCTCCTTATTCATCATCTCACTAAACAAATATTTTCCAGTCCATTCCTTCACCTTCTCATTCAAGAACACAAGACCTTCAGCTAAGGATTCCAATTTCTCCTTGCTAAGATTGATGATCATGTCCAGGTCCTTGCGCAACTATCGATAGTTCTTTTCCAACAAAGACAACCTCAAGCCATAATCTCTCTTCAAATTGGCCATCTCATCCACCAAAAGGCCGACACTAGAATTCATAGAATTGGCCAATCCAAAAATGGAATCCTTCTCCTTAAGACTACGAAGCGTACATATATTGCACCGGGAAATTATGTCATGTTTGTTATGGAGTTCTTGAACCTCTTGAACCAGCCACATAAGCAAATTGAAAGAAATATCAGCCCTTCCTTAACCAGACCCAAGGCCTGCGAGTAGTCCATGGCACCCCATAATAAGCCTCTCCCTTGATGGGAGCTCACGGGGGGATCATCATCCTAAAGACCATCGGGAGAATTAACATTGGACTTACCCTTGTCTTTAGAAGCTGACGCATGAATAGACTCATCAACATCCACCACACTATTCACCTTTCCAGCAACAGGGGTCTCTCTACTAACACCAAAACCCAAGTCCACGTTCCCAAAATTTGCCACCTCGTCAACCTGTTTACCCTCTAGGACCTCTGGGAGATTTTCTGCCACAACCTTAGAGCATACTAGCCCCCGAATCTTATCCTTTTTTCCACTGTTGATTCCCTCCTCAACGTCTTCACCACAAGCATCCTTAAATTTGTACTTTACATGTGGGATGGAGGGTTTTGCCTTGCTAGTAGAGGGCTTCTTCCCACCAGACGAGGGAGTATAGTCTAAGTCAGTGTTTTACCCATCCGGCCATGCCTCAAACTCCTTAATTTCCATCCCCTCACTCTCAACCACCTCCTCAACCAAGCATTTCCCACTCCCCTTCTTCCTTTTCAAATCAAGGGGATGATGAGCTTCACCAATACAATTAGCCTTAATGTAATCAATGATAAGCAACATTAAGCCCTCATGTAAGAAAGGGTTTCTTTGATTCTTCCTAAAATTTTCAATCCCCTCTTCCAAAGAAAGCAATAGATAGAAGGGGAAAGAGATAAGCTTACCGTGATGAAAATGATTAAGCATCACAAAGTGATGACCATACAAGGCCGTGTACCTACCATCCAGGGTGAAATACCGCATCAACACCATGGCAATGTCCTGCCAAATAGGTTTAATCTTGGACTTATCATATCCACCACAATCCAACCTCGCCATTTTGGCTCTCTCTGTCCCAAAGAAAATTCAACCTAGCAGACACCAACAGATTTTTGTCTCTGTAGAAAATTCTTCCTTTGGTTGACATCCCAATTACCTCGGCAATGAAATCCCCACTAATAGTGGTATCTTGGCCAAACATGCTCAGAACCCGACCATGCCAGGCATCGATAAACTCTTTGGACAGACTAGTTTTAAAGCCATGTAACCTCTCCATGAAAGGGGTAACCCCTCCAGCAGGATTTCACACACATCGACATTGGCCTTGAAATCATCACAGGAAAGCGGCTTTGTTCTACACCTCTCGCCACCCATCATCGAACACTTCATAGACACAGAGAAAAACAACAAACAGTTGCAAATAAACACCAAGGCGAGAGGAAGAAAGGCACCCAGAAAGCGTGCCTTCCTACCAAGTGTAGTATTGAGGACAATAATGGTGAGGAGCCTCCTGCATTTATGATTTGGATGCCCACAAATTCCAAATATCTTCACAAGTGTGAGGTGTCTAATTAACCAAAGATGGCCATGATAACCACACAAGCCTTTAGACGAGGAGACGACTTCCTCCAACGAGCTAGGATTTGTCATTATTGAGAAAATTAATTAAATAAATGGGCAAGACATAATTAGCCTCCCAATGTCTAGCTGACATCACCCCATGATTTTCCATCTAGTCAGCCACCCCATTCATCTCACAAAAGGTGTGGGAAATATAGACTTCATTAAAGTCCCGCAAAATAGCATGGGCGTCCAAAATAAAGTTTTCAATGGTCCATGAAGGAGGAGAACACTTCCTAAGGTAGTTAATTATATTTAGGGAGTCCTCTTAGACCCATATCTTTGAGATCCCCTTCTCCCTAGCCATTTTTATGCCATGGTTGGCCACAACAGCGAGAAAGTATAGTTATTTGACTATGTCAAATCTCTTTTTCCAAGTTAACCTAACACTCAAGCATTTTAGTAGTGATGACTTTGACATGTTAGATGAATCCCTTGAGGATTTCATCTCACAAATTTCATCCACTAAGGCTTGTTATGACTAACCAAAACCAAGAGACGTTAATGTGATTCAACCTCAACTTATCCTTTACCCACCTTCACACAAACCTCAAAGTCAAAAAAAACTTGTTTACACTCTTGAACCACCTAAGAACAATGTTTTACAATAATCAAGTAATAATACCATTGCTCATACATATAACACTCGAAACAATCCACAATTGAAACAAACAACATCAACATCCTTACCTTTACCCAACTCTGTGTTTGCCTACTACCCCTCATTTGCCTTCGAATAGTGGAAAGGAGTATGATCTTGTTGAAAAACATAAGAATACTCTTGCAAATATATCCCTATGGGACCTAATTCAAAATTCACCTAATTATCACACCATGCTTCAAATAGCCTTACACCAAGTTGTGATCCCTCCTAATACAAATTGAAACAATGTGGCAGCTCTAATACAAGGAATCAATACAGTTAATGTAGACATTACCTTTCATCAACATGAGCTCCTTCCCTTGGAGTTGAGAAAGAGACATGATGCCTTTATGATAATAGCCAAATTCAATAGAATAGGAATAAAAAGAACCCTTGTTGATAATGGCTCAGCCCTTAATGTATGCAGTGTGAAACTTTTAGATAGATTGGGCGTAGATAAATCAAAAATTGAACCTAACTCTTTATTGATTTGAAAGTATTTGACAATGTAGGAAAGAAACCACTCGGTTTGATTACTTTACCTATTACAGTCAAAAAGGCTACCTTACAAACTCCTATTCATGTTATTGCCTCATGACCTTTCATACAATCTTCTTTTAGGAAGACCTTGGATTCATGAGATGTACGCGGTGCCTTCAACCCTTCATCGTATCATGAAGTATGTCTATAACAATAAGGTTTACCAAGTTGAAATAGACCCCGAGCCTGAAAGTTGCTTACAAGTTGAAAAAGGAATGACAAGTCCTCTAAGCACATTAATTCCAACATCAAACATAGAACCTATGAAAGAGGAAAAACAAGAGATGGAAAAAGTGTCAAAATTATTGGACGATGATTGGGGTTCCTTAGAATTCACACCCTCGTTTATGGGAGAGTACATAATCACAAATAAAGAATATGAAAATAAAAAACAACCAATGGTGATGTCAATGAAAAATTCAAAAGAACAATCACAAGCATCTACCTCATCCACTTTAGAAGAAGACACAAGTTCTACAATAAACTTTGATGAGATAGATTATCAACAACCACCAAACTTGAAAGAAATGGAAAGACTTTATGGAAAAGGCTATGAGTTCATGAAACAACTTTGTTATAGTGGAAAAGGATGTGGCAAGAAATAACAAAGTATTTGTGTTCCTATAGAACCTAACACGCAAGAGACAAAAAGTGGTTTGGGATATTGCCCTTCTAAGATTACACGAGCAATGAAAAGACCCTCACTAAACATCAACACCATCATGTGTAATCCTAAAACAACTCTCACCCTGAAGCATTTGGAATTGATTGATACAACTTGTGAAGAATCATTGGAGTTTTTCGAAGATGATGAAGCCTTGAAATAAATGCTAGGATTTTATGAAAAATCATTCACTCCTCCTAAAAAGAGGTGGATTACATGTGTTATGATTAGTACCAAGCAAAAAGATGGAGAAGAAGAAAGTAGTGAAGTTGACATGAACAATGAAGAATACAAACCTGAATTTCTGAAACAAAATGCGCTTCCTTTAGGAGATACCATGGACATGCATATGGATATAAACAATGAAGACAAGGTGATTAAAATAGGAAAGTGCCTTGATGATGAAGAACAAGAATACCATGCAACTTTAATTCATGACTTTCCTAAACTTTTCGCTTGGACTTATTCAAATTTGTCAGGAATTGATTCTAAGATTGTAAGACACAATATAGTCCTCGCTTAAAATTCTAAGCTCGTTAGACAAAAGATTCATAAAATGAACCCTAAGATAGCCTTATTAGTTAAGGTCGAGATTGAAAAGCTCCTTGAAGCTCATTTTATCAGACCTATAGATTATTCTCCTTGGATCACAAACATTGTCACAGTCACAAAACTAGACAATCGTATTAGGATGTGTACAAAATTTCTTGATTTGAATAGAGCATCTTTAAAAGATGAATTTCCCCTTCCTAATATTGAAATGATAGTAGACTCGACTGTAGGACATGCTTTTTTGTCATTCATGGACGAATTCTCTGGATATAATCAAATCTTTATCAACCCTCAAGACCAATATAAAATAGCATTTACAACAACTTGGGGAACATTTTGTTGGGTAATGATGTGTTTTGGATTGAAGAATGCGAGTGCAACATATCAATGAGCTATGACATTGATATTTCATGATTACATACATAAGATTTTGGAAGACTATGTTGATGATATTCTAGCCAAATATTTAACAAGACAAGACAATTTGTGAATGTCCTTCAGAAAATCTTTGAGAAAATGTGAAAAATACAACATGAGAATGAATCCAAAAAAGTGTATTTGGTGTAGATAGTGGAAAACTTCTAGGTTTTATCGTGTCTCACAGAGGCATTGAGGTGGATAGAAAGTAAATTGGTGCTATAGTTAAAATTTTGCCTCCTAGAAACATCTCCTAATTGTGCACCTTACAAGGAATAATTCAAGCTATCTGTCATTTTGTGGCATCCTTAGCGAATCAAACGTTACAATTTACACATCTCCTTAAGAAAGAAGTTCAATTTAATTAGAATGCAGATTGTAAATAGGCTTTTGAGAGTTTGAAAGATTATCTTGCTACTCCCCTTGTTTTACAACCTGCTATGCAAAACAAACCATTCATCCTATATACACTGACATCAACCCATGCTCTTGTAGCAGTTTTGGATCAACAAGATGAAAATGGTAAAGAACACCCTATTTATTACATTAGCCAAACCTTGATAGATTACGAGAAACGATACACAGTGATAGAGAAACAATGTTTGGATCTTGTATTTGCTATTAGTAAGTTGCAACATTACTTATTAAATGTTGAAATACATGTGATAACAAAATTTGATCATTTAAAACATCTTTTTTCTAAAACATATTTGTCAAGATGATTAGCTAAATGGGTTATGTTGTTGACTGAGTTTGACCTTAAGTTTGCTTCACAAAAAGCAATCAAAGGAAAAGCCTTAACCGACTAGTTAGCTAATGCTCCTTCTTCTCTAGCATTACCTAATCAAGAAACATTTCTTGATGAGAGTGTATTGACTATTCAACAACATGAAAACACATGGGAATTGTATTTTGAAAGATCTAAGTGCAGAACAGGCTCTGGAGTAGGAGTTATAATATCCCCGCCTGAAGGAAAACCTATTCCCTTATTGTATCGATTAAATTTCCATTGCACAAACAATACCACAGAGAATGAAGTGTTAATCGTTGGATTATGCGCCGCTTTAACTCTGGGAGCCTGAGACATCAAAATATTCGGTGATTCACAATTAATCATTAAACAAATAAATGAAACATATCAAGCAAAGCATGACACACTATCAAAATACAAATATCTTACAATGAATCTATTAGAGAAGTTTGATTCATTTACCATTGACAACATCCCTCTAAAAGATAATAGACATGCAAATGTAATTGCGAACGTCACTTCTCTAATATCCCCTCAAGATCCTTCAAAATATTTCACATTTGTCATACACAATTATGAAACCATCAATTGAGCATAAAGCAGATGAGATATTAGCAATCACCACAGAAAAATCTAGTGAATGGTATGCGCCAATATTTAATTATCTAAAAACTGGTACCTTTCCTGATTCCACAACTAGGAATACTAGAAGACACCTTTGGAGAGTTGCATCTAAGGATATAATTCTTGTCAATGTATTGTATTGAAGGCCCTTTGATGGTCTCTTTCTTAGGTGCCTTAATTCAAAATCCCTATAGCACTTGAGGAAGCTCATTCAGGTGCTTTTGGAGGACATTTTGGAGGAAGATTGCTAGTGCAAAAGCTAATCCGTATAGGATATTATTGGAGAAACATGGAACAAGAATGCTTTGCATATGTTAAGAAATGTTGTAAATGTCAAGAACATAGTAGACTGATTCATGGTCCTGCTTCTGAGCTTCGTGTACAAGTCCCTATTTGGCCTTTTTCGGTGTGGGCCTTGGATATCATTGGAAAAATTTCACCTCCTTCCTCCACCAGACATAGATTCATAATCACTGCAACAAATTATTTCACGAAGTGGGTGGAAGCAATTCCCCTTCATTCGACAACTGCTGATGTAATATGTCGTTTCATATTAGAACACATTATTGCTCATTTCAGACTCCCTTTTGCCTTAGTTTCAAAAAATGGGACACCATTTAAGAATAAGGATGTTAATAAATTCTTAGGAACGTTTAACATATAAAATCACTTTTTAACACCTTATTACCCACAATCTAATGGTCAATTTGAATCAATTCATAAAACCCTCGAGCAAATCCTAAGGAAAACAGTAAGCAAAAACAATAAAGATTGGAACACACAACTAACATATGCATTATCATTTGAATGTTAGAGCATCAATAAGACATAGCCCTTATAACCTCGTCTACGGAACCGAGGTGATAATTCCATTGGAATTAGAGATCCCTTCATTAAGAATCACTCTTCAAGGGGTTATTGATGACAATACTTATAAAGAACAACAGTTGCATCAGCTTGAAATGCTCAACGAACAACTCATCAATGCTCTTGAGAACCTTCAAGCTTCTTCTAAAAGAATGCAGTGCAGTTACAATGACAACGTAATACCTTGTTCCTTTAATAAAGGTGATTTTGTGTTGTGCAAGAATCAACATAATGTCAATGCTGACACGATAGAAAAAAGAAAGAAAGTTCAACCCTAATCGGTAAGGCCCTTACATAATCAATGAAAATTATGGATTTGGGGCTTGTACATTAACAAAAATGGATGGTACACCTCTTAAAGAGCCTATAAATGTCACACATATGCATCGGTATGATATCTAAAAATATTGAATAGTGTGAATGATAAATCAGTGGTGTTAGAGTTATTAGATGACAATCTATGTGCTCTTGCATTGCTTCATTCTTGACAAACAATTATTTGTGTGTCTTGGATTCTAAAGTAATTATTTAAATTAACTTTTAGATGGTTACTTTAGGTTTCACACTATTTAAGATAATCTTGTGTGTTATGTTAGAGTAGATCCTTATATGCATTTAATGTTCTTTAATTAGATTTGTAGTGTAGGAAAATGCATACCCTTGCATCTTCACTCTTGTTTGGGTCTGCCTTGCTTTATTTATCCCTATTTATGTCTTAATTGGTCCTATTTTGCATCCACAAGCCTAATAAATTACATCTTTTTATGGCTAATCTCAACAAACATCAAAGAATAAATGATAATTTACTAATTTTGGTTGTGTGTCCTTGATTTTTGGACTGAGACTAAAACACCACCTAGGCGTCTTTGTCCTCCAAAGGTCTTGGGACCTTGATTTTAAAGGAACCTTAATAGGCCCCTTTTTGGAGTTTGTGCCCCGAGTTTCAAGCCTCAGGACTAAGATGCCACCTAGGACATCTTAGTTCCCCTCAAGTTATTTTTTGGATTTAATTTCAAATCTTGGTGAGATTTAGCCTCCTTTAATTAATGAATCCATATGTTGGCTTGGTGTGGTGTAACTTTGGGATATTTAGCATGGATAAGTATAAATACAAGGCTCTTTCACTCATTTTGATAACAATAATTTTGTGGGAGCATTCCTAATAGCATAATTGAGTTCACAAGAGCATTCAAGAGCAATTCATCAAGAATTTGGAGCTATCATCAAGATTCAAGCATCATGTCAAAGATACTCTTGCATCATGTGTGTTTTTGAGCTAACATTTGTGATGTAGGGTTTTGATTCAAGCAAGCAATTCAAGTCAAGATCTATCAAGCATTCATTCATTCAAGATCTACATTAAAGCTAGCCAGTTCACACAAGGTTGTAGATTTCATAATAAGAGTTTGGTGAGTTGCAACATAGCAATTTGTTCATTCATCATTTCCCTTCATTATTACATTTAATTCTAAGGTTTAATTACCAACAAGGGGTTTGACCAAGGCAACCCCCATTCACTAACAATCAACAAGTTTTTCTTCTCTTGTGTGTTGGTGTTTGCAGATTTAAGTTGAAGATCATTTGGAGTGCAAAGCTGCAAAGTTGCATTGCAAAGTTACATCATCTTCACGAAAAGTCACCTACAAACCATATCTGGAAGTTTTAGGACCCGAGATTTGAGCAGAAGGAAGTGTAGACCTTGGACCTGAGGATCACATTTCAAAATTGTAAAAATTCAGAGTGGGACTAAGAAGACAGTAAGGGCATCTTAGGCCTCCTTGAGATATTTTTCAGAGATTCCTTCAAATCTAGTTGCAACATCTGAATATTCAACATTTTCCCTAAAAAAATAGCAGGACTAAGAAGATAGTAAGGGTTTCTTAATCCTCCCTAGCATATTTTGACAACATTTTTGCATTTCCAGAATCCTTATCACACCTCCAAACTTCCTAGGTACATACATCCTAACTTTCTATTACTTAATTTTGTCATTTGCACTCATTACTTGGCTCGCATTATTATGTTTCATGAGTTGAATATTAAGTTGTCTTTTTCCAAGCTTTTGCTTGGTGGTGAACCCCTCAAAACCTAAGGAATCTTCCTAGGTCTCCCTTGTTGAGAATTCACTCACCTTTGTGTTGATAGTCAATCCACTTTGAGATCCTAGGTTTCCTTGAATGAACCTTCCCCCTATTAGGAAAAATACAGGATTAGGGACCCCTTCCTTGTACAAATTTGTTCCAACGGTTCAAGATCATAGGTGTACTTAATTTATCATAACATACTCAATCACAATGTTGCATCTAAAAGAAACTAGAATAAGTTTTAATTAGATCACATAAAACATGTTAAATCATGGAGAAATTCATTAAATAGTCTTACAAAGATTATTTAATCAATCACATTGCCATTTAACATTTAACACATAAACATAAATAACAAAACATCAAATGATTTTATATATTTATATATATATATAACAAATTTTTGTGTACATTTCATCAATATATATAATGCTAATGAGGTATGTGACTACTAGATCCCTTGGGATCTGGTGCTCACGTTTGTCTAGAGGTGATCTGTCGGGAGACAGTGGTATACGATTGTGATCATGAGTTGTCGAGTACATTTAGAGCATACTGTAAACCCTGTACCTATCTAAGGGCCTCCCATTGCTAGTCTGCTAACTGATCTCTCTCTGCCTGTATTTTGGCTAGCTCTGACTGAAGTCTCTCAACCTTTGTTGGGGCTCAAGATGACTGTGCATCTTGGGTAGCCTCGCCTTGGTGGACACACCTTTTGAGACTCTCATATGTTGCCCGCAATCTGATGTATGGCTCAAACAACTTTGGATCCTGCTCCATGATGGGTGGGGGAACATAGTGTTGGGAAATTTAAATCATCTCAGAAAGAAACATCCAAGATTAGTAGTGCCTTTGGTAGCTTTTATTTCATCAGATTGCTTCAAAGACACAAACTACTATGCCATAAAGCGTAATCAAACATAGTTGATTTCCCACATTGAACCTTAGAGAAAATTCAATGCTAATTAAACCAGTTCCAAACAACACCACTAAACAAATTCAATCAAGCAGAACCATTAAATATGAAAGATGAAACAAACAACACAAACACACAAGATTTGCATGGGGAAAACCCTTTCAGGTAAAAAACCCCACACTCCAAAAGCCCAGATCACCATTGTATTATTCAGTAACAAAATAGTTACAAATACAATTATAGGCTCTAAGCCTTTACAAGAGATTTACATCTTGTTCCATTATGGAGAGAATTCAACAGCATAACACTATTTTATTTCCCTCTCTCTATCGCCATTGTAGAACGTTCAACTTTTTATAGCATTCATTCTCAACCAATAGGAAACGGTTCGGTTCAACTTCCAACGAGCAACTAAAGTAAATGGTCTAACTGCCTGCTATATCGAACCATCAAATAGACTTCATTCAGACTCCCTTCAAAATCACCAAGTCACTTCAATGTTCACAACACTTGCTAAGTCAACTGGCCAATAATTTATCGCTTTCTAGCTCGACATCGATCGGGTCTCACCAAGACATTATTCACGAGTTACTGAGTCAACAAACGTACACTGCTTAGCCAATCTTGAACACCCTGTAGGAGTCTGTCGGGACCCACCACAAGGGGCGCGAGGTTAGCGGGCACCGTTGGATATTCTAATCACAACTGTTGATTAGAAAACCTTCAACCGATACACTGATGACATTTTACTTATAACTGTGGTCCTCACATCCATCAGCTTATCACCTTGTCGAAGGGACTTAACCTAAGGTCCCCTCGATATCATGAAGTCCCTCCGATAAGATTCCTTTATATGCTCCATCGATCCATTGAGGAGACTCAAGACAGAGTCCCACCAAAATGATCAACTCCCGTCAATGGAACATAACACAAAAATAGTCTTATTAGAGTATCAAGGAGACATGACTCTGAGTCTCATTGATAACAAGTCACCCCGATACCGCTCCAATCACTAAGTCACTCAAAACCCAAACTTCAGAACCTCACGTCGGAGGTTATGAAGTTCCCAATACTTGTGACATGTAGACAATAAAGAAAACCTCAAATTCGCTAAGTCAGGAGGTTATGAAACTTTAGAATCTCGCGACTTAAGTTAGAAAAAACTTGGAACTCAACGACTTAACAAACCATTTCTCGCCAACAGGATTTCGATCAAACTAGTAACTTTGTCCTGGTGATATTCAACTGTTTATTCGACAATGTAGAGGCTCGAACACCAGTACGTTTGAGGCAC
This sequence comes from Sequoia sempervirens, assembly GCA_007258455.2. Lineage (NCBI taxonomy): Eukaryota > Viridiplantae > Streptophyta > Pinopsida > Cupressales > Cupressaceae > Sequoia > Sequoia sempervirens. Next base: position 726,658,781 of record VDFB02000003.1, read on the forward strand.
CATTTCTTAACACATAGTTTGTATCAATAGCCTCCTCGTAGACTGATGGGGGCACTATCTCAGCAGCCGCTTGACGATAGAGATCATGAAGGTCTCTCACAGCTCCTGCAAGATAGAAATCATAAATTTAATCAGTACACATCATGATATATATATATATATGGACATAAAATTAAAACATAAAGCATGGCAGTAAATAAAATATTATCACCTAGATCTTTGGATGGTTGTGTAAAGACAACCTCATCATGTGTAGGGGGAATGGAGGATATACTAGCCTCTCCATGACTGTAGGTGTTGGTGCCTATTGCAGCTATTGATCGTGATCTAGTAACATGAATGGGAGTTGGTTCTCCCCACTCATGGAACACTGGATCCTCATCTACTATCTCACCACCCTCACTCATCGGCTTCTCCTCCTCCTCCTTGTCCTATCCTCCTCCTCTTGCCCATAATAATCAAGATTTGCAACCTCGTCATACTCCTAGTTTATCACATTTGTGAATATGTCTGCAGCCCTGAAGTATATCTCCTCAGCCTTGTCCTCCTCCTCGTCTCCCTGATTTAGGAGTGGCTTTGCATCACCTATCGGCTCATCCATTGGGAATACAAGAGACGGTCATGCTACTGACCACCACTCCTCGTAAGCATCTATGGTACCAATGTCATCAACGTTGGCAATTGGAGGCATATCATTATCCTCATCATCAGAGTCACTGTAGATGAGATTGTTGGTAGTGAACCGTCTAGAATTGTCAGGCTTGTGGGTACTCCGTAATGATCTCCTGAAAAAGGGTCGTGCCATGGGTGCTATTTGGACTTTTCCAAATTGTCGCATGACACAATTATAGTAGAAAGGTCATACTATGTAATCGTGTCTGCCTATCAAAAATCTATCCATCTATAATCTCCTCATTTGATGAGTCTCATATGACCACTGTGGAATAAGTTGGTAGGGTCTCCATATGATCTCCTCATCTAGTCAATTGAATCAAACTCTCTAAAAATGTGAGTCACCACACTACCATAGCCACCACATTGGATAGTTGAATGCCTGAGGATACCCTAGGGTTGATGCGCATGGAAATCTTGATAGTATCATGTATGTGATATTCTCCAGGAACCACACCTGCAACAACGTACAATGTACCATACTGTCGATCTCATGAAATGAAAATCCCCCAAGATCATACTATAGATGCGCAAGCATGTTGTGCCCCCAGGCATACACATTCATGTGCTCTGCCATCCTCTAAATCATGTGTACTAGTCCTCCCTCTAAGTGTGCTCCTTGGTCATTAGGGACAATAAATAGTGCTACAGTGAACATCATAATTTGTGTAACCAGTGGGGCCCATTAATATAATAGCATAGCTAGATCGATCTATGGCCTCGCCATACCATCATGAACGAGACCTCCAAGGAAATATTGCATATCGCATTTCATCTCCCAACATGACCGATTTGCTAGGAAACATACCCTATCGCCTTGAATTAGAACTCGGAGTATACAATGGACATCCTCTAACATGATGGTCATCTCGCCTATGGGAAGATGAAACATGCATGTGTCTGCATTCCACCGCTCTGCCAATGCCATCAACATAGCATCATGGTACCTCATGTGGGGCATGAGGTACATCCAATACAATCATGTGGTCTGCAATATATTTGTATCCTCTGCTGAGAGTGTTGAGGCTAGGTCTCAGAGGTGATTGATTTGTTGGTCGCCCAGAAGCTACCTCGAATGGGGAGGAATATAACAAAAAAGCAAAAAATGTCTTATAATCATTCTAAAATCTTCAATCTCTCCATCAACAATCAAAAAAGTGTACTAAAGTTGTTCTAGTGTACTCTCTTAAGGGTCCTAGACTCTTTAGACCCCCTTTGGGACACTTTGTGACAAAAAGGGACACTTTGCAAAAAAAGGGGACACTTTGCGAAAAATGAGGATACTTTGCGAAAAAAAGGGATGCTTTGTGAAATTTTCTCCAATGTCCTAAATTAACCTAGAAATGCGTACAAATCATAAAATAAATGTTTAAGGACAAAGCTAAGGCAAAAAAATCAACTCACCTGATAATAGTGCTCGCCACAGGCTACTTGATCTCGTAGGACGTCTAGTCTTGCAGGCATGTAATCTTGTCAGCTTGGCATCTTCAATCACTCTTTACCAAAGTCAAGCTACAAGAAGGTAAATGAAAAAATAGTTAGAATTTACTTTACTTTTTACTCTTATATAAGTTAAAATTAGGGTTTTTACTATATTAAGGTTAAAAAGTGCCTTTCATTCAAATTAACATAACGGGTGCTAGAGAGCTCCGTTTTTGACATCGTTTGTTATGTTGGATCATGATTTTGCTCCCGTCCTCATCAAATTTCTATCATTATGTGGTATGGTACTTGGAAATACCCTATGATGTGACCTACCTTATTCGATGTGGCTAGAATGCTACCTTGATTCCACCTTCGTAAAACAAGCGGAATCAAGGGGGGCATACATCTACCTTCAAATTTGATTTCTAGAAGTTAGATAAAAGGATTTTTGGACAACTAACGAATTCATGTTGTAGTACTTGGAAATACCCTATGATGTGACCTACCTTATTCAATGTGGCTAGAATGCTACCTTGATTCCACCTTCGCAAAACAAGCAGAATCAAGGGGGCATACATCTACCTTCAAATTTGATTTCTAGAAGAAGTTAGATAAAAGGATTTTTGGACAACTAACGAATTCGTGTTGTAGGATGTGGTTCCTAACATTATGGTTTTTCATATAACCATAGTGGGGGCTTCATTCTCCCGTGTTGTGGATGAACCTATATGAGTATCCTTTTTATGAAATGAAGTGCATTGTACAGATTTCTTTACCTTGCATATGCACGTAGAGTCATATGGCTACTAAAGTGGGGGCTAGATGTAATGACAAAAATTGACCCCCCTTCTTGGAGATAGGGCAATTTCTCATTTAATATGGACCTATTTTAGTACCCTTGCATTAATTACCCTTTAAATCATCATTAATAGGCCCCTAAGACCCATTATTTCGGATTTCGAGGCTTATTTCAGCTAAAAACCCAACCAAATCATCTAAAACATAAAAATTTCTGAAAACACACCTTGAAAATTTAGGGTGGGAGTCATTCACTACCTTGGGTGAATGAGTCCCCCTAGGTGGGACCCCTTCACCACCTTGGGCGAATGAGTCCCATTTGGGGATTTTTTAGGGTTTGAGCAAGAAAATCACCTTTTTTATTCAAAATTTTGGTTGATGTAAGCTTTTGAGATCTAAATAACGGTAAATTTTGTGTTAATGCCTATATAAGCAAGCTTCTAAGTCATTTTTTCATCTAAGCAAGCATTTTCAAGAGAAATTTCAAGATCCAAGCATTCAAAGTCTTCAAAGCATTCTTTCACAAGAGCATTCAAGTTTCAAAAGAAAGCAAAGTTGATGTCTCAGAGTAGCATTAAAGTGTTTTTGTAGGTCTTCAAGCTCATTTGCATTCAATATTTGGCATTGTCAAGGGTTGATCATGGTTGTCTATGGTGAATCATGATGGATTCTAGGTTGGGGAGATGCAACTAGCCATCAAGCCAAGCCTAATGACTCGTTTCCTAAGTGATTCCATCCTCCATTATCACTCTACATTCAACCTAAGGAAGGGACAAGCATCATTAGGGCTCATTTGAGTGATTACAAATCCCTCAAAGTGAATCCTTAATCTTCACATTTTCATTCATGCATCTCATTCTTACACATCAGAATAGGATTGCATTGTATTTCATATTTCCTAATCTTAGACACACTTAAGGTTAGGTTTTACATTCCCCTTTACATGCATATTTCATTATTTCCATCAAGGTTTAATTACCAAACTAGAGGTTTGATCGAGGCAAACCCCCCATAAGCAAATCAAGTCTATATTCTATTTTGCAGGTATTTTCTCAGATTTGGATCCAAAAATTAGTTCGGAAGGGAAGGGTGGAGATTGGAGCACAGATTTGAACTTTAAATTCCTAAAAAAGTGACAAGACCGATTCGCCAAAAGTGGTGAATGAGTCCCACTACAAGTGTTTTTCAAATTTTTTGTAGATTTAGATACCCTTTTTCCAAAAACCTATTCTTGTGCAGAAACCCTGATCTGGGACTAATTCTCCTAGATTGGTGAATGAGTCCCAGTGGGTCTAAAATTCAAGTTTTTCAACATTTCAAAGCTCAGGCAAGTCTGCCTTAGATTCCCAGGTGCACACAATCCATCTCATAACTTGTTATTATGTTTTTCATACATTTCTAAGTCATTTTGTAAGTCATTGCATCATATTAGGGTTTAGTATTACATCTTGCATTGCATTTGTCTTTCCAAGCCCTAACTTAGTGGTGAATCCCCCCCATTAGTTTACAATCAGCCCCTAGGACAACCCTATTGCAAGATCTCTTTCTCCTTTGCATTGAGATCTCTAGGGTTATCCTTGAATGAAATTGGAAAGTGGGTGTGCTCTATGTCCTAAAACCATATGAAAGCATCCTAACCCATTTTTCACCATTTCACTTCTTTATTGTGGTCTTGACATCAAAAGAAGAAAGAGAAAGAGCACTGAATGAAGGAGTATGTGAATTGGAGGGGAATCCACTCTATATGGAGAAATGGCACCAAAATTTTAACCTGTACCAATTAAACCCCTACAAAAAGCTTGTATGGATCCACCTTCATAATCTAGAAGATTGCTACCTGTATGCAAGAATGAAAATTGGAGCAATTAGAACTATTCCAAGGGAAATCTTGCTTTGTGTAGAAGAGGAAAGGTGGAAGCAGATAGTAGAAATAGAGGAGGATAAGCATTTTTTCCTTGGATGTAGGAGCATAAAACATAATGAAAAAGACTATGGAAAAAAGGTGAAAGTGAAAGAGGAGAAGAAAAAGAAGAAGACTAAATTGGTCTGGAGGCCTAAGGAGATAGGGAAAGCCTAAGAAAAGGCGATAAGGAATCAAACTGAAATTACCTCTGAAAATAAAAAGGTGGTCAGGAGCTGCCGGTTCATAATTCTAGCATGCAAAAGGTAGACATGGTCGAAAATAATAATTCAAAAGCACTGACTCTACAAGTAGGTGCCTATTCAAAAAAGAAAGGAAGCATCTTGTAGGAAGGGGAAGGGCTTGAAAATATTTATCTAAACTCTACAGGAGAACTAGATTTTGTTGATCTTGAGGAGGAAGATGATCTATTAGAGGTGGATGAATTGGGAATAATAGACCCAAGGTGCATTAGCCATACTAAAAAAAAAGTAATGGGGAAAGCAAAGAAGGGAAGAGGTAGGACGACTAACAAATAGAAGAGGGAAGAGGAGGTAGTGGAGAAAGGTTTGAAGAGCATCTCATTTTTTTGAAATCCAAGGGAGCTAGTGCCTCCTTGTATAGCAATGAAGATCACCTCATAGAATGTCAGGGGCTCGAATGCCCCTGAAAAATGACACTTGGTGAAGCATCATATAGAGAAGATAGAGGCATATATAATAATGTTATAGGAAACCAAGTTAGATCAAAGTGAGGATGGAAACTTCTTAAAATATTGCAAAAACTGGTCAGGACATTTTCAAGAATCCATAGGTACTGCAGGCAGATTAACAATCCTATGGAAAAGACCAAATTTAACAATCAACCTTGCTCAATCTCATCCAAATTGGATGGAATGCCTGGTGAAGAGTTAGGACACGAACCTCAAATTTACCTTGATTAATGTTTTATGGACCAATAAGGATGGAGGAAAAATGGGAAACTTGGAAAGCAATCAATAGCAACATTAGGAAAAATGGTGACCATCTCTTCCTAATGGAGGGAGATGCTAATGCAATATTAGATTGTCAGAAAAGAATGGGAAAGCAAGAAATTAAACAAAAACATGTTAGATTTTAGAGAATTTGTGGAAGAATCCAGAGTTGTTGACTGCTACACATCCAATGGAATTTTCACATGGACCAATCATAGAATTGGTTTTACAAACATAATAGAAAGGATGGAAAGATTCTTAATCAACTCAAAATGGTTGTAAAAAGCGACTAGTTTTGAAGCCAAGATTCTACCAGTCTCAGTATCTGATCACTTCCCAGTTCTACTAGAACTTAAGCAGAATCATCCATTGTCTAAAACATACTTAAAATTTAAGAATATGTGGTGGAGGGAGGATAACTTGACAAAACTACTGGAAACATGGTGGAAGGCATATGTGGTAAAATCCACCCCGAGCTTTGTATTTATGAAGAAGTTACAATACATCAAAGAAACATTAGAAGTGTGGAATAAAAAAGTATTGAAAAAAATCTTTCAAGAAAAGGAAAAGGTTGAAAAGGAATTAGAAAGCTTAACAATAAGATCATTAGGCATGGAATGTTCTAGGATGACTTTTTGAAGGAAAAACCACTCAAACAAATGCATGAAGAGCTATTAAAAAGGGAAGAGATATTCTAGAAAGATAAGGCAAGGGAAACATGGCTAAAGGAAGGATATGTCAACACCAAGTACTTTCATGCCACTGCAAAAGCATGAAGAGCTTTTAATGGAATCAAAGAAATAAAATATGAACAGGGGGTTTCTCTCAAGAAGAAGATAGAAATTGAAGAGGCAGCGATTTCCTTCTTTGAGTGGATCTTGGGGGCTAATAAGGATGTGGTAGACTATGTGAAAGAAACCATGATGGACTACATTCCAAAAATAGTAACAAAAGAAGATAATAAAATGCTAGAAAGTCCATTTTCAATGGAAGAAGTACAAGCAACCACCTTCCAATTGCATACAAGGAAGGCCCTTGGGCTAGGTGGATTTCTCGTTAGTTTCTATCAAAGATGTTGGCCTTTCATTGAAGAAGAAATTTGGAAAGTGGTGGAGGACTTCGGGAGAAAGAAGAAGTTTGTAATGGATATGAATGACACTATTATCTCCTTGATCCCAAAGAAGAAGGTTTGTGACTCTTTAAATGAGTACCGACCAATATCTTTATGCAACATAGTATATAAAATTATTACCTAAGTATTGTTGAATAGACTGAAGAAGGTGCTCAAAACAATAATATTTGAACAACAGAGTAGTTTTTGCTCTTGGAGATAAATAGTGGATAGCATTATATTAACTAATGAAGTTGCCCACACAATGGAAAGTGAAAAGATCCAAGGAATGATGATCAAATTGGACATAAGAAAAGCTTATGATAGAGTCAAGTGGGGGTTTCTGATGGAGGTCCTACAAAGATTTAGTTTTAATGCGGATTGGGTAAGGATGATACAACACTACATATCAACAATAAGGTACTCAATCAATGTGAATGGCTTGGTATGTGATTTTCCCCCAGCTATCAACAGTTTTAGGAAAATGGACCCTATATCCTCGTTCTTATTTATAATAATGGCTGAAGCGTTGGGGAGATCTATCAAGGAAAAGCAAGAGAGAAATTTGTGGAAAGGAATATGCTCAACTTAGGGGTGCAACTCCATCACACATACATAGTTTGCAAATGATACTATCATATTCAGTGAAGCAACCTTGAGGGAAGTTGAAGCAATCAGAGATACACTAGAAGAATATACTAGAATCTCAAGGAAAATAGTTAATAAGGATAAATCCTCAATAATATTCTTTAATACAAAGAAGGTGTTATAAAAGAAAATTGCAAAGATTCTAGGATTCTCTATTAATACGATCCCAACAAAACATCTAGGGGCACCTCTAATTGCAGGTCAGAGTTGATCCCAACATTGGGAAGAAATTCTAGACAAGTGTTAGAACAAATATGTGGCTTGGAAAAATAGATGGCTAGCTTTAGCTAGGCGAATCTTGATGATAAAATCAGTTCTGTCCACACTACCAATCTACACAATGTCATGTTTTCAAATAACACATAAGGTTGAATCAAGATTAGAAAGCTTTATGAAGAAGTTCCTATGGGAGGGAGCCAAAGATGAAAAAATAATACCGCTACTACATTGGGACAAGGCATGTTTAGCAAAGAAAGAAGGAGCAGGATTAAGAAAAATATGGCTCTAGGAACGAAATATGGCTCTAGGAGCCAAACTCTCATGGAAAATGTACAAGAACCCAAAAAAGCTATGGTGTAGAATCTTTCAAAAGAAATATTTAGACTGTTAGAACCCTCAAAGAATATTGACTCAAGGGAACATGACAAGAGGCTCGACTATTTGGAAGTTTCTTTCGTAAAGCAGAAAGATCATCATTGAACATTTGGCATGGAAGGTCAATGATGGAAGATAAGCAGATTTTTGGAGGGATTTTTGGAATGGACACAAGCCAACGTTGGAAGAATTGAATGGGATAAAGGACCACATACATACATTTCAAGAGCAATATGGTGAAAAAGTAAGAGACTACATTAGTATTTCCCCTACCAGATTTAGCAATCTAAGGGAATGGATTGAGGTAGAAATAATGCCAATTCCAAAAAATGTTAAAGTAGATCTAAAAGAGGAAATGAATAAAAGAAGAATAATCATCACAGAAGAAGAAGATGAGATCATATGGTGTGGGGCCAAGTCAGGAAAACATTCAATTAGACTTGGATATCAAATTCAAAAGGCAACAAGAAATAATGACTCATGGCCGAGCAAACTATGCTAGCACCCAACTGTTATGCCAAAAGTGGGGGCCTTCCTTTGGATGACACTACATAAAAGCATTTTGACAATTGATAGACTAATGTCTATTGATATCCAAGGCCAAAACAAATGTACCTTATGCTACAGAGAATGTGAAATGATCAATCATCTTTTAATGGATTGCACATATGCTAGAAGGTGTCGAGATTGGATTCAAGAGGCTTTTGGGTGGCTAGGTGCAAGAAAAAATGGCTTAAAATAATGGTTATGTAGTTGGCCAAAGGGAATAAATGAAACACTGTGGTCAAATGTTTGGATTAATGCACCATCGATGGTTGTTTGGCACATCTGGAAAGAGAGAAATAGGAGAATATTTCAAGAAAAAAACTATGGATGCTAAAAGGCTGACACAAAAAATTGAGGAAGGATTATGTGAATTGTTGAATGCTAAATCCATGATCAAATCTTATACAAAGTTAACTAAATGGGATGAAGATATTTAGAGGAGATCTAGGAAAAGCTAAAAAGGCCAAAGGAACAAATGAAGAACAAAGCAAATATAAGGAAAGGGGCACATTAGGTGTGTCCAGGGAAAAACAAACTAAAACTAAATTTTGATGGATCTGCAAAAGGGAATCCAGGGCCAGCAGGGGCTGGTTGCATTATTAGGGATAATAAAGTCACTTGCAAATGTTCAATTTCAAGGAAAATCGATAATGCAACCAATAATGAGGCAAATTTGGAAGCATTAGCCATAGGTCTATGGCTATGCAAAGAAAATGGGATCAAGCAGATAGACGTGGAAGGGGATTTTTTGTTGTGCATAGAGGCAATAAGAAAGAAAGACACTCCTAATTGGAAGCTAAAAAAATGGATCCAAACAATATGGGACCTGTTGGAACACTTCAAAGATTTATCTTTAACACATGTCTATAGAGAAGCTAATGGGGCAGTTGACCTATTGGAAAACCAAGGAGTTAAGCAAGATAAAGACATTGACATCAACAATGATCCTAATAACTGGGAAGGTCTGAAAGACCTACTAAAAGAACAACTGGATAGTGACCCAACATGTAACTAAGAGGGGTTAAGTCTCACTTGACACATAGTGGGGCCCTACAAATAACTGAACCTAACTAGATAACATGCAATTAATTCCCATGCTAGGTATAGAGCAACATGTTTTGTTAGACTACCTATGAAAACATGGCCTGACAAAAGGGATACATAAAAGCATGCTCAATTTGGAATTGACATTAAAACCCCAGCCTAAAATATTTTAGGAAGCACATTCATTTTGGTGAACTATTTGAGCCTCAAAATGAAGATCTTAAAACCAAAATTACCCCTGAATTTGTAAAATAATGTATTGGTTAACAAACATTTTGGAGCACATAAACCATTTCAAGTGAAAAATTGACTTCAATTATCCTTGAATGCGATAGCTTTAAGAATGCCCTAAATTTTATATCCAGTAGAGACAAAAATTCAAAAATTGGAAATACATACTGAAAAAGCCTCATACCCTAGTCTTGAGATTGCATTAATAGATTAACATCAAAAGAAACGAAGACTAGGAAGCACTGTAATTATACTTCTATACAATACTTCATATTTTAATATTGTTTTGTAGAAGTGTTTCCATGGTTTGTAATATGACTTGCTATCAGTCCTTTCACACTGTCAAATACTTAGTGATAGGTATGGATATGTCATGATTATAATTGGAATATGTCAAAACATTACAACTCTTATTCATAATTGACCTCATTTGACTATAAACCAGACTGCCTAGTTATGTAGTATCAAAATTTGAAACCTAGACACTAGGGAACTACTAGTCTTCATCAAAATCAATGAACTAGGCAACCCATCGAAAATCTTGGATTGGTGCATAATGGTATAACCTCTTCAAGAAATTATAGTTGACCTTGACATGGAAGCAGTGCATCCAATAGGCATTCTCGATGAGGTCCATTATAAAGGGAAAAAACTCAACATTTAGATTTCGATGATGGGCTAAATCCCTAGGGCGAGGGACCCCCTCTCCAAACCATGCCACCTCAAGTACACCATCTAAACCCTCGAGCAAGATAGCATCGAAAATATCTCTAGTTAGTGCGACCACCATTTTCTTTGAAATTCTAAGATCTAAAAGAGAGGCCACAAAGCATGAAGGGATATCAGAATTAACTCTATAGTGCTCCAAAGAAACCAAAAACTCCTTACCCAAAATTAAGCACAATGCCTTAAAATTTAGATGGTCACTATCAACTGTCACATTTTTTAAGTTGATGCTCAGTAATCCTTCCCCTAAATGCAAGTTGGATCTTAGTGCTATAAAGGGAAATGGGTGTCTCCATGGTTTGATAATTCAATGAACGATACTTTTTGGCCATTGAACGAACACAGTTAAATAATAGGGTTTGGCTTGCAGGTACATTCATATCATCATCCGGTGAGGTGAAGGAGAGGAATGCAAAGTCATTAATTGAAAGAATGCCATGGGAATGCCACATGAAACAAACTGATATTGGTATAGGAAGGATGTCAACTCAGGCATCATAGGAAAGAGCATGGGAGAAGGCTCAGGAAGAAATGTCACCAAACACATTCAATAATCATTGAGGTAATAGGTCTAGTTGAGCAAGAGCCACATGCGAAAGAGAAAGCTAGATATAACATATGGTGAATTACCATAATGATATTCACATGATTTAAAGCTATTTTTTGGGTGCCATCCCCTTGATGAAAACATAGTGCAAAAAAAAAAAACAAAGTGCCACATAGTGTCTAGTACTTGCCTTTATAGAATTGTAATTATTGTTTTCTAGATTTGAAAAAAATTAAATGAGTTTTATTAATGTGAATAAAATAAATGTAAATTTTGTTAATTATAATGTTTTAGTATTGTTAATTAGTGTTTTGCATGACCTAACCCTAACCTAACTCACACCCTAACTCTAACCCTAATCCTAACCCTAACCCTAACCTTAACCCTAACAATAAATTCTAAACTATTATCCTAATCTTAGACCTATCTCTAACCCTAACTATGGTCGTAACACTATCCATAACTATGGTCATAACCCTAACCCTAACAATAAAGAACTGTAGAGTGACATTACAAAAAAATCTATGAATTAATATTGGGAATAAGATTTGGAATAAAGATATTAGATGAATAAAATTTTAGAGCATTATATCTATTAGTGATTTTTATTATTAATATTTTTTTATTTATTTTCGAATAGTTCTAACCATAATTTGTACCTTATTCTTAATTCTAATCCTAATCCTCATTATAATGCTTTTAGAATTATAATAATTCTAGTTATTTTAATTTAATTTTTATTTACATTTATGTATGTTTTGAAGTTACTAAATTTTAGAAAATAAAAAAGTGGCAATGTCAAATAGTTTAAGATTTAATTTAAATTTTTATTTTAATTGTGTAAAATCAAATCTTTAGGAATATTATCTTTATATGCTAATTTATGGATGTACTTTAATTTAAGTTTTATTTTATTATTATTAGTTTAATAGTGTGAATCCAAATCTCTATAAAATGACTAGTTGATTTTTGTGAGATTTCCTTTAATAAAAAAAAAAACAATTAGATACATACATTAAAAAATCATTCTTAAAAAAAATATAAAATAAGTAACATTTATTTATTTTAGAAATATTTAATGAAATGACTTTATAAACAAAAAATGAAAAATCATTTAAAAAAAATGTTAAAAAATAGTTTACCTTGCTTTCCCTACAAATTTTAAAGTTAAGTATTTAACATGTTCACTTTAAACAAATTAAATTATATTTGAAGAGCATAAAATTCAAGTTTTTAATTAGTTCAAAACCAACTTATTAATAACTAATTAACAAAAAGAGTTGAAGAACTCCAATAATACTATGCCTAAGGACAAGTACTAATAATAAACCATTTTACCATTTATTATATAAGTAAAAGTATTTATTTTTTGCCTTTAATTATTCACTTATTTAAAAAGTGATTAAAATGATAATATTAAATAAAGATAAATATATGATGTAAATATCATTGATATTTATATTATACATTTTAATAATAATTTATCAAATAATAATGATAATAATATCAAATTAATAATATTAATAATAATATCAAATTATAATAGCCCACATGGGTAGCGGAGTTGGCTTGGGCTGTGGGTTTGCTCCCCATAGGTTTTGAGTTCGACTCCCACTCCCGAGATTAACTGGTGGAACATATTGTGGGTTGTCGTGCCCACCCACAGGGATACCCTTGTAACAATACAAAAGCTAGGTCACCTCTACCTCAACTATGATCTCATCTTTGTTGGTACCTGTACACACTTGTACTCACATGAAATTACACATATTTATTACATCGATATTGCAATATATAATTAATTATAAAATTTAACATAATAAGAATGATTACTAATGATTAATTAATCCAAATAAACATCATTAGTTATAGCATTAAAAGTAGGGATGTGACAAATTGGCATGGGCATTCCTACCTAAAGTTGTGACTCCTAGTCTTCCATATTTGACTTATAATGGGGATGAGGTTTCTAAATAAAATGGATTTCTAAGTAGTGACTCTTGGTCTTTCATAGGTGATTTCTAGTGTGTTTTCTCATAAATATTTTGTATTACTCTCTATTAAGTGCTCATTAGAACTTGTATTGGTCTCATGTTGATGTTTGTATGAGAAAAATATTTATAAATGATATTCAAAATAGAAAAAATAATTCTATTTTAGGTTCATTCTAATATTAAAAAACTTAAATCAACATTTATTTCAATTATAATTTTATATTTAGTGAGAATTATTTAGTATTTTCAAATGAAACATTCATCTTTTTTATATTTATTACAACATTTTATTTTCCTAATTTTGGAGTAGGAACATGGATGATTAATTCCTATTTTGAACAACTTATTCAGTTGATAACCTATTTCTAAATTGTTCTTATAGTTTAGAATAAGTTTTTAATAAAAGTTAAAGACCTACTTGACATATTTTAAATAACCATTTTCTTGTCTACTAATTTAATCATATACTTTTTGAGCTCCAAATTTATCTAAACAGGTAGTTCATTTACCTTAAATTAGATATTAACTCATCCTCACAAATAAAAAGCTTCTCAAATTATTACACAAACTTGCAAGTTCAATGTTCATAACAAGACAAGAGCCTTGTCCTTCTATGAAAATCACGTTCTTTTTACAAAATCATCTATCTTTTATATCCATATTCATTGTTCTACAAAGATCCATACTAATAGTCGACTTCAATAAATTTCTCTCTAGTCACTAGTTGGAAATCCAATCCTCTTCAAATTCACAACCCAAACCAAAAAACAAGACATATACTAGCCATCATCTAACACTTGTTACAATAGAATGTATAAATACTGTGTTCAAGATTTATGTTTTTGCTCTAAGGAAATGAGTTTGAATCTGGATGAGTTTGGGGAAAATTCTGGAATCATCAAAGGGCTCTTAGATTATTGGTGAATTTGCATGAATTTGAATGAACCAATCACAGATTTAAGTCTTGCTAAATGGAAACCCCCACACCACATGAAACAAGCCTAGAATCATGTTTGAAACAACTAGAATCATGTCCCAAATGAATTTGAAAACTACACTTAAACTTGTATTCCATAATCAAATTACACAAATAATCTAGATTTAACATAGAACCCTATTAGAAAAATTGAAGTTTTCTCATATTTTAAGCCTATAGGCTTTAAGTGTAGGTTTTCAATCCCAAAATAGCTGGGAATATCCTCTCATCCCTGAAAAACTCACCTCACACTGGGAACTATGCTGATAACTGGTATTATGCCATGAATGCCCCCAAAAAACACAATGTCGCCTTCACCGCTTTCTTCCATGACTCGTCGTCATACATTGATGTATCAAGGATAGACAAAGAAATTCTTTATTGGCGTAGAAAAGCTCCTAAGATGCTATCGTATGCTTCTGTTTAGGTTTAAAATTTGATGGTCTATCTGATAATTTTTTCAATTTTAGACTATATATTACAACTTTAAAATTTATTATATCGTATAATTTGACTTGTTATATTTTTATATAATCATATATATGACACTTTAAATTATTAATAAACCGTTAAAAGCATTATTAGTAAATATAATATAATGATTTAAATTTATAATATTAATTAGTCGATAGGCTACATATAATGAGATTTGAGCCTAAAACAAGTCTCATGCTTGCAAACAATTATTGAGTCAACAAAAAACAAGAAATCAGTTGTTGTTTAATGGTAAATCAATGGTAAAAGCTTCCAAAATATGGGATGAAAGCCTCCAAAATTTCACTTATCATGTAAAAGCTAGATAAATATTTATTTTGCCAATTTGATGACAACTTTTCTTTTTATTTGCATTGATTTATGTTTTAAATCTATATGGAAATATTTCGAATCAGATGATATCTAATTTCTTTAAGGAAGAAATCTAGATTTGTCTAATTTTATTTCATTTCATTATTTAATACTTTTTATTAATTGTTAACACTTATTATTATTAATTGTTTGACATATACTCTATACATATATTTTCTATGGACATAATCTTTGAACCTCCTTTAGGTGCAAGTGCTAGTATATATCATTTTATAATGTTTATTATAAAAATACATATTAATTTACAATTTTTCAAAGATAGAATATAATTATTTTTAATTTTTAAAATATTTTAAACAAGATTGTCTTAATGTTTTTAATGTGAATTTAGAAACTTACATTGAATTGTAATAGTAAATTTAAGTTTTTTGTATTTTATACTAATAGTTATCTTTGTTTTTCTAATTTTAGATTCGTTATATATATATATTGTGATATAGCAAAGATTTTCACTTTTTTTTTCAAAGAAACATCATCTAGTGAATAAGATAATTACATATTCATTGTATAAATAGCCAAAATTTGATTGTGTTTTCTATTCTAATATACTTAAAAGTTGGAGTTTTGTGATGATCAAATAAAGAAATACCACAACAAAACACACATATATAAATCTTTACTGTATTAAAATATAAATTTATATTAAAATTGATTAAAATTTTTTAATATAGAATATTTTCTATAATTTTTTTATAAATTAAATATTTTTTGACAATTTATATTTTTCGTAAAACGTAAAAAAAAACATTTAAATAACTAAACCGTCGTAAAAATTGCATGACAGATAGGGGTGACCGTCAAATTCTGGCCTGCTTCTGTTCGTTGAGAAAACTGTCACGTAGATTTAGTCGGCCCGACGGAAACATCTTTCTAGACGGAGTCATCACCCATGTTAGCGGGGATGGCTATTTTTCTCTACTGTGGCAAAGGCGTAGATTTTCCCCGCCAGATGCAGGTAATTAATATGTCACCTTCTAGAACGAGATAAAAATGTTTTTAAATTTTTTTTATCTCTTTTCAAAGACTTTTTCTCTTAACAATTTAGATAATTACTTTTGCAGATACTTAATTCCTTCAAAATCCGAGGTGTAGGGCGGCCTTGCATTTACAGATATTTTTGAAGTCAGAAGGTATGAATGCATCGTATTTTTGTTGAAAGACTTAGATTTTACAAATTCGGAGATTTAAAATTTTATTTAGGGTTTCAGTAGTGCTGAAAATTTAAGGATTTCAGTGGTTACTGAAAATAACGCTTTCAGGACTGAGGTTCTTTAAAAAACTTTTATAAAGGTTGTAGGTATTAAAAAATTGAAATTTGTATTGAGGGCTTCGTGACAGAAAATCTAAGTCTTGCTTAAGAGTTTCTATGCTGAAAAGGTTTTCAGAGATCTTGAGCTGCATAAATGTGCCATTTGTTTTCAATTAAAAAAATAAATAAAAAGAAAAGTCTCGTTTAAAATAAATAAATAAATTATGATCTGTATAAATTTGCAAATGGGCTATGTTGGGTTTTGATCTGTTTTTGGAACGATCCAAATGCTAATGTTGTCTTTTTGGTTTTTGGTATTATGTAAATTTTGTTACGTAGCTTTACGTTAACTGGATCTTGATAAGAACGTGTTGTAATTTAAATGTGTTGTGTGTTTTCTCTTTTGGGTTGTGAAATGAATTTGACTTAAGATGGCTGGTTTTTGAAAACCTGATTTATGGTGTCTTTGTTTTGGTGATTTTGACAAGCTTGGCATGAATTTTAATTGTATCTGCTCAGGTATCGTGTAATGGCCATAGCTAGTTTTGTTATATTTAGAACACTTTCTTTGATCAGATATGTTTGTTGCTCTAGGGCTTTCTGCAATAAACAGCCCTTGCAACACTAGAAATTAAAATTTGTCTGTTTTTTTAATATACTAATTGGGACTGCCCTTGCTTGGATAGATAGTCCATTCAATTACATGTAATTACACTGCTTTTATTCACATGTAATGACAACTTGTTTACTTTTTGTTCTCTACATTAAGTGTATTTCTAAATTATTTATGTAGAGAGTTGGTGGGAGCGGAGTCATCAGTGATCTTGCATTGGCATCTCCGTTTTGTGCTGAATTGGACAAGTTAAGAGATACAACCAAATCTACAACTACAAATCATTTATTATTAGTTTCTCATTCTCACAAGCTCTTCTATTAATGTAAATTGGTATATTTTAATTAAATCGACATTCTTTTTTTGTGTACATTTTCATACACAAATCTGTCATTCCTGAAACTGTCTCATGTCGGAACTGTCATATATTCGAAAGAAAATTTGACATTCAGATGTAGTCTTCACCACTCTCCACACTATCTCCATCTCACTCTAGTTTTTTGTAACTCCACTCAGTTTTTTATTTACAACTATCTCGAGTGTTGACACAGGAAAATAAAATTTGCTGTCTTGCTGAGTGGAATTGACTGCACCCTTTTTCTTCCAACTTGGCCAGTCCAGGGTTGGAAACCTTGTGATAAAAGTTCTTGTCAACCTATAGATTCTCTGGATCTAATGGTACAGGTGCTAGTGTAAGCTGTTCTGTAATTCAAGTAGAATCACTTTCACAGGCTGACATCTTAGACCTTAAAAGCACCTTTTCTTCCCATTTTAGCTCTGAGACTCACCAGCTTCAATTATAAATTTGATGATTGTCTTTATACCAATCACTTTCTTCTATCCTGTTATTTATTTATTTATTTCTGAACTGTCAAATAATCCCCTCATTCTCTGCTTGCAATAGTTCTTTAGATGAAATTGTAGTTGGCTTTTAGAGAAAATATTCAGCTTCTGCCCAGGCTTCTGCACATTTTTAGAAGTGATAATATTGCTGTGAGGTTTTGCAGAAGACTTAAATTATGATTTGCTTTTACATTTCTAAAACCAGGTTTTGGGTTCCCTTGCAATTGCACAGCAATGCTTTTTGGGTTACTTAGTTACTTGAATATGGAGTGGATTCATAAATGATTGTATCGAGCTATAAATAAAGCAGAATTATCCCCAAGGATTTTGCATAGGTCTAGCAAATTGATTTTATTTTTGATGTCTCAGATCACAAAGCGGAGTTTATGTTTGGTTCATGCATTGCTTTTCAAATTGGGAAATGTTTAAGGGCAGGTTTATAATTTCAATCCCTTGCAATGAAGAGAGCAGCTGTACAGTGTAGCTCAATCATGGGTGTCTTGGATGATGAGATCCTTGTAACTATTCTTGACAAACTGCACGATCCTAAAGACAGAAAGTCATGGTGCCTAGTCAGCAAACATTTTTTCTCTTTGGAAGCAAGGTGTAGGAAGGAAGTACAATTAATGAGATCAGACTTGCTACCCAGAATTTTGCGAAGATACAGCAAGATTCAGTGTTTAGATCTATCTCTTTGCTCCCAGATCACAGATGAAAGTTTAGGGCATGTGGCTCACATCATTGGGAATTGTCTACTTTCCATCAACCTCTCAAAATTGTGGACTTTCACTCACTTGGGTATAACAAAGCTGGTTGAAAGATGTCAATCTTTGGTCGAGGTTGATCTTTCCAATTGCACTGAATTCACAGATTGTGCAGCTGAAGCTATAGCACATGCCCAGAACTTGCAATCATTGAAACTAGTGAAATGCAAACAAATCACGGACATGGGTCTTGGATGCATAGCTGTTGGATGTGGGAAGTTGGAGACTCTGAATCTTAAGTGGTGTGTAGGGGTCACGGACCTTGGAATTCAGCTGGTTGCTGTCAAATGTAGAGAGCTGCGGAATCTCGATCTTTCTTACTTACAGGTATGAATCTGACTTAAGCCTTAGTCAGTTCTTGTTGTTAATCCCATATTTTGTTTTTCTGCATTTATGGATAAGTCTTGTCATGTGAAGGCAAAATTAAGGTTTTTGTTCTGTGTTGGTGCACTGCTCTTTGAAAAGGGCTTCTCTCCTGTCTCAATAATGTGTGGCTGTTGCAGATGAAACCTTTTCTTGCAGGTAGGGAAAATTCTAAGCAATCATACATTCTTAGAGAATCTAGAAGGTTATGAATCTTAGTTAATAATTTCCAATATTATTTCTCAATTTTTTTAGTTTGGTGAAAATGAAAGTAATTTGTGAATTTCCATAAAGATTATTTTGTGTGATTTATAAATAAATGTTGACAAATCTTGAAGGAAAAAAATATTTTATAAAAATTGAGGTCTGTCTTCAGTTTCAGTTTACTATTTTAAAAAAGTCAATTCACCAGTACTGGAGACAGAAATTCTCTCAACGCAAGGTGACTAAATTCACTAGACATGAAAAATTGTTGAATATGCATACATTCTACAAAGTTTGGTCTTTAACTAGTGCTTTATTGAAATATCCCAAACAGTATATATGCAAAATTTCTGATTTTTGTAACATAAAATGATGCCCTAGTTTTCTGATTTTCAATTTCTGCTTAAACCCTAGTGTGCAGATATGATTTTCGGAGTTTATTTATGCATGAACAGCAGTACATAATGCAACCAAAAGTAGGTAAACTTATTGCAGATCACAAGAGCATTAAATCATCAACATAGTTCGACTAGATTCATCAATATGAGCTGATATATTTCTGATATTCAACCTCCAGTCCACTGCTAAAATATGAATGCAAATTACAAAGGAAATTGGACCTCAAACATGCACCACAACATGAAGAAACCCCAATAATGCAGATGCAAAACTATCCCTAGCTGGGTGAAGTTGCTCCAGCCACAAACATGCAACTAAATGATGAAGTACCAACTCTAAAACCCTGCCAAGGGTTGCACTGGTTTGCTGGACTGATGTTAGGGCATTGCCACCCTAGAAAATCTGAAGTAGAACTTCCAACTTGCACAACTCGCCCTTCAAATCAGATATCTAAATGCTGATGCAAAACTGAACATGAAACTAGCAATAATCTCCATTGAAGCACATAGGAACCTCCGTCATGAAGTTCTTCTTTGAAGAAGCTAGGATTTTGTCCCACTTCTCCTTAATGCAATAGGGTTTTCGTCCTAAAGCATATGCTGCTCAAACGTGCAGACCAAAGCAATAGAAAAACAATTCCCAATATGATAGGAAATGCTTCACAAGATCTTGTATTTATACATGTTTCCCTCATTCTCTATGCTGTCCAACTTAGGCAAAATTGCGATTAATTTCTTATTTTTTACCCATCTCAAGGTCGACCCCTTAAGTCTTATTGGCACCCCACTAACTTTGGCCGACCAAGACTTAAATTTTCTTTCCTTCAAGAGGGTCGACTCACCACTTGTTTTCACTTTGGCTGACCTCGGAAGAAATATAAATGTTTTATTATTTTCCTTCACAAGCCTGACCTGCTTTTCCTTAACTTGAGCCGACCTAGGAAAATAGATTAAAAGAGGGGACATTACATTAATTCTAACTAATGCTTTAGTTCGGCATTATTTGGTAACAGTCACTGTTTGCTTAAGCTGCACATTTATTCCATATACAATAAATTACACACATAATTTTTCACTTAAAAATGAGAAATTTTAATTGTATCAATGATTCCATACATCTTGATTCTTAGATAATATGAAAATTCTAACCTCATCCATACCCTTTCTTTTTGCTCCTTCCAATCTGAGTCATATTGGTATGATTTGCCTTAACAGCTAAATTGCTAGATTTGAGTGTTGGAGGTTTTAAGTTTATTTCAAACATAATATTGAATTCTTGGATGGCATTTTCATCACGCTGTACCTGATTATTTGCAGTGAGCTAATTGTTTTGGTGATAAGTGTTGAGTCATGCTACTTGTTGTCATAAACACAATATATAATAAGGATTGTTGTCTCAATAGTGATTCAAGGATTGTTCACTTTTTTGGTTGCATGTGTTTTGAATCAAGCTCAAGATTTAGCACAAGTGAAATGTGATTGAATTCATCATGCTTGAAATTGGATCATTGCATACTGAGAAGATCTGTTTTGCTGCAGATAACCAACAAGTGTCTTGAATCTCTTACACATTTAAGTCATCTTGAGAACTTAGCATTGGTTGGATGTGTCAGTGTGGGTGATGAAGGCCTTATTTATCTCAGGAACAAATCTTTACAGGTATGGAAAATGCATAAGCAAGGATCCTTATTAAAATAATAAGCTAATGGGAATGGATAGTGGTAAAATAAGTTTCATATAATTTGAATATAGGATTTGAAAATGTGGAAAGAGTTTCATATGCTATTTTTGCTAGATAGGGTGTCTGTGCAAGTGTCTGTGTGTGGGTATGGGTGTGTACATTTGTGTATGCAGGAGTGGACTTGGGTGGTTGTGCACTTGTGTGCATGTGCCATATACATACATACATACACACACACATATACTTACGCATATACATATACATACATACAACATACATATACATTCATACACACACAAACATAGACTTACACATATGCATATACATAAAAACAACATAGATATACGTTCATGCTGTATGTATGTACTGTATCTACTGTAATGTTCCCTTTTAAATTGCAGCACCGAGTAAGTGCTCTGTTTATGGTTAGAAAAGACTGAGTTGTTCAATCAGAATAAAGTAAAAAGTCTGTCTGTAGCTAGAATAATGTTAGTTAGGAGTTCAATCCATAAAATATGGCGGCTCTTTGAGTTTTTGTCTCCTACCTGTCTGTACCTGTCAGCTAGTATCACAGTTAGAGGGAGTAGTTGTTCAGCTAGCTGCATATGTTTGAGGAAATTGATAGTCAGTTAGCTGTCACCCTTAGTGGACTGGCATCATGGGAGCTCTGCTATTAAACAGCATATAAGGCAAAGAGAAAACATCCTTTTGAATATTACAAACACAAAACTCAATTTCAGCTACAGGAAGGTGATGCTGCTACAGCAGCTTGCTTGTCAGTTGAAGACAAAACACTTTAGGTGTGAATCTGGTCCTCTTGGGGACAAGAACCCTCAAGAGAATACATGCTGCAGGACATTTCAGATTTGTGCAGAGATTCAAGGGTCAGCGGGATGAACAATTGCATGACTGAATTTGTGTTAAGGATACTTCAAAGTTCAGAACTGTATGGTGGGCATTTTCCCAGTGAGTTGTATTAGTTTAGTTGCTCTGCATTTGCATGTATGTGTTTCATGAAAATAATATGAAAGTCTCTGTTGTTAGAGACTTCATAGGTTTGATTATTTGTATGCTTTTATCCTAGGACATTATAGTGGTATTGAAGCTGTCGTCTTGCGTGCCTATGGAAAAAACACACACAAAAAAATTCAAATTTCAGTACCACATGTTAGAGAGTGACAGGGAAATAAGATATCAAAGAGGGAACAGAGGAAGCTGAAAATGGCACATGATGATAGAGTGAGGAAAATGACAAAAAGTGAAAGGGCAGATCTATTTCAAGATATTTTGATCAGAGGAATTCAGTGGGGACAAGAAAGAATGGCAGAATTAAAGGCATAAATGTTATATTTCTAAAGTAATATGAAAAATCTAGATCATACTAAGGCATCTCAAAGAGAGGTAAGGTCAGCTTCACGACTGACCAGCAGTCAGTCAAACGAGTCTCCATCAAAAACTTGCACCCATGTTTATATAGAAGAATGAATAACTAGATACCAAGACAATTACTCCAGGGGAATTAGGCATATTTTTTTGTGGAGTATCAAGAGAAATTAAAAGATTTGAGGCTACAATAACTTTTGTTAATTATTTGGAGATGCTTAGGAATAAAGTTCAGGGAATTGAAACCCACAGTAGCAACTGGAATGATGAAAGGAGGGACTTGCAACAAAGGCTGAACAATTAAATGCTCCTACCTTTGATGGCAGCAATAAAATATCCACCTGGGCATAGTTACAGAAGTTTTAGACCTACTTTACACTTAGCCCTATGATGGAGGAAGATGCCATTCAATTCACCACATTCCATTTGGAGGGTGTTGTGTGTGACTGGTGATACCGTAGTTTGGTCACACAAGGGCATGGATATGCAAATAATTTTGATGATTTAAGTCAAAAATTGTTAGATTGCTTTGAATGGAAGGATAAGGACGAGCAGTTTAGGGATCTTGCTAGAATCAAACAACAAACCTTGGTGGATTTTTATGCTGCTGAATTTCAGCAAGTTGTGGTTATGGTACCTGATGTATCAGAAAAAGAGAATCGCTTTTCTCTTTATTGATGTTTTATTTGAGCCCCTCAAAGGTCTAGTTAAGGCCTTTGCACCCTCATCACTGCAAGATTCTATTAGGAGGACTATAACACTTCTACAATGGGGAGCAAACTTTCACCTTAGCCTAAAGTACCTACTACTGACTAGGAAAAAGGTAATTTTTAGAAAGGAGGATTTACTTCATACTTTCACAGAGCTATGCCTCAGCCCATTGAACAGCAAAAGAGATTGACAGGTAGACTAGAAATGAAGTTTTGTTTTTCATGCCAAGAGCCTTGGGAGGTTGGCTATAGATGTTTGGCAAGGGCCAAGTCCATTACAATGAAGTAATTTATGTGGTAATGAGACCAAATAATTAGAACAACAATATGCAACAAAAGAACCGATTGTAGGCATGAGCTTGAGCAGTTGGTGGGAGATAATATCGACACTAGTGAAGGGACACTTGCAACTCTTTTAGGAGCACCATGGTATCACCTATTCCAAATTCATGAGGAGTTTTGTAAATATTAGATTACTAGGCTTATTAATTTTGGGGCCATCCATAATTTTATTGATGAAAGCTTTGAAGCCAAGAGGAGATTGAAAGTGGAGGACTTCTCAAGGTTCAATGTCACTGTGTTGATGTTTTTGCTATCCTATGCACAAAGGTAATTCAACAACTCAAGTTATCCCTTTGAGATTATAGTCTATGTGATGATTTCTATGTAGTGAGACTAGGGGAAGCAAACATGGTTGTAGGTATATAGTGGTTGCATTCCCTTAGGGAAGTTTCCCAAAATTATTAGTTCCATGGAGTTGAAGTTCAAATTTTAGGGGAAAAACATAGTACTTAGGGGCATATTTGATGGTCATCTTAGGTGGTCATAATTAAGAGTATGGAAAAGAATTTCTATAAGGGACAAGTCTTAAGGGCAGCAAATTGCTTTGTGATAAAAGGCAAGTCTACTACATAGTCTTTGAGTTAGTGACACATTTATCACATTGACATTTAGACTATTTTGGATAAGCATAGTGTTGTGTTTAGTGATGTCTCTAGGTGTGCCAATAGATAGGGGATTCCCACACATCATAGAGTTGGAGCAGGCTTCTAATCCTATTAGAATTGTTCTTTTTCATTCTTTCTGAAAGAAATTGAATAAGATTTGACATTTCATTCGTGTAGAGAAATAAATTCTCACACATGTAGGATAAAGAATATCTTTCTAAATAGTCATTAGGCTTTATGAAAAGATTTAGAGGCCCTCTGAAGTCATTATTGATAATAATTCTAATGACATCCTTGTCATTATAATCAAAACTTATACTTTTCGAACTACTACACTTCTTGTGATTCTCAATCCCTATCTCTTTCCCAAAAATAATGCTTCTATCCACCTTCATCATTGCAAGTGTTATGTTTTCATTTAAAATTATCTCTTTAATTTGCATATTCCCAATGGCCATACGGATGTTAAAGCCTTTATTTTGTGATTTTTTATGCTTTTGAGAGGTAGTTTATTGTATTATTACATCTAAGAAGCCCTAAGGTGTTCCTAGTTTTGTGTTGAGAAGCTAGTGTGTTAAGGAAATCCCCTTTTTTCTAGAGTGGTACCTGAGGCATGATTTCATGGAGTGAGAGCATGTCTAGAAGTGATATATGCTCTTGGTGAGCATGGGGGTGAGGTAGTATTTTATCTATCCTTGCAAGATGGTTTTTCCTTGTCTTTTGAGTGGTATCTTTGAGTATTAAGGGTTTGGTCTTAGAAGAGACCATAGGAAGTGCAGCCTTGTGGTTGTTAATCTCATGGAGTTGTAAGGTTTGTTGGCTTGTGTTTCTTTCCTTGGTTGAGTTAGTAGCTAGATAGAGTTTCCTAGAAGTGGTGGTAGTCCTAGAGTAGTTCTTTGTTTGTTTTTTTTTTTAGTTGGACCTTATATTGGATCCTTTCCCTTGATTGCAATAACATCTAGTGAAGGGAGTGTTGTGATCTCTAAGGTGGTTGCACACCAAGTGGTTGGTGTTCACTTAGATTGTGCACCTCTAGAGATGTGTGTGTTGTGTGTTGAGGTCTGTAATGTCCCAATTTTAGCCATATGCTCTTTTGTGACTGATAACCTATTGTCGGAAGCCTGTAGGCTCGTAAGAGGAAATTACAGTTTGTCTTCTAGAAGTGGAGATGTGGTACATGAATTACATGAAGATGAATCTACTGTTGCTTCTAGTGCATCCATTGATTAAGGAATGGAAAATCAAGGATCACGAAGAAATGAAGACATTCTTTGTGACCGACAACAAAGAGTTGATTGGCGTACTGATGAGGATTTTATTCATTTTTTGATGTGGATGCTTGTGATGTTCTTGTTAGATGTTATTACGTCACCGTCTTCTCTCAGAATAATTGATTTCAAAATTGAATTTGATGAAGGATTTATAGAATCTTTTTGGCAATTTATGACACAGGATTATGGATTCAATTTTTTCAACAGACTTAGGTTTGTTGAATACTTCTTGGAGTTTCAAGAAGTGTCTATTCAGATGGAACGGGCAAATTAGAGAATTCATGTGAGAACAGTTCTCCGTCTGAGAAGTGGTTCTTCAGTGTTGATGGTTTGGGATCCTGACATTATTTGGCAAGAAGGAAATATTGAAAATTCTAAAGAGGATAAACCAGCACAATACATTTAGAAGCTGTGATCATTGACTCATGTGTTTGGAAATGTCTCCAGTTGAGAATCAGTATTTGGGATCCCAAGTATATTTGTATGAAGATTAGTATGCATAAAAAGAAGGTCTGTTGGAGAGATAAGTGCCAAAATTTCAGTTCTATGATTGCTGCCACCTTCTTTATCTGTCATTGGTTCATTATTTTTGATCATAAATTGGTGTTCGGGGAAGGAAATGTGGTCAAAGGATGGTTTGTGGTGGCATTGGGACCTTTGCTGAAGGTGCCACCAGCCTTGTTAATGAGCAGTTTTGCCTATTTTGATGAGAAATTCTTATGTTGCAGTTGTTGCTTACCTTCTTGGATGCTGATTTTCCGAAAATCAGATCCCAAGATGATTATTTCAGACCTGTCCACTAGTTGGTTAATTCATTTTCAGGTCACTTTGTCTCCTATTTGGACTGAATTTTTGTCTCGAATGAGCAAGGGAATGATTCAGTATGGTCAAAATTCATGTATGGGTTGTTTTTTGATGATAAACAGTGGATTTCTTGGTGTTATCTCATACATTACTGTTTGGGGCAGCATGCTATTAGCTGATTTGATTCATCAATTTGAGTCTCTTGAAGTGAATTATGTAAAGATTTCTTGGAGTTTTTTCAGCGATATTTGTTTGCTTCAAAGGAGGCATTGTACATCCTTATGGTTTCATGAGGGTGTGAGTATAGAATATTTGCAAAGATTTGCTATTTGCTTTGCAACGATTCTTGAGGGAGTCACATTTGTTGTTGTGACTCAGTTTAATGCTTTGGGGAGCAATGCTGATAAGGTATTTTTGCAGTTGATCAAAATATTCTTCCATGAGCATTACAACATGCTAGTCATCGACATGATTGTTTTTGGCTCCACAAAGTTTCTTTGGCAAGTGATGCTGCAGGATTATGTTTTCAGTTCTTCTTGGTTCAAACAAAGATTGGTGCGATTTTGTATCATTGGTTATATTCGTATGATCATAGTGGAGCAACAACAGTATGGTGGGTCTTTTTAGAGATGGATTTGGGACCCCGAGATCCTATTTGTTTTGGTGGGATCAGTTTGGAGTGTTGTGGCATTGCTTGAGGACAAACAATTTTGGGAAGGGCGGACTGTAATGTCCCCATTTTAGCCATACGCTCTTTTGTGACTGATAACCTATTGTCGAAAGCCTGTAGGCTCGTTAGAGGTAAAATTAGGGTTTCCTATTTTATAGGAGGTTTCTGAAGCATTTTTGAAGGTTTGCATGTAAGAGTTTCTGATGCGTGTTTGGTGGAGTTTTCTAGGTTTTTGGAGAGCTTTGGAATGGCATAACATGCATCTCCATTTGACAACCTTTTTCGACATTTGCTATTTTTAGCCTGTACGTTGGAGTTTCAAGATTTGGATTGTGGATTCTTTTTGGGTTTTCAGAGAACTTCGTAATGATATAACATGCAAAGAGTATTGGGAAACTTTTCAAAATTTATTATTTTTAGTAAGTTCTATTTTTAGTAGTGTTCTGGTTGGTAGCAGCATAGTGAGCTTTCTTCTTCAGGTAGGGTAGTTGAGTATTTTCGGATTTGGCTTTCTAAGGTGCATGTTTAAAGCAATGATTATTTAAATCATTTAATTATTATAATGTGTTTTTGACCCCTTGGCCTAGCACAATAACTTCATGTTATTTTAAAAAAGGGGGACCTTGAGGGTGGACGCCTCATTAGGAGGTTCATTTAATATTTCTAAAGTTGAGATTACTCTTGAGGATTGGACGCCACTTTTGAAGGGAAATTATTAATAAGGTTATGATTCCCTAAGGAACTTGGATGCCAAAATGAAGAGGAGAAAAGGTGAATTAAAAATTAAAATATTCTCAAAACAAGAAGGGCGTCCCATCTGGAGAAGCTGAAGTGTCACCTTAAAATCTATAAAGGAGGCCTTTGCTCATTCATTGATCATCCATTGTTTAACTTATCGAAATGCTGTTGGATTGATTTAAGAACCCGGCTAAGGGGGAGCTTAGCATTTACACCATTCTTTGGGCCTGAAACTATGGTTCCCTAGATGGTCAACTGGGAGTGTGCTTCATTCAGAAGTGCATATTGAGCTTCATCATTGAAGATTGTGGTGATAATTTCCAGTTTTGTGTTTGCTGGTTTATGAGTGGCTGAATCGAGTTTTCAATTACAGCTTATGGAGTGATTTTATTTCACTTGTGGGTATTGGTCCATTCTATCTCTATGCTTAAGGCGTCCCCTTTTGTGCAATTTCAGAATTTATCTTGAAGACTTTATTTTTCTAGGAGCTCGCCATCCCTTCTAGGGCCGTTCCATTCATTAAAGCTTGGCTTTGGGATTTGTGTTTTTCAATTGGAGGCTGTTTGCATTGTTTAACTCATGTTATTGGGTCGCCTTGCACTTAAGAGGCATTGAATTTAGTTTTGGAGTGTATTGTGGAAGTTTGTGAGAGAATTAAGCATATTGGTGGTTGTAATGCTTGCTAGTCTGTACTTTGGTTTGCTGGAAATTTATATCAGACTTAGCACTTTCCAAGTTATGGTATATTTCATGGGTGTTTATGTTCTGAGTTTCATGTGCACTCAATTTGGAGGTGATAGGAGCATTTTGGATGAAGATATGAACAAATTTGTGAAAGTATACTTGCTGGTCTGAACATTTAATTTGCTGGTTCTGCAAATCAGGTCTGGTTATTCCCTTTCATGCTATGTTTCCTTACCATTTCTATTCATATTTGTAATTGGAGATATAGTGTGATCTTTGCCGTGAGTTTGGAGCAGATTTCATTGAGAAATCATTGTAATAAACACTTTGTTGCTGATAATTTGCATTGTAAGGCTGAAAATAGTATTACTATTTCAATCATTTATATTTTTGCATTTACTTGTGATTTAACACAAACATTGTAACCCCTGGATGGTTGACCGCCAGCGTGGAGGAATAAACAATTGTAACTCTCATATGTCACCCACTGATTGAGTGGAGTATCTCCACTGCTAAGTGGATGCCTCCTGTTAGCAGATGAATTATCCTTCTTTGTAATCATTTCCCCCCATTGAATAAGTGGTAGCGTGGAATCTTCATGCTCGGACCACCGCCTACTCTTTCAATTCCAGCTTGTAATTTCAGTTAGATTATTGCTAACGACCCTATTGTATCTCAAAAATGCAGGTTGCAAATCCTAAGAGGATGCCAAACTCTATGATCAAATTTGCAACGTTCTTGAACCAATGAACGAAGTTAACTTATGTGTTTGGTAACTCCATACACTTCAGGCTCTGCTAACCTAGGTGGGTATACCTCTATAATGAAGCAGATTTGGAAGAATGTATGATTTGGTTGAATTTGTGGATCTATCACAGTGGCATAAAGTGTAATAGATGAAAGCTTGCTGACTACTCCTACTCCTAGTATTGAATTTGAAATGTGAATGTTCTGAATAAGATTTTATGAAATCTAAAATGGAATTGGTATGACCAGTTCCTACTCATGTTGGGCTAATGGAGTCAAGAGGTGAAAAATATGTGACTTACTTACTGATCCAACGCGGACGGGATCTATGACAATCGTTGCTAAGTGATTATGCACAAAGGTGAAGAGACATTAACCAATGGAGTAACAGGAACAATATATAGAGAGAATGATAATACTGAGCAAAGAGAGAGAAGAAGACACAAATTTGATTATGAAGTTCGTCCGAGTGGACTACATCTCCGGGTCTAGCTCAATTGAGTGACCAATCTATTAGAATTGCTCTAAATTAGCAGAACAATCTCTAAAGGAGCCTCTTGCAACACTGCTTTACAAAGAACTGTAGCCTATCCACGAAGTCCTAAAAAGTCAAATCACCTCACAAAAGCTGCTCTCAAAGCTAAGGACGATTTACCAAGAGTGAAAATACTGACTCTGCCCTGAAAGGACCTACTACAGACATAGAACAATATTCCTCTCAAATTCAACTCTCAAAATTCTCCCACAGAAATGCTTACAAGCAAGGAGGAAGAGAGAAAGAATGAGATGATGAGAAAGCTCTCATAGCTCTCCCTTTTATACAAGAGGTTTGCCGATTTGGGCTAAAAACCATAAGATTTGAAAAAATCACCCTTATTCCCCATTTTTACATATTAAACAATATTATCCCCTTTTAAATGAAACAACCCCCTAAAAACATATTTTAAATTGTTTTGGGAGCCCTTAATTTATCATTTCCGGGCTATAGGTTGTTTGGGATTTGTTTTTATTCCCAACTAAATAAATTTAGTTATTTAGTTAAGGAATTTGGGCTAAATTATGGTCATTTAAAACCACTCCACTATGCATTCCAAACGCCATCGATGGCGTATCGGTGGATAAAGCTTTTGTCACCCGGCCGGTGTAGGGTTCAAGTCTCGTCAACTATTTTTATCCTTTGTTTACCAACGGACTTATAACAAAAGGAAACTGTCGCCGATACAGTTTGAAGCGAGCTCTGCGGTGCAACGGCTGGGCCGGTGATTCACGGTGGAGAGGTCGAGGGTTCAACCCTTGACTGTTTATTTTTGGTAAATGCAACAAATCGCACGGAGGAGGAAAGAGATTTTGGGAGCCACGTGGCACATCCTTGTTGTGTCACGTGTCAATCGTTGACTGGCCGAAGATGACACGTCACTGCCACGCAAGTGCCTAATCACCGTCCACATCAATGCCACTGGGTGTTGACTCACTTGCCAACTTGGATGCCACATCAGCTTTCGTATTGACATGTGTCTGTACCAAATGCTGCCACTTCATCAGCTGTACGATGACTCATCTACTGACGTCACTTGCTGTACCGCCAACTCAGGTTCGTACTGCCATGTCACTATACAGTTGACACGTGTCACAACCAGATTGGTCCACGTCAGCATTAGTGCGATAACTCATCTGCTCTGTTAGCTACTGACGTCATGCTAATGTCATCATTGTACCATCCAGTCACCCTAGTCAACCTGAAACTTTGATTGACGATATCTTCCATGTACGTGCTCTGTTTTCGACGAAACGAACATTGTCAGGATTGTGATGACGAGACCTTCATTTTGACGCCATGTCTGCCAAATTCCACGACGATCAATTTTTCCACCTTTTTGGAGGCCCTCAGGGGCCTGTTTGACCCATACTTTGACTCGCGATATCTTTCGCGTATGAGCTCGGATTTCGACGAAACGAATGTCGTCGGGATCGTGTCATCGAGCTTTTCGAATTGACATCACTTCCGACCAATTTCGAGTTAGTCAAATTTTTAGCCTTTTGACGGCCTCCTGGTCCAAGTTTGACCAAACTTTGACCGGCCATAACTTGGGCATACAGACTCCTTTTGAGCCCGTTCAAGTTGTGCCGAATTCAGTTCTTCGAGCTCTCTGTCATGGCATCGCTTCCAGGAGAAACTGGAACACTTCAATTTTCAGGTTCTGGAGATCCACCTAGATCAAACCTACCCACTGAAGAACTTTTGGTCCCCAAAAGTTTACAGTTCCTTCAAATCATCTCCCATCCTGCATCTTGCCACTCACCACAGTCTCAACACCAGGATATACATACTGCCACATCTGCTTGCTGAGGTCTTATACTTCGGCAATGTACTGTCAGCAAGAGCTTCCCTATCGCCACATTTGCCCTCTATAGGGGTCTTACATTTTGGCAATGTAGGACTTCATAGCTCATCACAATTTAGTTCAAAATGGAACTTAGCATACCCAAAGCAAGAAGAAAAATGACTATGGTAAACCTGTCTCTTAGTGCTGCTCATGGGGTAGTTCACATTCTGCATCTCTTGCCATCTTTTCTGGCATGCTTCTGTTACTCCTCCAACTGCTCGAGCATGGTATCTGCGCCTTAGCCTGAAATATTCCTTCGACTTTGTACTTCAGAATAGCTGATTCAAGGCTCCACCATATAGCTCGGGACTCGTTCGTCTGAAGCAATAAGGTCATCGATAAAATCCTTCAAGAACTCCTAGGGAGTTTGGACTTGTACTCAAAATGACCTCGACTGAGTCTTCAAGTTGAGAACATGCAAGGTCACTGTTGACCGTTCTCGGCAACTCTTTGTCTGAAAGTGCTCTTCAACAGAAGCTTCGTACTTGAAATTTGCAGGTACAAGTCCTTAAGAAAAACCTGTAATAAGAAGTTATAAAGTATTCTCCTTTTCGATTACAAGAGATGTGGCTTCAAGAGCCTTACAAAATCTCAATCTCAAGAGAAATACAAATTCATAAAAAATTGTTACAAACAATTTTATTCAGAGTTTCATACTCCAAACCACACTAGTCTAGTAATAGCATACATATTACCACACTATAAAAAAAAAGGTAACATACACAAAGTTGACACAACTAGTTAGAGGCCAAACGTTCCCAGCTCTTATAGAGCTATTCGAAGGAACTTTCTTTCTCTGGCTGCTCAATCTTTTGTTGAGTTTCCTCTTGGACTGCCTCAGGGGTGGTAGCAATCACTGGCTCTGCCTTTTTCTCGACAACTTCCTGCTAGTTGAGCTTCGCAACCATCGACCTCCGATGAAGTTCTGGATGTTGTTTCCAACATTTCTCATCCCAATGCCCACTGATTTTGCAGTGGGTGCAGTAGTTACGAGTTCTGAACGATTCTCCAGTTGCTTCAAAGCCCAATCCTTGATATCGAGGTCTTTTCTTGGCCTCAATAGGATTTACAATGCCCTAAGCGGAGGTGCCCAAGCCTTTGACGCTATAGCCCATCTTGGAAAGCAGCTTCTTTCCAATGCCTTTAGTGTGCTTCTCGAAGTGTCCAAAAGAGTTTTGCTCATCCTCCATTTGCTTCTCTTGGTCTGATGCAGAAGATGCCTCCTGATAACTACTCTCGCTATCAGGTATGTTGAGGGTCTTCAGATACTCCATTTGTTGACAGTAAGCACATTCTTTTGCACTAGGTGGATTAGCCTAGTCATGACCACAAGACAATTTCGACTTAAGACTTTCTGCAATAGGCTCCACTACTGAAGTTGCTCCCAAACTATTAGGCGGGGTACGCGGGGAGTACGAGGAAGAAGTAGCCTCAGAGTGCGGATAGAAGGCACACATGTGAGCACTTCCTGATACAGGAGGACTTATCTTGTTTTTCTCTTCCAGAACCTCCTATAGCCACACTTGCAGTCTTTTCTTCTCCGTGTTGGATTCTTCAAGCAACTGCTTGAGTTTTGCATTCTCTGTCTGCAGGCGTCGATTGGCTTCCTCCAACTCTTGCATCCTACCAGTCTTCTCTCGATGGTCTCGTTAGAGTTCTTCAACCATTTGCTTCATCGACATAAAATCATCCACCATGGATGCGGTCAATGTCACCCTTGAAGATTCACCCTTCTTTGATGCCATCTTTGCTCCCAAACTCCAAATGTCCACCTGTCAACTTGCACATTGTCACCGAAAACCAGCAAACTGTCAATCCGACAAACTGATTAAACTAGCAAGCTGACTAACAATCACTTCTGCAAAACTAGCCAAACTGGGTTGTGATACCACTTGATCCAACGTGAAAGGGATGTATGACAAATGTTGCTAAGTGATTATGCACAAAGGTGAAAAGACATTAACCAATGGAGTAATAGGAACAATATATAGAGAGAATGATAATACCGAGGAAAGAGAGAGAAGAAGACACAAATTTGATTATGGAGTTCATTCGAGTGGACTACGTCTCCAGGTCTAGCTCGACTGAGTGACCAATCTATTAGAATTGCTCTGAATTAGCAGTACAATCTCCAAAGGAGCCTCTTGAACACTGCTTTTGAAAGAACTGTAGCCTATCCACAAAGTCCTAAAAAGTATTTCACTCAAATCACGTCACAAAAGCTCTCAAAGTTAAGGACGATTTACCAAGAGTGAAAATACTGACTCTGCCCTAAAGGACCTACTACATACACAAAACAATATTCCTCTCAAATTCAACTCTCAAAATTCTCCCACAGAAATGCTTACAAGCAAGGAGGAAGAGAGAAAGAATGAGATGATGAGAAAGCTCTCATAGCTCTCCCTTTTATTATACAAGAGGTTTGCCTATTTGGGTTAAAAACTATAAGATTTGAAAAATCACCCTTATTCCCCATTTTTATATATTAAACAATATTATCCCCTTTTAAATGAAACAACCCACTAAAAACATATTTTAAACTATTTTGGGAGCCCCTAATTTATCATTTCCGGGCTATAGGTTGTTTGGGATTTGTTTTATATAGTTATTTAGTTGGGAATAAAAACAAATCCCAAACAACAAAAAACCCAAAAATATAACAAAACAAGAGCTTAAAAAAACAAATCTAAATATTTTATTAGGGAGGTTTGTTAATTGTTATGTAAAAATGGGAGATAAGGGGAGATTTAATAAATTTTTGGTTATACCCCAAACTGGGTAAATTTCTTGTATAAAAGGGAGGGCTATGAGAGCTTTCTCAGCATCTCATTCTTTCTCTCTTCCTCCTTGCTTGTAAGCATTTCTATGGGAGAATTTTGAGAGCTGAATTTGAGAGGAATATTGTTCTGTGTCTATAGTAGGTCCTTTCAGGGCAGAGTCAGTATTTTCACTCTTGGTAAATCGTCCTTAGCTTTGAGAGCTTTTGTGAGGTGATTTGAGTGAAATACTTTTTAGGACTTTGTGGATAGGCTACAGTTCTTTGTAAAGTAGTGTTGCAAGAGGCTCCTTTGGAGATTGTACTGCTAATTCAGAGCAATTCTAATAGATTGGTCACTCAATTGAGCTAGACTCAGAGACGTAGTCCACTTGGATGAATTCCCTAATCAAATTTGTGTCTTCTTCTCTCTCTTTGCTCGGTATTATTATTCGCTCTATATATTGTTCCTATTTCTCCATTGGTTAATGTCTTTTCACCTTTGTGCATAATCACTTAGCAACGTTTGTCATAGATCCCTTCTGCGTTGGATCACTTACTGGCTATAATTCTAATTGCTTGGCACTTGTGACTATTTATACCTTGTATAAACGTGCAAGAATGTAATTATCAAGTTCTTCTTATCAATCCAAATGACTTTTTCCAGATTACTGTGATTAATTAAAATAATTTAATCCTTCCTTGAAGGAGCTAGTTAACTGAACTACACAAGAACAACAAATGTGCCTTGATAAATTGAAAAATATCCTTGATACATCAATTTAAATAATAAGGAAATGTCAACCTTGGAGACAACCTGATAATATTTTTCAATTAATTCAACAAACAATTGACATTGTAATTGGATCACCAAATTAAGTTTTCTTGTCCATTATATTACTTCAAAATATTTTGGAATACATAGCACAATGTCTTGTTTCAGCAATTGACTAACCTATCCACCTACCTGATGAGTTCCTAACCTACTGCTTATCTCCCTCTTTGATTTTATTTCATCTTACATATATACATTATACTTTTAGGGTTATGACCCTCCGTATCTGCTCATTGCAACTCTTCAACATTCTTTAGTGAAAATAAAATATTTAATTAATTGCCTTTGGCAAATTAAAATATTTTAACTTTAATCTTCTTTACATCTTCGTGAAGAATTAATTTGGATAATTATCCTTTGTTTTTGGCATCCCCTTCAAAAAATATTTCGCCAATACAAAATATTTGCAATACATTACAATTCGATATTACATTTTCACCAAAAACATATTTTTCGATAAAAACATTTACCCACTCCTTAACCCCACCGGTGAAAATATTTTATTGGAATATTACCATGAGTGAAATTTATATTCTCATCCTTAAAAATATTCACCATATTACAATAAAATATTTGGTCTTTACTTTGCTTTATATCCCCACAAAATTTATTTTCTTTAACTCCCTTGCCAAAATATTTCACTCCTTAGTGAAAATATTTACATCATATTGTATTCCCCAAAATTAATCAAATTGTGATTAAAAAATTTCCTTTTGCGTGCAAATATTCATCTCATAGTATATGCAAAAAATATATTAATTTTCACTTCATAGCCTTTTTTTTAGCATACCACCGCAAATGTTCTAAATTTTATTAGCAGGGATGTGGGGAGTCATTTCACACTTTATTACTTCCTCACCGTCATCTCGCACATTCACTTACTCTTGTGGTGATGCGATAATTATCCTTGGTAAAAATTTTCTTTTCAAAAGCATACACCACATTTTATTTAAAAATATTTTCATGATTTGTAGACTCTCCCCACAATATGACAATGTATTAATTTTGTGCCAGCAGTAAAAATTATTTCCCCAAAATTAAGTTAATGCTGTGGTTTTAATAAATATTTCCTTCAAACAATTTACTGTGCAATAATATTTCTTTTCATTGTTTTCACCGCAATACTGCGAGACTTAGTGTTGGGCCTTTGTGGTGATGCGAGAATCAGCTTGAAGTTCATCGACCTCCTGCATATGTTTTTGACATCCTTTGCGGTGATGTGGGAATGCATATCTGGTCAAAGTTTCACTTGACTATGCTTTGATTGATAGCCATACCTTGTTTCGAATCATCCATTTTTGCTTGCAAATATAAATATGTTGCATATGATGAATCAATGTGACTGTTTCATTCTTTCTACCACACGACATACTCAGAAACAAGCTTATTGTGAAAAGCTGTGCATGTGGGAATTAGCATATACTTGAGGGTTCTTGACAACTATAATAGTTGTTCCAAGGGCGTATTAAAATAAACCAAATGCAATAGCAGACCTTTCACTGTGGCAACAAAGAAATAATTCTTTTTCCCCCTTTTGTGATAGTGCGTATGTTCTGTAATTCATTATCCAGAAACTGTCCCTTTCAGCCTTGATCTGAGATGCATTTTGTTGTTGCTCCAAAAACGTCTCCCATTCTTCATGAATTGTTTAATCCCTCAGAAAAGATCCTTGAAACTAACTCACTTGAAAAAGATTTTTTACAGTCATGATTCTTGCACCTTTGAAATAATTTGATGACACTACTTCCAACACTTGTCCACCGGTCCATACAGAGAAAAACATCATTATATTGAAACTCCAACAGTGGAGTTAATTTCCTGTCGTGAATAATAGCACATAATATATGTTGCCTTTGTTCACAAAGTTAAACTTTATAAACTGCTAAAATATTTAGGGCTTTCAAAGTTGTCCCAAATTCAGTTCAAAACATTTAAAATGTTTTAAAAAATTATGCCTTCCAAACTTTAGCACATAGGAAAATTTTTAATTTTGGTTGCTGGGAAAACAAAGTAATTCCACCGCAGACACACAAAGCACCCCTGGAGCCATGAAAATTTGCATGGGACCGCGATCAATTATTCTGGAAGTGGGTTTTTGATGGATTTTGAACAGCTCACCAAATCAAGGTACTTCATTTGTAAATTGGCCCTGTCGGAGCATGTAGCAAGAAAAATGAATTTTTAATTTAATGCACCAAATGAGCTTGTCATTTAACAAAATTGAAATTGGAAACATTTGAGGCCAAAACATCAACTGGGTCATCCATAGAATTTCAAAATTTGCAACTTTTTCCGGGTGCCAAAACTAGCCCGGGAGTAGTTGCAAAACAATTAAAAAGCATACCAGAACTCTTCCGACGACCATGAAAGTGCACAGACATGTTGAGTTGTGATAGGAGAGTATGCTTGTCAAATGGTTTGGCATGAAGTCATTTGGGTTGAAAACTATTAATGCCCAAAGTTGCTTATTCAACATTTTCTGAAAATTGCACTTGTCCAACTCAACTGAAACCCACCAACATGTCATTTTGAAAAAATATCAAACCTAATTCTGGGAAGCCATAATTTTGGAGATTAGCTCTTTTAGGCATGGTGAACATGTGTGCAAGAGGGTTTCTCTTCAATCTTCTTCCTTTGCAAAATATCAAGCATCAAAGTTGACCCTTCTGTAGCTTTCTGGAAGTGCAGTCACAAAAACTGTGCAAAACCCATTTGGATTTGATTCTGAAAAATACCAAACGATGTTTGAAGATCTGAAAATTGACATGGATGTAGATTTTGGTGGGGAGAATCTGATACAACAATCGGTTTGTCATGAAACTCTTTTAGTTGCTTAATATTGTTTTCCAAAGTTAGTCATTTTAATAGATTTTACTGTGTGTAGACAGCAAACCTTTGCAAAACCCTTCAACTTGGCCTTTTGAAATCTTGTCAAAACTGATCGCACGAAGCTGAAAATTGGTGTGCACACTCATGTATTGTAGATGAACACACTTGCAAGGTGATTTTGCTTGAAACTGAATGAGCCTTCAATTATGATTTTTCAAAGTGGGCCATTTGAGCAAATCTTCCAACTGTTCTTCTGAGTGTTGAAATCTAATTTTTCATCATGGGAACATAAAATTTTAGGCTCCAACAGACCCCATCACCATATGCTATCACCTCACCTTCCATAGGACCTTGGTGAAGGTTACTTTCAAGTTGGTTATCTTTTGGGGGCTAACGCTAATCTTTGGTGTTGTGTTGGATTTGTGATCAAAAAGTCAAGAAAAAACTAAGGGGTATATTTCAAGGTCTAGACTTGGTGAGAGTCTAGAGGGTGGATCTTGTGAGATTTGTTGTGTTTGAATGATCAAGTACTAGGTGTACCCTATCCTTGGCTAGTACAAGATTCTAGGAGTAATCCTAATACTAGTTGGGGAGGATGTAATGCCTTCCCATTTACAGCCTTGGGATGGCTAGATCTCGACATTGTTTTGTGACTATGTATAAGGGGATGCATAGGTCATGCTTGTGCTTATTCCTTTGGGTGTTTATTGGTGTTTCAGCCTCACTATTTTATTTTCTAGCCTTGGTTGTGTCTTTTGTTATTGCTTTGCATGGTGTGTTTGGACCACCCACATGTCTTGAAATGTGGTTCCTCAACATGTTAGTTGTTGATGTTTTATATGCACTAAGATGCATGTTTGGCAATGTGCCAGTTCCGTATGAGGACTTGATGTATTTCATGGCTATACTATTCCTTGACGTGCATGTGTGATTTTTTATTTTATTAGTTTATCATAGTGTTGTAGTTCATGGATATGTATACTATTATTCGTGTTTTGATTAAATGTTATCATGATTAAATGTTAGCATGATTAAATGACATTTAGATGCATCAATTTACATTTTACATGATGTTGTACCTCATTGGGTGATTATGCTATGCTTTAGCTATTATGATTGAGCGAGTATGCTTAACATGTGTGTTGAGTGGATATAGGTATAGGGTTATTTATCCACCTGGTTATGTAGGTCTAAATTATTCCCCAACAATGGTTATTTCAAAGATGTCACACTGGGCCTTCCTTTTTGGTTATTACACAATCATACTCAAATTAAGCATAATATGTGTCATGTTTGACCCGTGTTAACTCGAATTTGAATCAAAGGTGATTTCAGAGTTTGTTCATGTTGTGAGTTACAAGTAATTTCTTGATTTAATTAATCGTTTAATTTCCTCATTTTCCATAAATGAAATTTTAGGAATTAAAATGATTTCATATGTTATCTAGTGAAATAATTATGTGCAAGGGGAAAAAGGAAAATTAAACTTAATTATTTTTCAAAAAATTCCTTGGGTTGAGAATATATATTCTTGGTTTAATCCTATTAGCTGCTCGGAGTTCTTTCTTTATAGATGTGTTTATTGAATGCCTTGAAAGCAAGCCTAATCATGGTTCTAGTGACACTAAAGGGATTTTCATTGCATAGGTTGATAAAGAAGAAATTTTGCATAGATGTGTTTGTGTATTCTTTGTGTAAGCACACATTACATAGTCATCGATAGGGAGCAACGACCATGGAAATGACGGTATGCAATGGAATGATTCTTTTCTAGAATTTTTATGGGTTTTTGAGCATGCCCTAAGGATAAAGCTTGTCAAGGTAGTCCTATTGCAATAAATAGAATCTTAGAAATGATGTATTGTAGGATTCCTATTGGTCAATATGGGAAAGAAGGAACTAAAGAAAGTGATTGTGGAGCACTTGTAGCCTTTGCAAGGTATAAGAAACTAAAGTGTGATACAATGGATGGCAGAGTCTAAATTTTTCTATGACATTCTCATAAAAGTTTGTTGCCATTATGTAGGTGTCATGGAAGTGGATGGTATAGTTGTAGTATCCTCAACAAGAGCCTTGTCATGAACCTCATGTATAGGATCAAACTATGTGTCTGGTGAACTCGAGCCTAATGGCTTGCCAACCTTGCCTTCTACCTCCTTTTATGCTGTTACATTTGCTTGCAATTCGGTTGCATCCCTATCCAAATAAGTTATGTCATTGTTAGTAAATAATGGATCCACAATGACATCCACAACAATCCAATTTCAATATGGATCAATGTTTTAAGGTCAAGCACATGATATGTATCCTATCTGTGTACCCTATTTTCATGCAATCAAACATTGTACCACACAAAAATAGTCATTCAATCACTTTTGAGTCAATTTGTTGAGCTTCTTTGTGTGAATGGCCTGACAAACACTCTAGTTCTCACAACTAGAAGCACTACAAGGTTGGGATAAAATGCAGATTACAAGCTTTTGAAGGTTAGGTATTATGGCACCAAAATCTTCCCACCACAAATTTGTTAGGACAACATTTATAACTTTGTAAGGATTTTAGTAAGTTTAATAGTTTTTTTTCTTGATAGTAAATTTAATAGTTAAAATAAATGGTAAACTAAAATTAAATATATATGTTTTCTTTTACTTGGTTGTAGAATGGCTCTCCTGTGAATACTTAAGGTTGAAGAAAATAATGCTCCCTCAGCCTTTTACCATGTATCTCATTGTATAGGAAGTCTTAAAGGTTGTTGTTAGGGACCAACCTCTCATTACATGTGTTGAGACCAAGCATAACCTTTGCATTTACTTTGAATGGAAGGGAAAACAAAAAATTGTAGTTCAAATAGTAGGTAGCAACATGAATATCTTGGAGTTGTTGGTTTTACCTTCGATCATTAATATGTCATATGGTTTCATATTTGGTTTTATTAAACCTATACAAATATTGAATTGCCTTTTTGGCCTTATCCATGGCCTCATATAGATACCACATTAGATTTTTATTTCCATCCACCAATTGTATAAACCTAACCAATGATTTTGACAATTAAATCAATAGTGGATGAAAATGAAACTAAAGAAATATACTAAATCATCAAATTATCACATTATAAAATCCTAAAAATTGGAAATTGGAGATCAAAAACTTATCTTGATGATCTCCTACACAATCTTGGCAAATTTATCATAAAAATGGTTTGCACGACCCTCTTTGCTTTGGCCTTCTTGCAATAGGGACTCTCCAACCACCTTTCATTCACAAACATGCGCTAAAGGTTGGGCAATGGCCATATTTTGCAAGGTGAGGAAATAGTGGCAAAGCATGTCACTCCTAATTGCACGAGCTCCTTGCCATCAATGTGTTCTCATAAGATTTAGGATCCATGTGTGGTTGTAGGTATATTTTGTGATATTTCTTATTTCTTCAACCACATTGTTGACCCAATTTGGTTTCCCTATGCCCTTAAGTAGTAGGTGAAGCTAGTGGGCAACACAAGGGCTTCAAAACAATATTGGATGCTTCGCCTCTAAAAGTCTACCAATTGCCACATACATAATTGCATTGTCAATCACTATTTGGATGAACATTTTCCACTCCCTCCTCCATCATTGCCTCATCCAACAAGTTGCACAAGGTCTTTGCATTTTTTAATTTCATTGGAGGCATCAATTGACTTCAAAATGACTAATTGTCTCCCAAAAGCCATTAGAAAGTTAATGACTGTCCTATTCTTGCCATTTGTCTACCCATCAAATTAAATGGTGAAGCCTTTCTTTTTCTAACTTTGTTTTTGTTCTTCTACTGGTTGACATGTTTTGGACATCATCTTGCAGTAATGGGCCACTCAACTCATGACATCTTGGGGTTTTGAACCCCGTACATGCCATGGTCAATTAAGATAAACGAGGGTTTAATTTCTTTTATAATTGTTTTGATAGTCGGATTATAAAGTTACCGTGTCATTAGTTTTTGAGGACTAATGTGATTGTGAAAACGATGTATTTTGTGGTGAATATGGGATTGGTTGCTTGTGAAAAATATTGTGTCGATGCCAGATAATTGAGTGATTTTTGGGGTTGTTTTAAGTGGGAGTTAGTGTGCAAGAGTTAAGTTGTCTTCCAGAGGCTTTGGGGAAAAAGTATCTTGTATGGGGATATTATGATTGTTTCATTTTGAAGTAACTTGTATGTGGATTTAATGATTTTTTTTGTGATGAGATGTGTGCAAGAGGGTTTATACCTTGCGCTGTTTACACTTTCTTGTGATTGGGATATGCGAGTAAGATGGTCAATACCTTGCTCTATGTGTGAGATTCATATGATGGTTTTTACCTTGTTTGTTGTTGTGGGTCTTTAGCCATGCACTCCTTATTTGCTAAGTTGTCGGTTTTGGTATAGGCATGGGTACGAGATACGAGTATGCCGGTAAGGCAATTTTTTTTTTCCTAAAATATGGTACGTTTGGGTATGGCTGTATATATATATATATATATATATATATATATATAATATAAAATATACAAAATTTATTATATATATATATATATAATATAAAATATACAAAATTGTAAATAAATTTGATAGTATGATATAGTATACTTCATCAATCATTAGTCATCAATTCATCATTGAATCATTGATCAATGGTAGTGATAAAGATAAATGCCAATTGATAGTTTAAAATTTCAATATTATGTCATATATCATATATGTCTAAAGTCACGATTCAAATGAAGATCATTACAATTACAAACTTACAATGATAATAGGGATTTGATGATAAACCATCTAGGTATTACAATATTGGATTAATGTCAATGTTTATATTGAAATAAGTATTTTATAAATCCACTAAATTGAAAAGCAACATTTAAGAAGTTAATGATGAAATAATACCTTTGAAATTAATTTGAAACGCAAGCTAAAACAGATCACAAACTACTGCAACAAAAAATGATGATTTAAATTAACATTTTTTGCCTGGCAACACCCTGGGAGCGCCCTGGGAGAGCCGGGAGCACCCTGGGAGCACCCAAGAAGGACCCACAGAGAACCTTGGGCTGCTTGGGCGCTCCCAGACGCTCCCTAGGCCCCTCCCGTACCCAAACGCTCCAAGAGCAGGCACGGGGTCCTTTTTTGAAGAACCCGGTAACATAGCTTATTTGTTGTTACGGTTGTGTATTAAGAGTGAGATGGTCCATACCTTGCTCGGGATTTGTACTTTGTGGTTTTCATTTTATGTGCATGATGGCTTTACCTTGTTGGTTTTTATTGGGTCTCCTAGCTGCTAGTAGGGGGAGTGGCTCTCAATGGGGGCTGGCGCACAAAGTGGCGCGAGGGTAACCCATGTGGGAGTTTTTTAACTCAGTGATAACTTAAAATGAATTAGGGGGTTGGGTAATTTATATATTAATCAAGATAACTAGATAAGTGAATGTTTCGCCCATGCCTGTAGTGCTCGTTTAGGCTAAGGATGGGTTGAGAAGGCCTGGTTGGCAAGACCAACTTCCTTGCTCATCCTATGGGGCCGACGCCTAGTGAGAGGCTACCAAGGTAACCATAGATGGGGGCCAGCGTCTAGTGAGAGACTGCCAGGGTAACCCATGTTAGGACCATGCGATGACACTCTTCCCTCTATAGATTAGTATTCTATTGTTTGTTTTCTTCCCTTAGTGTGTGATGTCCTCTGGAAGCAATGTATGATCTTATGTGTTGTTAATGTTGTTGCAGTGTCAGTTGTCCTCCATTTAGCCTTGTTATGTTAGTTTGTGGTTGCTTTGTTTGTTGTTATTGTAGGACTTTGTGTTATCTTCTGTCATGGGGGGTGGACCTTAGGGTTCCACATGGTCGGGTGGATTGTGCTTATTTGTCCATTGGGTTTGCCTTGCTGTTGATCGTTCGTGTGACGGTTATTCTTGGTATTGTGGACTCTTGCATTGTTCCAAGCTCAAGTGGACTACCTTTCTTGTACTTGTATTGAATTGTAATTAATTGTATCATATATTATATTTCTGATGTACTCTCCTCACATGGATACGAGGAGACATTGTTGAACAAGTTGTAATGATGTAACTAACTTGATGAACTCTCTTTTGTAATGAAAAAATGTAATGATGTTTATTGCATATGTTGGTTAATTGAATTGATCTTGGATGTTGTTACATTGATAACATATTATGGATATTACATATTGGTTGATCATATAATGTGATGGGTTAAATGAACTTTATATTGTTAGATGAAACTTGTATAATAAGATGATTCATAATTCTTGCTAGTTTGTTTATTGGTATTCTAGTAGCGTAGTCATGGAACCTTAAAGGACTTAGTTGTAGTTACATCATAGCTTATATTCTGCAATCCCTAGTATGTTACACTTCAAAAAAATGGAACAATTTTTTTTTTTTGAAGTGCAACATACTAAGGTTGTAGATGGTACAATAACTTGTTTTCTCACCTAATTCCTCGAAGGTTCCATGACTATGCTACTAGAATCCCATTAACCAAATTAACAAGAATTACAATTCATCACATTTAACCAGTTTCATCTAACAATATAGAGTTCATTTAATCCATCATATTAAATGATCAATCAATATGAATTAACCATAACATGTCATCAATAGATACCATTCAGAATCAATTTCATTAGCTAACATAACAAGGTACATCATTTACATTACTCATTACAAGAGAGTTCAACAATGAATTACAACATTACATCATTACAACAATGCTTTCCGAGATCAACAGGGAAGAATATACATCTAAGTACAATGCATGATACAATTGATTTCAGTTCAATACAAGTAAATGAAGATAGTCCACTCGAGCTGGAACAAGTGCAAAGTCTACAACACCACGAGTAGTCACCACAACACGAACAACAGTAAGGGAACCCAATGGAGTAAAAAGCACATCCACCTGACCATGTGGAACCCTAAGGTCCACCTCCTATGTTAGGAGATACACAGGAGGTCCCATAACAACAAACAAGGCGACCACAAATTGACATAACAA
This sequence comes from Sequoia sempervirens, assembly GCA_007258455.2. Lineage (NCBI taxonomy): Eukaryota > Viridiplantae > Streptophyta > Pinopsida > Cupressales > Cupressaceae > Sequoia > Sequoia sempervirens. The sequence continues at coordinate 726,703,730 of VDFB02000003.1, forward strand.
GGTTAAATAGGACTCCAATCTGGCACAACAACCACATTAACATCACATAAGAACATACATTGTTTTCAGATGACATCACATATCAAAGGAAGAAAATAAACAAGGGAATACTAGTCTGCAGAGGGAAGAGTGTCATCGCATGGTCCTGACATGAGTTACCCTGATAGTCTCTCACTAGACGTCGGCCCTTATCTATGGTTACCCTAACAGCCTCTCACTAGGCGTCGGCCCCATAGGGTGACACATGCGGAACCAATCTTCCTTAAGTGAGGACAAGGAAGTTGGTCTTGCCAACCAAGCCATCTCAACCCATCCTTAGCGTAAATGAGCACGAAAAGCATGGGTGAGGCATTCACTTATCTTGATTAATGTGTAAACTACCCAACCCCCTAATTCATTTTAAGTTATCACTGAGTTAAGAAACTCTCACATGGGTTATCTTGATGCCACTTTGTGCGCCGGCCCCCATTGAGAGCCACTCCCCCTACTCGTAGTCAGTAGATCCAATAAAATCAACATGGTAAAGCCAGCATGCACATAAAATGAAAACCACAAAAATACATAACCCGAACAAGGCATGGACCATCTCGCTCTCAAACACAACTGTAATAATAAGTAAGTGGTGCATGGCTAAAGACCCTCAACAACACATTGCAAGTATCACATCAACCAATTCAAGTTTCCAACTTAACAATACAACCAATAACATATTTTCCCCAAGCCTCTGGAAGACTGCCAATAACCACATTACGCAAAGGACTTCAATTTAATCAATAACCCGAAAGCTCCTTAATTTCATCAATCAATCACATATACAGTGTGAGCAATTGATCAAGCAATACAACCACTTAAGCAAGTCACAAACAATCAATTAACCAAGACTATGAAGACATTTGCAACTCATGCAGTAATACATATCAATTTAACGGTTAAGAAATTCAAGTGAAACCATGAATAAATCCATACATGGAACAATACTCCCTCCCAAGCCTCTGGGAGCCAACTTAACAACTTGTGCGAATAGCTCCCACTTAAATAATTACCAAATTCACCCCAATCCCCAACAATCACACACAATAATCAATACAAGTGATCAATCCAATAACTCAACCACAAAATACATGGTTTCCACATTTCATATTACTCTAATAGTTAACTATAAAGATAACATGTCCACAAGCATACAACTTTTCGGCAATCTTTTCATAGAGAAAATTAAATAACGAAGTGGATCCAATGCAAGTAAAAGTGTGGAAGTAATTAAATTGTAATATTAAATAAGGAAGGTATGGCTTAGGTATGTATAAAATACATATATATTTACATAATGTTAATGCATGTTAAAACGTATACATTCTTACATAATTATTACCAAAGCATAGCTAGAGAGAGAGAGAGAGAGAGAGAGAGAGAGAATCCGGATGTCTCCCAATTGTTTTAGAGATTGTCCAAGTTGCATTTAACTAGTTTGACAAAAAATGGTGAACAATGAATTATTTAGCTGATTCTTACTAACTTTCACGATCCAATGCAAATCATTATGATTTACTAAGTCCTAAAGTAAGATAGGATCTAGTTAAGACCTTTTGACACCAAAATGAGGCACAAGGAATATGCAGTTTTTGAATAGTATAAGCATTCATTGTCATCGTCATGTTCCTCCTCTAAATCATGTTCTTAGTAGCAACCCTCTCACTTAAACTCTTGGCTGATATAAGTCACTTCTGCCAAAGTTCAATTATTAGCATTGCCAAAAACTCAAAACTTGGGAATAAGGAATATGCAATTGCATTATTTATTTCCTTATTATACTAATTCCAATGCTAAAGCCCTAAAGCAAAGGCTTGCAACCAAATTCCCCATTTTGCTTATTCTTTAGTCAACATCTTCAATATTAAATTATTTCAAGTCTGGTGGCTTGTTCAAATCATGAATGTTGCCCCCAAAATTACCGCTGGAATTTGTCCACAGCATGCACGGGAGGCAAATAAAGTATGAAAAATATAAATAGATTCTTGTCATTTATTTCCTACTTTCAAAAGCAACTAGTCTTTCGTTTTAAATGACAATCACCCAGATGTCCATTTCTGATGCATCAGAGCCTACTATAAATGGTTGTAAAGAATCTAGAAGCTCAGTTCGAAGAATTCAAACATTCCCTTTGGGCCATTCCAAAGGAAGCTGAATGTGCATTTCCCAATCCTAGGTTTGTGCATAAATCTCACACAAGTACATTGCTTGTGTAAGTTTGCAGATGTTTCTAGTGGTACAAGCAGTCTCTACTTATTCATTAAAACCTAAAACCATGGAGATAACATACCCAATTTGATTGAAACATATCTTGTGAATTTGACGAGATTGGTATGATTCAAGACTTGCTTATGATGTGAATTTATTCCTCCAACAGTGGATTGATGGAATCTTGAATTGAAGGTTAGATTAAATAAAGAAGGTAAATTGCACATGCAACATTAGAACAAATAAAAAGTAGACATCATGGAATGAAGTGATTGGAAACGTATTGCAACGCATCGGAATACAAGGCAAACAATACAAAGCATCGATATGGAAGAAACATAGTCTATAGCCAAAAATCGGCTTTCAAGAAATATCGAATGAGCATAATACAAACTTAGTCCATTGAATTGTAAAGCACACCGCACAGTGTTAAGTTTATACAGACAAACAATGATGGCACCACCTATGCAGAGATCAATGATCCAGAGGGTAAAGATGTGCGGCTTGGTGATTGTTACGACCCAAAAAATGCATGACGGGAATGTCCCTATCAAACAGAGTTGTAATGTGAAGATTATTCTTGAGGCCATCTTATTTTTGACCTGAAATATCATTGTTCACCATGCGTTCCTTGATAGAAAGATTAACTATACAAATTTTTAGTCTCATCTAAATCTGTAAGGAAATATTTTGAGTTAAAAACTTATTTCGGGTTCAAGTCTTTATTTAATGTGTTAAAGAGGTTGCCAAGAGCCCTCAAGAATGCTCTAAGATGTGACACTTTGCCATCATTCATACAGGGATAATGTTTGGAGGTGATGCCTCATGAATCAATTTTGAAAACAAAAGCTTGCACGCATTGACGCTTCACCATAGTAGTATTATATTTAGTTGTGAATGATCCTTCAAATTTCACATACAAACTTTGGTGTAACATCTACTTGCTGCACACACTGTGGTTCATCAAAGCAACTAGAAATAGAAGAAGAAGGTAGGTTGAGATTGAAGACATAATGCTCATGAATAATGCATTTCATTGATAGAGAGATAAAGACTCATTCACAGACACACATGGAATATGCGGTTACGCTGAGCAAAAGAAACAAAGGTCAGGGAAGCGATTCTGTCTGTGGGCATCATGAACTATTTTGAAACCTTTATTCTAGCCCACGAAAGTCGTAAAAGAAATTGTTCAAAAGGTGAAGTTCAAGTTTGGCTCGATTCATTCTGGTATCATTTTGGAAACAATACCTTTACGCAACTAATTCAAATCCATCAAAGAAAGAGGCAACAAGATAAGAAGAAATCACAATGATGGTCATAACCAAGAACTGTTTGTCACAAGCATACTCTAACGCTTAAACCAGAGCTTGATCACAAAATTTAAAGTTAAATATAATCATCTATCGATCATCCATCCCTCCTTGATAAAGTTTACTTGAAATAGTTGAAATGATTAAAACCCACATACTAGGTCTGTGGAATTCAGCATCTTGAAGAGGGAAGTTTTCGATAATCCACTGGCGCCCTTTGTAACTTGACATAACCCATGCACACATTATTGAGGACTTGAGCGATCAATTATGGAATGAGAGTTTGCTGGTTAGAGACTTCTCAAAGGGATCATGGTATCAAGAAGGATTCTCTGATCTTTCGAGCCTCCTCAAAATTCTTGTATGAAGAGGGCTTAGCATCCAAGACGATGGAAAAGAACCCCCAAAAAGGCAGCAATCGCCCCCATGCAGAGCAGTTAGCAAAACCATACATGCAATAATCTATAATTAGATCTTAAAACCGACATAATAATGCATTGCATTTTAATTTATTTTTCATACTATTATTTATTACTTCAGCTCTAATTTTTATTTTATTTTATTTTAATATTCATTCCATATTTAATTTATCATATTATTTCATTAAGTTCTTAATTTATCATAAACCATAGTGTATTAATAAGTGTATTTATACTAGCATACATATATTAAATATTAATATATATAAAATAAGCCGAGAGTTATCATTCTATAATTTTTTTTTTGATTGATTTATCTTTGTGATCAAATCTTTGATTTGTCTTTGCGATTCAACTTTACGAAAACCAAAAGGATTCCAGTCACACTTTAAAGCAAAAAAAGAAAGTAAAGAGTTGCATTTTCATCTTTGCTTCTATCCATGCTTTTTTCTTTTATGTACATACTACAAACATTTCTAAATGTAATATTGCATGTCATTTGAACATCAACTTAAATGCAAAGAATAAAAATATACATAGGTTTTGCAATCCATAATTTGAGTGTAAGAAGCCTCTCGGTTTAATTAATTGACAAAGTATCCTTTTGACCTAATAATTGATTTTGATGCAACAAATAATCCCCAATCACCAATTTAACTATTTTAAATCAATTAAACCAAATACCAAACAACACCTGATCACAAAGCACAGTTGAAAGCAAGACCAACTGAAAACATTGATAGGGTGAATCATGGAGGGGCACTACATCCTCCCCCCCTAAGATTCGACTTACTCCTGGAAGTCGTAAGGTTAGAATAAAACACACACACAATTCAAAATTTGTTAAATAATAACGCATTCACCTTTCTTTAACGTAAATACAAGCAACATCAAATAATCAAACAAACTAAATGTCAAACATTTTCCTAACCTTAACTAAGGTTGAGAAGTAGGATCAACTGACCACAAACATCAGACGACACAGATGAGGTGACGGACTGGATACTCATCCTCCTCAAGGATGATGGCTAGGGTAGGGGACCGTACGTTATCTCTGTTTCAACAATTTCCATTGGGTTTAAGGCACACTCAGACTTGACAATTCAGGTGGAGTCGATGCCTGGTACCTGCATCCTGCAGCAAATAAATGGTCGAACATATATATATATATATATTCACACAATCAGGCACACCGTGAAAGGAAATCGTAGCGTGGTAGGGTACTCACAAATGAGTAATGTGACACCGTCCCTTTCACTAAGACGCATCGAAGACAACACTCAGTTATCAAATCATCTCGTAAACCATCCGCTACATGATAGAATAATTACATGCTGATCATAGCAATGCATTTAATGTCATGTAATACACCAAGCTGATTTGCTACATCAAAATGCCACACTTTCACAAAACAACATGTTTATGCACTCAAAGCACATATTTTTCATTAAATTTCCCTTATTACATGCAAGATGTTCCACTTTATTCATTAGACAATGCTATATCTCATAACATATTCAACACAAAATCATGATTTTACCCCTTTTCAGAAGTATGTAAACACAATTTATCATTTCATAAGCACAAAATTCCAGATTTAACATACATTCCTCACATACACACAAATTCACATCACCGGGAGTCACTTTACAAGGCTACACAAGGGTCCATAATGCATCCCCGATAGAAAGAATATCGGTGCATTGCGCATTACATTGAGGGTCCTATCCTTTCCACCGGTTTTTTGCACCATTGGATCAACAAATCTCAGGTTACTAAGCGAGGAGGATTGAAGGGAGAGAACTAAAGCTCAAGAGTCTAAGCACTAAGACAACATAATGGGCTCATATGTATCCAGAGTGCAACATACTAAAGATTGCAGAATATAAGCTATCATGTAATCTACAACTAAGTCCTAGTGTTTAGACTCTTGAGGCTTCATTTTTCTCCTTTTTGTCGTCTTCATTTAGCTACCCGAGCCTTGTCCTTTGGTGGTGTTGTCCAATGGTGCAAAAAACTGGTGGAAATGATAGGTCCCTTAGTGTAGTGCGCAATGCACCGATATTCTTTCTATCGGGGATGCATTATGGACCTTGTAGCCTGTGATGTGACTCTCGGTGATGTGAATTTGTCTATGTATGTGAAAAATGCGTGTTAAATCTAGAATTTTGTGTTTATGAAGTGATAAATTGTGTTTTCATGCTTTTGAAAGGGTGTAAAATCATGATCTTTTGTTGAATAAGTTAGGAGATTTAGTGTTGAATAATGAATATAAAGGTATGTCTTGTCTGAAAATGATGGCTATTTAATGGAAAATGTGTGCTTTGTGTGCAAATTATAAAACATTTTATAGGAGTGTAGCATTCTAATGTAATGAATCAGTTTGATGAATTACATGACGTTAGATGCATTGTTACGATCAGTATATGTTTATTCTATCATGACCATTAAGCAATTATCTTTCTGATTGATATGTAGCGGATGGTTTACAAATAGACTTGATTACTGAGTGTTGTCTTCAGAAGCGTCTTGGTGATAGGGATAGTGTCACATTACTCATTCGTAAGTACCATGCTATGATGCGAATTCCTTCTACGGTGTGCCTGATTATATATATATATATATATATGTTTTGTTTGTTTGCTACAAGTTGTAGTAGGGCATCGACTCCACCTGAATTCGTGTTTTAAATGGAAATAAATGATTCAGAGATAACATAAGATCTCCTACCCTAGCCATCATCCTTGAAGAGAATGAGTATCTGGGTCAATACCCTATCAGTTTTGTAGTCAGTCTGTGTCATTTGAAGTTCTGCTTTATACCCTAGTTGGTGGTTAGATAATTGCTTGACATTTGGTTTGCTTGATAATTTGATGTTGTTTGTATTAACGTATGTTTTATTTTAACCTTGCGACTTCCAGGAGTAAGTCGAATCTGGAAGATCTAAATATAGGAAATTGTATGTATCGGTTTTGTAACCACTCTGCATGGGTAGATGCAATCCATATTTGAAGATTCATATTCCTCTAATTGAAAAGACCTCTATTGATGGAGGCCTAACTTGGAGCGGACGATTACCAGGTAATTAATATTCAAGAGTGATTGGGCATATAAATGGGAAAAAAAAGTTTTCTTTAATTCGGGATTGAAGTGGCATTTAAGATTTTTGGGGGAGTGGAGGAAAGGAGGGAAGAAGAATAAAAAAAACGCAACACCTTATTTGGAAGGGGGATTGGGAGGATTTCTTAGCGGAGAAAACTACAAGTTTACATGCATCTAGAAATGGAAGGAATGGAGAAGTGGAAGGATAGATTAAGAGGTGCAAACAAAAAGAGGAAAGAAAAATAAACTCTAAAGTTGGGTGTGTTATCTCAAGCTCAGCTACCAATCCTCGCCGAACTTGAGGTAGGCATGTTGGGTTTATTGTGCATTAGTGGTTTTAATCCTATTGCAGCAATGAGGCATTAACCATTAGTGCCTTCCTTGGTGCATGTAGTCCATTACTTCCTTCCATTTATTAGCTTGTATCATGCATTGGACGACTTACTATGTTTAACGTTTATCTTATTCTTGCTAAGTTTTATTGCATGCATTACAAGGGTTCACAGTCATAATAATCAAATGCCAATAGTGAACGACCAAGCCGATATTGCATCCATTTCTAGCGTATTTCACTTTCTTCATGCTTCACATCCCTGCCTCTCAAGTTGCCATGTTGTACCTTTCTTGCAACATTATCTATTATTCACAGTAGAAGCCGATTCAAGGTAATTTCTTTTATAACCATCATGCACTTTTCCATGCCGGCTGTAATCCAGAGTTTATCTGAAAGCAAAACCCTTTTCTCAATAAAGCACAAGAGACTTGCATGCAGCTCCAAATCCCTTCGAATATGTGCTTAGTTTCCTAGATCTTTGGCATGAACTAGATAAGGTTTCCTTCGAATTGGCTGGTTAACTATACCATCTTCTTTGGATGTAAATCTGCCTTGAATGTTGCCCTGTTGACTTACACAGTTCGCTAATAATATCATGCGTTATATTTGGTAACCGATGCTTGTATTGTGATGTAGTCGATGTTGTATTGCTTTCCATTTCGATGTATATGCAGTTTGTTCTTATTTCGTTGCATGCAACTTGTTTGATAATTTGATGAGCATGCTTAGGTTTGGAAATTCAGTGAATAAAACTTAGGAATGGCGTGGGGATGTATTAAAAGTTTGGTGCCCTGTCAAATCAATCCTTAGCATAGTGGGGGTCCACATGGATCTTAATTTCCTCCCTTATACCAAACTCCTTTTACTGTTTGTACTCCAGCATATCCTGGTGCCTGTGAGTCGGCACCCATGCCCAACACCCGAATTTATAATGGGCTTTGAAAACAATTTCAGTAGAGCCATCATGATACTTTCAAGCATCTGTAAATTGAATCATTTCTAGAGGAAATCATGACAGGTCGCAGGCCTTGTTGCCAACATAAGAAACATAAAAAGGGACTCTGGTCTCCCGAGGGGGACAAGAAACTCATGGCTTTCAATCCAATTGCAACCAGGCATCTTTTGGGCTTGTAAACAAGACATATATTTCGAAAACAAACAGAGAGAAATTAACCTAACCTTCAAAATCGAGATCCCATCAACCCACTATTGGAGGAATAAATTCACATCTTAAGCAAGTATTGAATCATACCGATCTGGTCAAATTCACAAGATATGTCTCAAACAAATTGGGTATGTTATTTCCTTGGTTTTAGGTTTTAATGAATAAAGCAGAGACTGCTTGTACCGCAAGAAACATCTGCAAGCTTAAACAAGCAAGGTACGTGTGAGATAAATGCACAGACCTAGGATTGGGAAATGTACATTTTGCTTCCTTTGGAATGGCCCAAAGGGAATGTTTGAATTGAGTGAATGATGTGTCTTTTTTGCCTCGTCTAAAGCTCTCAGTTTGGTATGAGCAATAGGGTCAGCCTTGTTTTCCGTAACCGGTTAGGGTCCCTTAATTGTTTCAAATTTGACATGAAGTATGCGATATTCGATACCCTAAATTTTGCTTGATCTTTCGATATAAACTCCAGTTCGAAGGGTATTCATGAACATGAGATTTTGCTTGGCTTTCAAATATTGACCATTCAATGAAAATGAATATTATTGGTATTCCAAATGATATGCTATATATTTGTGAATCGGCAAATATGAAATTCTATTAGCATTTTATTATATCAATATATATATATCATAGAAATGTTTGCTACTTGAAACATATCAAACAACAAAAGAAATATCCAATTTACTTGCCAACTTTGCAAAGAAAATCCTCTGCCCCTGAGGAATTGACATGGCACAACCATCCAGCTGAAACACAGTTCAACTTGTAGATATTTAGGAATAGTTCAGCTCAGTTTTGCTTTTCCTTATAATCAAATCTCAACTTCTTCACCTTTGAGAGAGAGAAGCTCAAATATCTCCCCTAACGACTTTAGCATCCAGAGTAAGCCTTTCATGTCTTCAGTTTTACTCAGACCTATGTCATCTTGCAGTTATTTATAGTATTTTCACAGAGGTAGATTAAAGTATGGGGAAACAAGTATGGCAAAGAACGATATTTACTTGAAACACAAAAAAAATCAGTTCATATTTCAGCTGCAATACAGCGAGTTTGTATCCATGTATTATTAATTCTGTTGTAAGACATGGTTTCCTAATCCTTGGGTGATATCATGATTCACACAAACAGTTTGGTTTTATAGTTAATTCCTTAGGTGAGTACTATATTGCCTGAGTTTCGCTAGATTTTCTATGTCTGATTAGATTCAACATTTTCTTTTGCAGTTCTATAATATGTCTTTTATTCATATTCCTTATTTGTTTTGCAGTTCTATAATATGTATTTTATTCATATTCCCTGAAGATGCAAATTACTAGCATATGCATGTTTGGTGCAATGATAAAATGAAAAATGCTTCAAATTTCATTAAAATGTCCTGCCACTTATATTTTGTCGATCTTTTTCCATTGCTAATTATCAACCTGGTTGTAGCAAACAATGCTCATTGGCTGTGTATCTACTACTAAAGTATTTGAAGAATTGATAAAGTTTGGGTGTATATATATATATACTTGTGTTTGTATTGATTTGTGGAGTATATGTATACTGCCTTAGTATAATAGGAAATATTGTATTTCAAACAGCATTATGATTGTATATATATGTAAACATGGATGTATGACATAGTTATAGAAAGTATAAGCGAAAGAGTTGATTTACTCTTATTAAGATAAACGAGGGTTTAATTTCTTTTATAATTGTTTTATAGTCGGATTATAAAGTTGCCATGTCATTAGCTTTTGAGGACTAATGTGCTTGTGAAAACGATGTATTTTGTGGTGAATATCAGATTGGTTGCTTGTGACAAATATTGTGTCGATGCCAGATAATTGAGTGATTTTTGGGGTTGTTTTAAGTGGGAGTTAGTGTGCAAGAGTTAAGTTGTCTTCTAGAGGCTTTGGGGAAAAAGTATCTTGTATGGGGATATTATGATTGTTTCATTTTGAAGTAACTTGTATGTGGATTTAATGATTGTTTTTGTGATGAGATGTGTGTAAGAGGGTTTACGCCTTGCGCTGTTTACACTTTCTTGTGATTGGGATATGCAAGCAAGATGGTCAATGCCTTGCTCTATGTGTGAGATTCATATGATGATTTTTACCTTGTTTGTTGTTGTGGGTTTTTAGCCATGCACTCCTTATTTGTTGTTACGGTTGTGGATTGAGAGCGAGATGGTCCATACCTTGCTCGGGATTTGTACTTTGTGGTTTTCATTTCATGTCCATGATGGTTTTACCCTGTTGGTTTTTATTGGGTCTCCTAGGTGCTAGTAGGGGGAGTGGTTTTCAATGGGGGCTGACGCATAAAGTGGCACCAGGGTAACCCATGTGGGAGTTTCTTAACTTAGTGATAACTTAAAATAAATTAGGTGGTTGGGTAGTTTATACATTAATCAAGATAAGTGAATGTTTCGCCCATGCCTGTAGTGTTCGTTTAGGCTAAGGATGGGTTGAGAAGGCCTGGTTGGCAAGACCAACTTCCTTGTCCTCATGAAAGAAAGATTGGTTCCGCATGTGTCACCCTATAGGGCCGGTGCCTAGTGAGAGGTTGTTAGGGTAACCATAGATGGGGGTCGGCGTCTAGTGAGAGACTACCAGTGTAACCCATGTCAGGACCATGTGATGACACTCTTCCCTTTGTAGACTAGTGTTCCCTTGTTTGTTTTCTTCCCTTGGTGTGTGATGTCCTCTTGAAGCAATGTATGATATTATGTGCTGTTAATGTTGTTGTAGTGTCAGTTGTCCTCTGTTTAGCCTTGTTATGTTATTTTGTGGTTGCCTTGTTTGTTGTTGTTGTGGGACCTTGTATTATCTCCTAGTACGGGAGATGGACCTTAGGATTCCACATGGTTGGGTGGATTGTGCTTATTTGTCCATTGGGTTTCCCTTGCTGTTGATCATTCGTGTGGTGACTATTCTTGGTGTTGTGGACTCTTGCATTGTTCCAGGCTCGAGTGGACTACCTTTCTTGTACTTGTATTGAACTGTAATTAGTTGTATCATATATTATATTTCTGATGTACTCTCCTCACATGGATACGAGGAGACATTTTTGTACAAGTTGTAATGATGTAATTGACTTGATTGTAATAAAAAAATGTAATGATGTTTATTGCATGGTTAATTGAATTGATCTTGGATGTTGTTATATTGATAACATATTATATTACATATTGGTTGATCATATACTGTGATGGATTAAATTGTTAGATGGAACTTGTATAATAAGATGATTCATAATTCTTGTTAGTTTGGTTATTGGTATTCTAGCAGCGTAGTTATGGAACCTTTTAGAGGGCTTAGTTGTAGATTACATGATAGCTTATATTCTATAATCTTTAGTATGTTGCACTTCAAAAAAGCGGAGCAATTGTTTTTTTTTGAAGTGCAACATACTAAGGTTGCAGATGGTACAATAACTTGTTTTCTAACCTAAGTCCTCTAAGGTTCCATGATTACACTACTAGAATCCCATTAACCAAATTAACAAGAATCACAATTCATCACATTTAACCAATTTTATCTATAACAATATGGAGTTCATTTAAACCATCATATTAAATAATCAACCAATATGAATTAACCATAACATGCCATCAGTAGATACCATTTAGAATCAATTTCATTAACTAACATAACAAGGTACATCATTTACATTACTCATTACAAGAGAGAGTTCAACAATGAATTACAACATTACATCATTACAACAATGCTTCTCGAGATCAATAGGGAAGATTATACATCTGAGTACAATGCATGATACAACTTATTTCAGTTCAATACAAGTATATCAAGATAGTCCACTCGAGTTGGAACAAGTGCAAAATTCCACAACACAATGAGCAGTCACCATGAACACAAACAACAGTAAGGGAACCCAATGGAGTAAAAAGCACATCCACTAGACCATGTGGAATCCTAAGGTGCACCCCCCGTGCTAGGAGATAACACAAGGTCCCATAACAACAACATACAAGGCGACCACAAACTGACATAACAAGGCTAAACAAGACTCCAATCTCACACAACCACATTAACATCACATAAGAACATACATTGCTTCAAAAAGACATTACATACCAAAGGAAGAAAATAAACAGGGGAATACTAGTTTGTAGAGGGAAGAGTGTCATTGCATGGTCATGACATGGGTTACCTTGACAGTTTCTTACTAGACGTCAACCCCCATCTATGGTTACCCTGACAGCTTCTCACTAGGCGCCGACCCCATAGGGTGACACATGCAAAACCAATCTTCTTTTCATAACGACAAGGAAATTGTTCTTGCCAACCAGACTTTCTCAACCCATCCTTAGCCTTAACGAGCACTACAAGCATGGGCGAGGCATTCACTTATCTTGATTAATGTGTAAGCTATCCAACCCCCTAATTCATTTTAAGTTATCACAGAGTTAAGAAACTCTCACATGGGTTACCTTGGTACCACTTTGTGTGCCGACCCCCATTGAGAGCCACTCCCCCTACTAGGAGCCAAGAGACCCAATAAAATCAATAGAGTAAAGCCATCATGTACATAAAATGAAAACCACAAAAGTACATAACCCGTGCAAGGCATGGACCATCTTGCTCTCAAACACAACTATAATAAAAAGTGGTGCATGGCTAAAGACCCTAAACAACACATCGCAAGTATCACATCAACCAATTCAAGGCTCCAACTTAACAATTCAACCAATAATATATTTTCCCCAAGCCTCTCGAAGACTGCCAGTAACCACATTATGCAAAGGACTTCAATTTAATCAATAACCCGAAAGCACCTAAATTTCATCAATCAATCACATATACACTGTGAGCAATTGATCAAACAATACAACCACTTAAGCAAGTCACAAACAATCAATTAACCAAGACAATGAAGACATTTGCAACTCATGCAGTAATACATATCAATTTAACGGTTACGAAATTCAAGTGAAACCATCAATAAATCCATACATGGAATAATACTCCTGTTGATGTTAGCCGCCACGGGCCTCTACTTTCAGCCGCGATTTCTCTATAAGGCAATAAATTAAATATAGTCTAACGGCTATTTATTTATTGATGATATTCTTGAGTGAAGGAGTGCTTCACTTAATGTTAAATAATAATTAATTTATGTGGCCGACTTCATGTGAAAGTTCGCCACCCTTCATAAGACATCTTTTCATTGGCCGACCTCTTGAAGAAGTGACACATCTCTTGGAGAAGCGACCTTCATGTTGTATTTATAGGTGTTCACTCTCCTTCATTATTCATTCATTTTTACTTGTTCAAGTTCACACTTACCTTCAGCAGATCGAAGTCTTCAAGAGGGTCGAAGTTTATCATCTCAAGGAGATCGATATTATATTATATTGCATCTAGTGAGGTGTTGATAATCGGCCTTGTGATTGGCCTTGTTGTAAAGCAAATTGCTGTTGTATATTCAATATATAAGTGATATATTGTTGCTGGGTTTTTCTCCCTCAAGTGAGGGTTTTCCCAGGGTATATGTTGTGTTATTGTATCTGATTTTTGAATTAAATTCTGAATTTTATATCTGATCATAAAAACTAACAACTCCCTCCCAAGCTTGAAGCCAACTTAACAAACTTAACCAAATAACTCCCAGATGTAGTGCCCCTACATGATTCACCCTGTCAGTGTTTTCAGTTGGTCTTGCTTTCGACTGTGCTTCGTGATCAGGTGCTGATTGGTATTTGGTTTAATTGATTTAAAATTGTTGGATTGTTGATTGGGGATTATTTATTGCATCAAAATAAATTATTAGGTCAAAAGGATACTTTGTCAATTAATATAAATACACTTATTAAAACACTATGGTTTATGATAAATTAAGAAATTAATGAAATAATATGATAAATTAAATATGGAATGAATATTAAAATAAAATAAAATAAATATTAGAGCTGAAGTAATAGAGTATGAAAATAAATATAAATGCAATGCATTATTATGTCAGTTTTAAGAAAGATCTAATTATAGATTATTGCATGTACGGTTTTGGTAACCGCTCTGCATGGGGGCAATTGCTGCCTTTTTGGGGGTTCTTTTCCATCGTCTTGAATGCTAAGCCCTCTTTATACAAGAATTTTGGGGAGGCTCGGAAGATTAGAGAATCCTTCTTGATACCATGATCCCTTCGGGAAGTATCTAGCCAGCGAACTCTCGTTCCATAATTGATCGCTCAAGTCCTCAATAATGTGTGCATGGGTTATGTCAAGTTACAAAGGGCACCAGTGGATTATCGAAAACTTCCCTCTTCAAGATGCTGAATTCTGTGGACCTAGTATTGGGTTTTAATTATTTCAACTATTTCAAGTAAACTTTATCAAGGAGGGATGGATGATCGATAGATGATTTACATCCAAAGAAGATTGTATAGTTAACTAGGCAATCCGAAGGAAACCTTATCTAGTTCATGCCAAAGATCTAGGAAACTAAGCACATATTCGAAGTGATTCGGAGCTGCATGCAAGTCTCTTGGGCTTTATTGAGAAAAGGGTTTTGCTTTCAGATAGACTCTGGATTACAACATGCATGGAAAAGTGCATGATGGTTATAAATGAAATTACTTTGAATTGGCTTCTATTGTGAATAATAGATAATGTTGCGAGAAAGATACAAAATGGCAATTTGAGAGGCAGGGATGTGAAGCATGAAGAAAGTGAAATACGCTAGAAATGGATGCAATATCGGCTTGATCATTCACTATTGGCATTTGATTATTATATGATTGTGAACTTTTGTAATGCATGCAATAAAACTTAGCATGAATAAGATGAAACATTAAACATAGTAAGTCGTCCAATGCATAATACAAGCTAATAAATGGAAGTAATGGATTACATGCACCGAGGAAGGCACTGATGGTTAATGGCTCATTGCTGCAATAGGATTAGAACCACTAATGCAAAATAAACCCAACATGCCTACCTGAAGTTCGACGAGGATTGGTAGCTGAGCTTGAGATAATACGCCAACTTTAGAGTTTATTTTTCTTTTCTCTTTTTGTTCGCACCTCTTCCTCTATCCTTCCACTTCTTCATTGCTTCTCTTTCCAAATGCGTGTAAACTTGTAGTTTTCTTCACTGAGAAATCCTCCCTATCCCCCTTCCAAATAAGGTGTTGCATTTTTTTTATTCTTCTTCCCCACTTTCCTCCACTCCTCCCCCAAAAATCTTAAATGCCACTTCAATCTTGAATTAAGGAAAACTTTTTTTTTCCCATTTGTATGCCCAATCACTCTTGAATATTAATTCCTTGGTAACTGTTCGCTCCAAGTTAGGCCTCCATCAATAGAGGTCTTTCCAATTAGGGAATCTTCAAATATGGATTACATCTACCCATGCAGAGCGGTTACAAAACCAATACATACAATTTCCTATATTTAGATCTTCCATAAAAAAATTGGCATATTAATGCATATCATTTCCCGTAGCTACAATCATATATATTTAGCATATTTATTACCTAGTGAGAATAGTTGGATAATTATTTATATTATTATTATTTATTTATTTTGTTTTATTATTAACTATTATTATATCCATTTACATTTATATTTATTTATTTATCAAATGTATGCCCTTTTTAGCTTAACAATTCATTTTAACGCACAAGCCAAGAGTACCTGAGACCTAAAATGAATCCTCAAGCATCAAACATAAACATCAAAAATGAGTGAATCAGGGAGGGGCACTACATCCTCCTCCCCTAAGATTCGATTTACTCTTGGAAGTTGCAAGGTTAGAATAAAACATACGTTAATACAAACAACATCAAATTATCAAGCAAACCAATTGTCAAACAATTACCTGACCACCAACTAAGGTATAAATCAGAACTTCAAACGACACGAACTGACTAGAGAACTGATAGGGTATCGACTCGGATATTCATCCTCTTCGAGGATGATGGCTAGGGTAGGGGATCTTATGTTATCTCCAAATCAACTATTTCCATTGGGTTTAAGGCACGCTTAGATTTGCTAACTCAGGTGGAGTTGATGCCTAGTACTTGTAACCTGTAGCAAACAAAGCGGTCGAACATATATATATATATATATATATATATGCACACAATCAGGCACACCGTGAAAGGAATTCACAGTGTAGCATGGTACTCACAAATGAGTAATGTGACAATGTCCCTTTCACCAAGACGCTTTCGAAGACAACACTTAGTAATCAAGTCTATTCGTAAACTATCCGCTACATATCAATCGGAATGATAATCGCTTAATGGTCATGATAAAATAAACATATACTGATCGTAACAATGCATCTAATGTCATGTAATTCATCAAGCTGATTCATTACATCAAAATGCTATACTCCTGTAAAACGCAGCATAATTTTGCACACAAAGCACACATTTTCGATTAAATATCCATTATTTTCAGACAAGACATACCTTTATATTCATTATTCAACATTAAATCTCCTAACTTATTCAACAAAAGATCATGATTTTACACCCTTTCAGAAGCATGAAAACACAATTTATCACTTCATAAGCACAAAATTCTAGATTTAATACGCATTCTTCACATACACACACATAAATTCACATCACCGAGAGTCACATCACAAGGCTATGCAATGGTCCATAATGCATCCCCAATAAAAAGAATATCGGTGCATTGTGCACTACACCAAGGGTCCTATCCTTTCCACCAATTTATTGCACCATTGGACAACACCACCAAAGGACAAGGCTCGGGTAGCTAGGCGAGGATGACAAAAGGGAGAAAACAGAAGCTCAAGAGTCTAAGCACTAGGACTTAGTTGTAGATTACATGATAGCTTATATTCTGCAATCTTTAGTATGTTGCACTCTGGATACATATGAGCCCATTATGTTGTCCTAGTGCTTAGACTCTTGAGCTTTTGTTCTCTCCCTTTAGTCATCCTCACTTAGTAACCCGAGATTTGTCTTTTGGTGATGTTGGTCCAATGGTGCAGAAAATTGGTGGAAATGATAGGACCCTCGGTGTAGTGCGCAATCCACCAATATTCTTTCTATCGGAGATGCATTATGGACCCTTGTGTAGTCTTGTGAAGTGACTCCCGGTGATGTGAGTTTGTGTGTGTATGTGAGGAATGTGTTAAATCTAGAATTTTGTGCTTATGAAATGATAAATTGTGTTTACATGCTTTTAAAAAGGGGTAAAATCATGATTTTGTGTTGAATATGTTATGAGATATAGCATTGTCTAATGAATAAAGGGGAACATCTTGCATGTAAATAAAGGAAATTTAAGGAGAAATATGTGCTTTGAGTGCATAAACATGCTGTGTTTTGTGAAAGTGTGGCATTTTGATGTAGCAAATCAGCTTGGTGTATTACATGACATTAGATGCATTGCTATGATCGGTATGTAATTATTCTATCATGTAGCGGATGGTTTATGAGATGATTTGATAACTGAGTGTTGTCTTCGGATGCGTCTTGGTGAAAGGGACGGTGTTGCATTACTCATTCGTGAGTACCCTGCCATGTTGTGATTTCCTTTCATGGTGTGCCTGATTGTGTGAAAATATATATATGTTCGACCGTTTGTTTGCTACAGGATGCAGGTACCAGGCATCGACTCCACCTGAATTGTCAGGTCTGAGTGTGCCTTAAACCCAGTGGAAATTGTTGAAACAGAGATAATGTACGGTCTCCTACCCTAGTCATCATCCTTGAGGAGGATGAGTATCCAATTCGTCACCTCGTCTGATGTCTGTAGTTAGTTGATCCTGCTTCTTGACCTTGGTTAAGGTTAGGAAATTGTTTGACATTTGGTTTGTTTGATTATTTGATGTTGCTTGTATTTACGTTAAAGAAAGGTGAACATGGTATTATTTAACAAGTTTTGAACTAATGTGTGCGTGTTTTATTCTAATCTTGCGACTTCCAGGTGTAAGTTGAATCTTAGGGGGGAGGATGTAGTGCCCCTCCATGATTCATCCTGTTAGTGTTTTCAGTTGGTCTTGCTTTCGACTGTGGTTCATGATTAGGTGTTGTTTGGTATTTGGTTTAATTGATTTAAAATTATTGGATTGGTGATTGGGGATTATTTGTTGGATCAAAATAAATTATTAGGTCAAAAGGATACTTTGTCAATTAATATAAATACACTTATTAAAACACTATGGTTTATGATAAATTATGAAATTAATGAAATAATATGAAAAATGAAATATGGAATGAATATTAAAATAAAATAAAATAAAAATTAGAGCTGAAGTAATAAATAATAGTATGAAAAATAAATTAAAATGCAATGCATTATTATGTCAGTTTTAAGAAAGATCTAATTATAGATTATTGCATGCACGGTTTTGGTAACCGCTTCGAATGGGGGCAATTGTTTCCTTTTTTGGGGTTCTTTTCCATCATCTTGGATGCTAAGCCTTCTTCATACAAGAATTTCGGGGAGGCTCGGAAGATCAGAGAATCCTTCTTGATACCATGATCCCTCCGGGAAGTCTCTGGCTAGCAAACTCTCATTCGATAATTGATCTCTCAAGTCCTCAATAATGTGTGCATGGGTTATGTCAAGTTACAAAGGGCGCCAGTGGATTGTCGAAAACTTTCCTCTTTAAGATGCTGAATTCCGCTCACCTGGTGTGTGGGTTTTAATCATTTCAACTATTTCAAGTAAACTTTATCAAGGTGGGATGGATGATCGATAGATGATTATATTTAACTTTAAATTTTGTGATCAAGCTCTGGTTTAAGCGTTAGAGTATGCGTGTGACGAATAGTTCTTGGTTATGACCATCGTTTTGATTTCTTCTTATCTTGTTGCCTCTTTGTTTGATTAATTCAAATCGGTTGTGTAAAGGTATTGTTTCCAAAATGATACCAGTATGAATCGAGCCAAGCTTGAACTTCACCTTTTGAACGATTTCTTTTACAACTTTCATGGGCTAGAATAAAGGTTTCGAAATAGTTCACGACGCCCATAGACAATCGTTTCCCTGACCTTTATTTTCTTTGCTCGGCGTAACCACGTATTCCATGTGTGTCTGTGAATGAGTCTCTATCTCTCTATCAATGACATGCATTATTCATGAGCTCTATGTCTTCAATCTCAACCTGCCTTCTTGTATTTCTAGTTGCTTTGATGAACCATAGTTTGTGCAGCAAGTAGATGTTACACCAAAGTTTGTATGCGAAATTTGAAGGACCATTCATAACTAAATATAATACTACTATGGTGAAGCGTCGATGGGTGCAAGCTTTGGTTTTCAAAATTGATTCATCAGGGATCACCTCCAAACGTTATCCCTGTATGGATGATGGTAATGTGTCGCATCTCAGAGCATTCTCGTGGGCTCTTGGCAACCTCTTTAACACATTAAATAAAGACTTGAACCTGAAACAAGTTTTTAACTCAACATTTTCTTACAGATTTGGATGAGACTAAAATTTTGTATAGTTAATCTTTTTATCAAGGAATGCTTGGTGAAGAATGATATTCCAGGTCAAAAATAAGATGGCCTCAGGAATAATCTTCACATTACAACTCCGTTGGATAGGTACATTCCCGTCATGCATTTTGGGGGTCATAACAATCATCAAGTTGCACACCTTTACCCTTTGGATCATTGATCTCTGAATAGGTGGTGCCATCATTGTCTGTCTGTATAAACTTAACACTGTGTGGTGTACTTTACAATTCGATGGACTATGTTTGTATTATGCTCATTCGATATTTTCTTGAAAGCTAATTTCTGGCTATAGACTATGTTTCTTCCATATCGATGCTTTGTATTGTTTGTTTTGTATTCCGATGCGTTGCAATACGTTTTCAATCACTTCATTCAATGATGTCTCTGCTTTTTATTTGTTCTAATGCTGCATGTGCGATTTACCTTCTTTATTTAATCTAACCTTCAATTTGAGATTCCATCAATCCACTGTTGGAGGAATAAATTCACATCATAAGCAAGTCCCAAATCATACCAATCTAGTCAAATTCACAAGATATGTTTCAATCAAATCGGATATGCTATCTCCATGGTTTTAGGTTTTCATGAGTAAGTAGAGATTGCTTGTACCACTAGAAGCATCTGCAAACTTACACAAGCAATGTACGTGTGTGAGATTTATGCACAAACCTAGGATTTGGAAATGCACATTCTGCTTCCTCTGGAATGGCCCAAAGGGAATGTTTGAATTCTTCGAATTGAGCTTCTAGATTCTTTACAACCATTTATAGTAGGCTGTGATGCATCAGAAACAAACGTCTGGGTGATTGTCATTTAAAACGAAAGACTAGTTGCTTTTGAAAGTAGGAAATAAATGACAAGAATCTATTTATATTTGTCATAATTTATTTGCCTCCCATGCTTGCTGTGGACAAATTCCAGTGGTAATTTTGGGGGCAACATTCATCATTTGAACAAGCCATCATACTTGAAATAATTTAATATTGAAGATGTTGAGTAAAGAACAAGCAAAATGGGGAATTTGGTTGCAAGCCTTTGCCTTTAGGGCTTTGGCTTTGGAATTAGTATAATAAAGAAATAAATAATGCAATTGCATATTCCTTAATCCCAAGTTTTGAGTTTTTGGCAACGTCAATAATTGAACTTTGACAGAAGTGACTTATATCGGCTAAGAGTTTAAGTGAGAGGGTTGTTGCTAGGAACATGATTGAGAGGAGTAACATGATGATGACAATGAATGCTTATACTATTCAAAAACTGCATATTCCTTGTGCCTCATTTTGGTGTCAAAAGGTCTTAACTAGATCCTATCTTACTTTAGGACTTAGTAAATCATAATAATTTGCATTGGATTGTGAAAGTTAGTAAGAATCAGCTAAATAATTCATTGTTCACCATTTTTTTTCAAACTAGTTAAATGCAACTTGGACACTCTCTAAAACAATTGGGAGACATACGGATTCTCTCTCTCTCTCTCTCTCTTTGTCTCTGTCTCTGTCTCTCTCTCTCAGTTGTGTTTGAGAGTGAGATGGTCCATGCCTTGCTTGGGTTATGTACTTTTGTGGTTTTCATTTTATGTGCATGATGGCTTTACTATGTTGATTTTATTGGGTCTCCTAGCTGCTAGTAGGGAGAGTGGCTCTCAATGGGGGTCGGCGCACAAAGTGGCGCCAGGGTAACCCATGTGGGAGTTTCTTAACTCAGTGATAACTTAAAATGAATTGGGGGGTTGGATAGTTTACACATTAATTGAGATAAGTGAATGCTTCGCCCATACTTGTAGTGCTTGTTTAGACTAAGGATGTGTTGAGAAGGCCTAGTTGGCAAAACCAACTTCCTTGTCTTCACGAAAGGAAGATTGGTTCCGCATGTGTTACCCTATAGGGTCGGCGCCTAGTGAGAGGCTGTCAGGGTAACCATGGATGGGGGTTGTTGTCTAGTGAGAGACTGTTAGGGTAACCCATGTCAGGACCATGCGATGACACTCTTCCCTCTGCAGACAAGTATTCCCTTGTTTGTTTTCTTCCTTTGGTATGTGATGTCTTTTGGAAGCAATGTATGTTCTTATGTGATGTTAATGTGGTTGTTGTGTCAAATTGGAGTCCTGTTTAGCCTTGTTATGTCAGTTTGTGGTCGCCTTGTATGTTGTTATGGAACCTTGTGTTATCTCCTAGCACGGGGGGTGGATCTTAGGGTTCCACATGGTCGGGTGGATGTGCTTTTTACTCCATTGGGTCCTTTACTGTTGTTCATGTTCATGGTGACTGCTCATGGTGTTGTGGACTTCTGCACTTGTTCCAGCTTGAGTGGACTATCTTCATATACTTGTATTGAACTGAAATTAGTTGTATCGTGCATTGTACTCAAATGTATATTCTTCTCTTTTGATCTCGGGAAGCATTGTTGTAATGATGTAATGTTGTAATTCATTGTTGAACTCTCTCTTGTAATGAGTAATGTAAATGATGTACCTTGTTATGTTAGTTAATGAAATTGATTGTGACTGGTATCTATTGATGACATGTTATGGTTAATTCATATTGGTTGATCATTTAATATGATGGATTAAATGAACTCTTTATTGTTAGATGAAATTGATTAAATGTGATGAATTGTAATTCTTGTTAGTTTGGTTAATGGGAGTTTAGTAGCGTAGTCATGGAACCTTAGAGGACTTAGGTTAGAAAACAAGTTATTGTACCATTTGCAACTTTAGTATGTTGCACTTCAAAAGCAAAAAATGTTCTGTTTTTATGTGTTGTAGCATTTGTCCTCTAGGTTTTCCCTTGTTGTTGATCGTTCGTGTGGCGGCTATTCTTGGTGTTGTTCAATAGCATTGTAGCAACATGGAGTTTTTCAGACTTTATAAAGAAAACAATTATAAACTCACATCTAAATCATTCACTGTTAAAATCTTAGAATGAAATTGTGTTTTAACATTTTACTTTTGGTCGGTGACCAAGTTTTACCTTAGTTGTGAGTTGTGATGGATTTTAGGCATGCTTTGGTGAGTTTTTTGTTTAAAATTCCAGTGAGTTTCATGTTGCTGAGTTTTGTTGCGAGTTACTTGGCAGTTTTTATTGCTCACAATTAATTGCGAGTCCTGCAAATAATTGCAGTTTTTTTTCAACTATGCATGTATCGATACAGATAAGAACATACTATTCATGCGTACATGCTTGGATTTCTTCATCCTTCTATAAATCACACACCATGGGAGAAATATAGAATTGCACTTTTCACGGGAGTTTCAAATTTCTTCATCTAGACTTTTGAGGGAGGTAACAAGTTGACTCCTTTATACACCATATTTCAAAATTATCCTAATTTTTATAACTAACATAAGCAAATTGCAGACTCCCTAATTAAATGGTCATAATACCTCTTTCTACAAAAGGAGAGTGAAGAGAGGGCATACCACAATTCCATTGATGCTCACACTTTGTGATTGACCATGGTTTTGTGGATTTATTTTCAAATATTTGTGTTTCTTATTTCATTTTTTTGCCATTTTTTATTTGTTCATTTCCACTAAATGTTTAGTAATTGCATTAAAACCTCAAAATCGTAAAGTATATACATGGCATGATCAAACTGCACTGACATGACATTGCAAAAAGGATGGTCCTAAGAAAAACTAGATATATAACTCACCTCAATTGAAAACATCTATCACCAAAGATCAAATATGATTTTTCCTGAAGTACGGAAAACTGGGAACCAAAATAGTGGGATGCTCATCAGCCACGACAATCCATCTCAAACAATACATTGTATCTGAAATTTTGCATATTGCATCAAAACACCAAAAAGTTATATGATCTCCCTTGTAAAGACAATATTGGTACTACCAAAATGGGAACTCTGAATATTCGATATATTATGCATTTTTCTTAATCCTCGGATTTTTGAAGAATCTGGACATGAAAATGCTTCATCACAATATGCTTGTCCATCCAATGAAAAGTACACTCATGGACTTCTAAGTACTCAATTAGAGCCCATGGTGGTATGAATTTTAAGTATTCAAGAAGCTTTAGTTTGTTTAAACTACAACAAACCAACAGATCAGTAACAAAGCTATGCATGGTTACACTTTCCAGATAAACCAGCTTCATATTCTTTAAGCAGTGCTCGCACATTATTGCAATCCAATGTTTTAATTGTCAGTCTATGTGGGTCTGCTTCAAGGTTGTGGTGAATCATGCGTTGTTTTTCCAATTACTTGGTATGATTGTGTGGATCACAAGTATTTTTGTTTACTTACCCTCACTTTTGGGGTGATGGGATTCAAAGTTGCGACTCTTTAGGCAGGAGGTCATGTAACTCTAATCTTCATTATATGTTCTACATTTGGGTTGAGGAGAGGGCCTTTAGCCCCTTGATTTTTCATCCCATATGACTGGGAGGGTCACCCAACAAAGAGCCTTTATGGTTTTGTCTGTTAGGATTGGGTTCTCCCACTTCCATCAAAGGAGGGGGAGAGGGCATCTATGCATCTGAACATAAGGGTGAGGAAAGCAAAGCGAAAGGGTGCTGATACCCAAGATGTGCTTGATTGGGCCTATGTCTTTGATTTGTGAATCTATTGTTGCTTGTATTATCACTACTCTTTCAAGATCCTTTTAAAGTATATCAGTTCAGTCTGGTGGAAAGCAGGTTTCTAAAACCTAATGCCATGGATTGAAATCCTACTAAGTGTGTTGTACGCTGTTGGTTCAATTCCTATAGAGTGTGAAGTAAAGTAGTTCATTTCGTTTTACTCCCATCACAACTTTATGAATTTCATGATTATGAGTTGTTGCCTTCTTGCCCCTTAGTTAGTTACCTACTTATTGACCTACTTACTGATCAACTCACCTAACTACCTACTTACATTTATAATATAGTTCTTATCATTATCTAGATAAAAACAATGATGCATGCCAATTGAAAATGTAAGTGCCTGTAGGAAAATATATTGAATATTTGAAAGATTGTTCAAATATGAATAATTCAAATATGCTGCTTTGAATTTGGAATTATATCTCTTCCAATGCATAAAACAAACTGGAACTGATGGATGGTGCTTATGGGGTAAATGATATAAACATGTGATTGATGCTTTTTTAAAGAGAAACAATAGACTATTTCCTATTCCATCCTTTGGTTGATAGTTGACATTAGCATCAAAGGCATTGATGTACAAGCACCTCATCTTATCTAGGGGCGGAGCCTCCCAGGAATCTTTTCCCATGCTTTGACATTAAATTTTAATGTTGATTCATTCTCGTTGATATTGGATAGTTGTGTGGGGAGAAAGCATAATTCTGATGCTTTACAAATTCATTCTAGAAAAGCTCCTTGAACTCATCCTAGGGTGAGTCACTCACAAGTAGTACTCATACTGCTCTGTGACATCATCCTCTAAAGTCTGGACAAATGACTTCATGATTAATCTTTGTGGTCAAATTCAAGCACATTTGTTGTGAGGAACCTGGTCATGTGCACTTTGACAACAATTACTTTGTAGCCTTGTGTAATGTCCCATTTTTGGGATCACCTTATATTTTGCCCTGAAATCACAATTCCAAATGAAACCAATAGGGGATTATAGTTAAAGATATAATTCCCTACTCAAAATTGAGATGGTGTAAATCTGGTTATGGAAACCTGCAACCACGCTAAGTAAACATGATAGGCATAATCCATGAAATACATTTAATTCTAGGTCTAAGAGAGATTATCTATATCACTATAACGAGTCTCGAGGACTATGTGGGCTCAACCATGATGAGGAGGACGTGATGAGGTGCCCCTAGTATCCTCTACCCTAGGCCCAACAGCAGGACCTTGTCCTCTGTGGCCTCATGTGGTCCTTAACCAATGGTCCTTAACCATCATCATGAGGTGTACCTAGTGAGGGCTTCACACTGTTCTCCATCATGCCAAACCTTCCTCTTATGATTGAAGACCCTTCTTTATTTACTTCAATAATTGATTCAAGTGGAGATAGTAGGGGTTGCAATAGGGTGTCCTTGATCCTCCACCCTAGCCTCGTGTGGTCCTTAATTGTTGGTCCTTACCATCATCATGAGGTACCATACCTAGTGAGGAATTATTCACTATTCTCCCTCCTTCCAGAATAGGGTGTCTTGATCCTCAACCCTAGGCCCAAGGATAGGACCTTATCCTCCTTGGCCTCATGTGGTCCTTAACTGATGGTCCTTAACCATCATCATGAGGTGGCATTCCTAATGAGGAATCATTCACAATTCCCCCTCCTTGCAGTCCTGCCTTATCCCTTCGTGACCAATTATTGTGAAAACAGAATCATATCACTGTTAATAATATCAGTAACCTTCTTTATATACTTCAACAATTGGTTCAAGTGGGGATAGTAGGGGCTGCAATAGGGTGTCCTTGATCTTCCACCCTAGCCTCATGTGGTCCCCAACCGATGGTCCTGAACCATCATCATGAGGTGGCATTCCTAGTGAAGAATCATTCACAGTTCCCCTTCCTTGCAGTCCTGCCTCATCCCTTCGTGACCAATTATTGGCAAACCAGAATCATATCACTGTTAATAATATCAGTAAATATATG
Organism: Sequoia sempervirens; assembly: GCA_007258455.2. NCBI lineage: Eukaryota > Viridiplantae > Streptophyta > Pinopsida > Cupressales > Cupressaceae > Sequoia > Sequoia sempervirens. Next base: position 726,730,347 of record VDFB02000003.1, read on the forward strand.
CTACATAATATGCTATTATATTGGTGTTTAATATCTATATTTATCTGATTAAATAAGCATCATACCACAAGATTTGGTTACGCTGTTACTCTGATTGAATCCGCTGTATATGTGTAAGAGCTTATGCTGTTGACCAATCACTTTTGCTGTATGCCTTAACTACTATCAATATCCAGATTTGATTTATCATTTATCTTCATTCATCTTCCATTGGACTATCTTCTTCTTCTTCATACATACTTTCCATATCAGACTTCTTATTTCTTCTTCCCAAATCTGAGTATATCATATTAATGTACCTACTGCTATGCTCAAGAAATATTCATATTTCTGTCCTTATTTGTTGTATATATATCTGTGTTTAAATCTGAGAATATTCCATTCTGTTGTCTTTCTGAGTGCAGATCATTATTTATTTTCTTATCCCTGTGATGCCTCTTCTTCAATTGAAGTTCTTCTACATATATCTTCCCCTTGGGAGGAAAAGTCACAACTTTTCATAAATTATATCCATTGCAAGGAGTCATATCTTTTCTCAATGGAGTGCTGCCTTCTTGGTTAATTATTATTATTTGTTATTTATTTACTGACTTATTTATGTCTTGCGCTGCCTTTATTCCTTTAATCACTGCCTATTTGAAACATAATCAATCGAAGCCTTCATAAATCTTGCATCCTCTTCTAATAATTGCTACTCTTTAGGACTTTGTCTTATTCAATTTGTCGGATGTTCTATCCTGTTTTTGTTTTACATGCCTTTCATTTTATATAGCTGACTTTATTTTTTTATAAATATAATCCCTAATTCTTTTATTCTCACGAGGATGGGCATGGAGTTTGATGTTGAAAAATAAGTGTGACATCACAGCAAAGGTAGTCGGCCAGCATATATGGTTATAGGGACATGACACCTTGGAAATTTAGAAGATACTTCTTGACTTTTATTATGGTTTTATTAGCCTTCTTAGGCATAGTTGTCTTCTTTGCTTCCCGGGCAATCTCTCTCTTGTCTTGGTGTCGCTGATTTCTGATTTCTCGTTCAACTTCATGATTGTTCAATGGTTCTGCCATGTGCTTCATTGAGTTTGTTCCTCGATTTCTCTAGGCTTCTTTTTAGAGTTGGTTCCTCTATGAGGAGGTGAGGTTCTTTTTTCTTGAATATATTCTGAGGGCTGAGATGTAGATATTGGAAAGAAGGTGTTAGCTGTTCCTGAGAACAAATAAAAAAGATTATTACCCCTCGAGGGAGAGGATCTACCATTTGATTGTGCACTGTTTTTTGGGATCATTCTAACTTTCCTTATTTGGTTTTTTTTACTTTTTTTGAACCACTTTGGGGCAAATCCTTTTGCTTTGACATCTGAGTTAGTTGTCACAATCCTTCAAGTGTGTTGATTTATCTTGGTTCTTTTCTTGGACAAAGTTTCCAAACAAGATCGATTGAATAGATGCAATTTCAGATGCCTGAAGTGCTTGCTGCACTGTCAATAAGAGATGTACTCCCCAACAATTTTGCCACAAAGTACTATTCCTCAATACATATTTTGATTTGATATATTTGTCTAAGATAAGGCTGGACAAGGTGATTTCCTTAAACTGAATATTTAAAGGAAGGATGCTGGTGAGGCATCCTTTTAGATTTGGAAGAATCTCACTCAATCCTGGAGCAATGAAAGATTGGTCTAAGGAGCCATCCCAACTTGTTTTCTTAGCAGATTTTCTTCAACACATGCAAGCAAAGATATTTCTAATTCAGCTTTGAAAAGAAGAGAGTTTAAAATAGATGACTACTTAGATCAGAAATGTATTGTATCCTTTTAACACAAATTACATTGTCGTGGTGGAGTTTTATAAAGACAAAAGAAAAATATCAAGAAAATGAAATAAAGACAATGGTAGCTAATGAGTCAATAACTGGTTCATCAACCATTTGAATGAGACATGAAAGAAGAAAACCATTTTTGCATTATTGTAGTGAATCTCAAGTAGACATTTACATTTAAGCATATAAAAACTATTCAACCATATACATGAGGATGAAAAGAATGTCATTGACAAAAATGAAATATGAAAACCAATAGACAAAGCAATCTTTGGTTGGAGAGGAATCGTCGGATTTTTCAGGATATGAGGATGGGGGCCCCTCGCTTGTGGTGGAAAATTTTGCATTCTTTGGAAGAAACGATCGCGGCTAAGTGTGATTTGTCTGATTCTATTGCTCCTTCTGATGTTGGCTGTTTCAACCGCCTTCATCTGCCTCCTTCGCCTCAGCAGCTTATGCGCAATAGGTGTAGGCATCCTACTCCGAAGGTGAATAGGGAGGGAAGATGGTCTCCTCCTCCTCAAGGCATCCTTAAAATTAACACAAATGGCTCTTCTCGTGGAAACCCTGGTCATGCTGGAATTGGTGGTGTTGGTCGGGATAGTTCTGGGGATGTTCAATTTATTTTCTCTATTTATAAGGGTCTTCATACTAATAATCTTATGGAGGCTCAGGCAATTTTACTGGCTGTGGAGCATGGCAGTAAGTTGGGGTGGTGCAGGATTATATGTGAGTCTGATTCCCAAGTTGTGGTGAACCTGCTGAACAGGCGGAGGTTAGAGGATGTTAGTTGGCATCTAGCTTTGATTATTGAACAAATTCTCAATCTTTGTGTTTCTCTTGAGTTTGTTACTTTCACTCATATTCCTCGGGAGTGGAATGGTGTTGCTGATTGTTTGGCTAAATGGGCTTCTGATCATATTCATGATTGGAATTTGGTTGATCGGGGTCAATTACCCCCTAATTTGTCTCAACAGTTGGACCATTTGGTGGAGCTTGATAAGGCTATGTAATGATTTGGCTCTGTAATTTTCTCTTGTTTTAATAAATTTTTTACCCCTCTTTATGTTAAATGAATCAAATATACCTTTTGAAATGCAGAAATAGGCTATTGAATATGAAATCATCTTAAAACTTTGTCTTGGTTACAAATATCCTAAACAAAATATTTGGAAGAGGCCAGCTGCCATTCTTCCTCTACAATCTGACCTAAGGCTAGGGAGACAATGACTAATCCTAGCCCTAGGGAAGACCCTTATTGACTTGTCAAAATTTTTCTATTCATTGAGCTTCAATTGGGTGATTTTGATAGAGAGAAATAAAGTAAAGAAAAGGGAGATGATTCACATGTGAAACAAAGGGAAACATATGTAAGCAAAAGTAAAGACCAAAGTGGCATGCTAATTGAAAAAAGATCCTTGTAATGTGGCATTTGTGTGGATTTGCTTATTGCACAAGGTCCTGATATATGTTGCACTTAAACAAAAATGAAAGTCAAGAACAAGTACTAATAGATTGATTTTAGTCGGAATATGGAGGTTCTTTGTCCCCAATAATGTTAGTTTGGTTGAACTCCATAACCTTCTCATGATCAATGTCTCAGACTTTGATCTTCAACAAGAGAAGTGGGACTTCCTTTTTGGACAAGTCTGTTATACTTCGCAGTTTTATTCATATAGACCAATAGGCTATTGAGTAATTTGTCAAACTGTTGAAACTTGGCAAAAGTCAATCTGGAGATCTTGATTACTATCCTCTTATTTTTGGAGTGGATCAGTGCAGTTTCAGACTTCTTGGGCAGCTTTGGGTTATCCTCATCCTTGTAGATAGCTATCTGTAGCTTAATTTGCAGGTGTTTGGTGGCTTTGGCAACAGTAGGCTTCTTGATCTTGGCTCCTTCTGATCTTTGCTTGATGTTGGCATCAAGTTTGAGTTTTATTACTTGTTTTATTTTTATTGGTTGTTACATTGCTTGGCAAGTACTTCCTCTATTGAGATGTGCCATCATTGCCTTTACCTCTGTCTCAGCTCTTACATGTGCTGGATGCCCCCTATGAAGGAGTATCCAGGCTGGTGGGCTGCACGTTGCCTGGATTGTATCTCAAATGAGTTGAGGATCTTTTTCATATGGCAGTGCATTGTTTGTTCTCTAATCCATACAACTTTCTAGTCCTTGGTGGGCATTTGAAAAGCTGACCAAAACCCTGGGAGGCTACCTGATTCAATTTTTTGCCTCAGGTTTTGACCTGATGACACTGCTTCAGAACAAAATGGGCATTGTCAATATACTTATATCCTTGAGGTTTGCAGGATAAGATCATAACAGTTCTTGGATCAGATCAGGCTTCCATGGCCAATGTGAGGACTTAACTTTTAAACTCATTCTATCTTTGTTGTTTCATTTTTGCTTCTTTTCTGTCTCATCTTTTTTCTAAGTTTGAGTTATCATCTAGCTTCGTACCCAGCCTAGCATGTAAGTTATAACTGATATTGCATGTACTAAACTTTGAGATTATGTATCAAGTGACTTGAAATTCTAACCAGCAGAGAGTTGCTAGCAGCAAACTACAATTACCAATTATTGATTCATTGATTATTACTAGTATGAATCCATTACAACTTGTAGTTACATCTTAGTTTTATCGAGTGTAGTGTCAGGATAAGATGGTTTGAAGCATCAAGAATTTCCAAGCCCCAGTCATGAGCAACCTATTATGCAGGTTGTAAAGCAAACTTAAAACTTGGCTTGTAAGAAGTTCTCCAGGCCCTAATAAGGTTTATGATGTGGATCTGGTGTCCATGTACCCTTTTTGGTATTTCTTCTACTTTTTGTATTTTCATGCAATTCTGCCCCAGATTTTGGAAGATGGGTGAATCTCACTTAGACTCTTCTATAGAAGGTGGTTAATTTATTCTTGCTGTCAAAAATTTGAACTAACTGCAGATTTCAAGGAATTTTATTAGATTTACATATAAGCTCAGTAGGATTTGATTCTGCTTGGTCAGTGACCCCATGACACATATCATAGGAATCTGGCCAAAAGTTTGGACCCTAAAACGTCTATCCATTGTGACATGTTGCTTGTTCCCTGTCATAGCGACTGGATGTTTCAAAGTGTCACAATATCAGCTCTGCTGGAATAATCAACCTTGCGAGTGCTTCCCCAGAGTTGCGCCAACTTACATTTGCCTATTGCATACCGGTAAGTATTAAAGTTATGGCAAGACTTCTTGATTGCGAAAGTATTTAAGTACATAAATTTAATTCATATTATAACCATCGTTTTATAATTTACTATCTTTTTCTTTGTGTAATGCAGATTACAAGTGATCTTGGTAGCTCCCAAACTTTTGACAGACTGCAAACAATCAAATTTGATGGTTGTAAAATTTCTAGCGCTGCACTGGAGTCTGTTGGTAGAAGCTGCAAATATTTGAGGGAATTGAGCTTAAGCAAGTGTATTGGAGTCACGGATGAAGAACTGAAAGGATTTATGGCATACTGTAGAGAGCTGAATAAGTTAGATCTTACATGCTGTCGCGATCTAACTGATGTTACTTTATCAGCTGTTGCAAAATCATACAGATATCTTTTATCTCTTAAGATCGAATCTTGTCACTTGGTTACAGAAAAGAGTTTGACAATGTTAGGGGAGGGGTGTCCTTTTCTGCAAGAGCTTGATCTTACTGACTGCAGCGTAAACAACACAGGTTCCATACTTCACTTAAATTTGAAAAGGAAGAGAGTTTTGAAAGGGAGAATTTTAATAGTAATGGGTTTTTAGCCCATAAAGACATCTTTCATCATCTTCTACAGTTCTTGTATTTACAATATCCATTCATGCAGGATTGGAATCCCTCTCTAGGTGCTCTGAATTGATCACTTTGAAGCTAGGATATTGCCCAAATATATCTGATGAGGGGATCATACACATAGGTGCACATTGCTCAAATCTCCAAGAACTTAGTCTGTACAGGTGCTTTCAGAATTAAGAATCTCTGCAGCATCTTTATATAATGTTCGTAGGAAAAGTAAAAGTTGAGAAATGTTAATTGAAAGTTCCCATTCCCAATTTAAGATGTTTGCAGGTTACTGATTGAGATTATATATCCAGATCCACAGGTGTTGGTGATGCTGGAATTGCAGCAATCTCTAATGGGTGCGAAAGGTTAAAGAGCATAAATGTTTCTTATTGCACTCGTGTTAGTGATGATGCTCTGAAGTCTATCTCACGATTGCGTAAACTTCATAACCTTGAAATCCGAGGTTGTTCTGGTATTTCATCTGCGGGTCTTTCAGCAATTGCTTTAGGATGCAAGCGCCTTGCTGAGTTAGATATCAAAAGGTGTTATAATTTTGATGATGCCGGGATATTGGCAATAGCTGATTCATGTCAGAGTTTGCGACAGGTAATTATTTTTTACAATGCAACTTTTTTATTTATGTTCCCCATGCATATCTTACAGATCTTATATTGGAATCTATGGTATTTCTGTAGAGAAATCTTTCACATTGTGAAACTTTTTGATTCATGTTTCCCTGCATATCTTACATTGTAATCTCATGTATTTATGCAGATAAATCTTTCATATTGTGCAACCTTATGAATCATGTTCCCTATTGTATCTTACATTAGAATCTATGTTGTATCTGCAGGTAAATCTATCATATTGTATGGTCTCAGATGTTGGATTATTAGCATTGGCAAGCCTGCCTTGCTTACAATGCATGAAGCTGGTTCATTTGAGGAATGTAACCGTTGAGGGCTTTGTTTCTATATTGTTGGCTTGTGAAAATTTAAAGAAACTAAAGCTTCTTGAATGCCTTAAATTTAAATTACCACGTGCTCTAATTAAGAGCTTAGAAGCCCATGGATGCACTATTCGCTGGATGGATAAACCTTTTGTAATGTAATATTCTCATGACACAAGATTTTCCAAGAATTCAATGTTCTGGGCAAACATATTATTATTTATATATTTCAAAGTTCCTTTGTAGTGGTACTTTGGTTGACTTGAGGAAATTTGTCTGTGAATGTTTCTAGCAATCAAAAACTATGTGGCATTTGGTAATTACACAAATTTTCAGATACAGCGCATCCTGTGCATGAATTAGGGAATTAGGGTAGCTGCTGAGGATTCTACTGGTTTGATTCTCTGATTTGTTTTTATTATTGGTGATAAAGCAAAATCATGTTTGATTTCTGGAAATGTGTTTATTTTCTGTCATTGGCAAACATATTATTATTTATATATTTCAAAGTTCCTTTGTAGTGGTACTTTGGTTGACTTGAGGAAATTTGTCTGTGAATGTTTCTAGCAATCAAAAACTATGTGGCATTTGGTAATTACACAAATTTTCAGATACAGCGCATCCTGTGCATGAATTAGGGAATTAGGGTAGCTGCTGAGGATTCTACTGGTTTGATTCTCTGATTTGTTTTTATTATTGGTGATAAAGCAAAATCATGTTTGATTTCTGGAAATGTGTTTATTTTCTGTCATTGGCAAACATATTATTATTTATATATTTCAAAGTTCCTTTGTAGTGGTACTTTGGTTGACTTGAGGAAATTTGTCTGTGAATGTTTCTAGCAATCAAAAACTATGTGGCATTTGGTAATTACACAAATTTTTAGATACAGCGCATCCTTTGCATGAATTAGGGAATTAGGGTAGCTGCTGAGGATTCTACTGGTTTGATTCTCTGATTTGTTTTTATTATTGGTGATAAAGCAAAATCATGTTTGATTTCTGGAAATGTGTTTATTTTCTGTCATTGTAAGACTCAACCATATTACGACTCTAGTCACACTCCTTATGTTTAACAACCTTATTAATTGTAATTAATTGTGGAACTTTGTATGTGATCTTCTAACCTTAGATTTGTGAGTTTCACATTGATTGTCTTGCAGAGCTGGTGTTAGATGTGCGATTACTAAAGCTTTATCTATAAAAAACTTTTCTAACATTTTCAGCATGAGAAGCTCACTGATCAACAAACAGGAGTTATCACTAACAGAAATTCTGCACATCATAATCCTGATGCAAAGAACAAGTAAACACAACATTCTGCAAGAAGACAGCATTTTAGGCAATAACTCAAAATGTAGCTTCACCAACATCCATTTTCATAACAGCATAATCAACTCTAGTTGATCTGAATACTCAGTGCCAAAAGGTCCATCTACTTCAATTGCGAAGAGAGTAATCATATGGTTGAGCATCAAATGTTGAGATGGTGGATATTGTTTAAGGGGTTTTCATCAGAATCTATCCATGAAGCTCTTGGTTGCTTATGAATGTGTTACAGAATTTTTCATTGTGGCCTTTTCATTCATGGGGTTCTCAAATGCCTTTTCTGGGATCAATGAGGTTTGGTCCTTGGTGAGCATTTCTCTTCTAAATGATACTAGATGCAAAATAGTTATACATGAAATTTTAATAATAAAGTGAGCCTTGCCACCAATTGCCTCAAAAAACTTTGGATGTGATAGAAGCTCCATCCATATTATATCTTTTTTAAGCCATGCAACCATTTTGTATTTGCAGTTTTGATCTTGTTTTGCAGATTTTTTGTGTAAAAACCATGGCTGCATCCTCATCTCATTTAGAAGTTGAGAAGTTCAAAGGAACAGGTTATGAGCTATGGAAGTTGAAAATGGAGGATCTTTTAAAAGAGAGAAATCAATGGCATGTTGTATCAAAGGAAAGTAGCCCACCAAGTGCTATTCAAGACATCTAGAAAACGTTAGACAAGAAAGCGTGAGGGACCATCTAGCTTTGTCTTTCAGACTCTATTTTGTTGAGTGTAGCTTACTCATTATGGAAATAGTTAGGTGAGATCTATCAAGCATGACAGCGGCACAACATGCTTCCATGATCTTCATAATAAAAAGAAGCAAGGAAAACATTGCTCAAGTTCTGGCTGTCGCCCTGAATGCTTTGATCATTTTGTGAATTGTTACTATTCATATTTCGGGCAGACTTCCAACAAAATGCCCCTCACTAAGAACTCTCTATGTTGCACCGTCAGATTAATTTGATTTGTAGTCCATAACCTCGTACAGTGCAAATGCTCTAGCAGCCATGGCACTGAACTCACCAATATGATCCAAAAGCTAGTTTAGTTTTTTTCCATATTAGAGCCTCGTCGTAGTCCTCTCCATGCCGATACTCAACGGTCATTTGCTTTACATAACTGCTGTAGTCTGCAACAGGACAAGCCTCCTCTTTCCCAAAAGAAACTTACAGCGAACTGTGATGCTTCACGCACCACTTAGCTAAATCTGCCTTGTTTGGTTATTGAAAACAATCACTAATGACCTTAATTCTGACCACTGGCAGCAAGATGCCTGGATCCATCTTCAGATACTAAAACCTCTCTCTTCTGTAAATTCTCTTCCTTCTTGGAATTCACAAAAGCAACTGCACAATCAGAAGCTTCCTTTTACTTCTAGCTTTGGGAGGAGCTTGCGTATTGCATATGGAAGAATCTGTTCTTAGTATCCTTGAAGAAGACTAAAGGTCTAAATTCCTGGTGATTTCATCAATGTTTTTGGTCAGATAACTATGATTATTAGCAATGGTGCCTAGCTGCTCCAAAATGTATTCCATCTATTGATCGAGCTGTATGTTATTCGACAAACATCATACAAAATATTTGCGAGATTGGCAACCTTAAAAAAAAGATTGGAGGAAAGATCCTGTATTTGCAATTTGAAGAAAGATAATTTTGTTAGAAAACACAGCTGAACATCTTAGCTTCCAAATGAAACAAAAAGGATTGTCTGGTGGCAGGTCTCAAAAGTGACATTTTGAGGCTTCTTGATCCCTAAAAGTGCAGATTATTAGGTAAGTTGAATAGGGAAGGTAGTTGGTAATATATAGCATGAATGATTGATTGCGATGGGATCCAAGAAGCAAGTAGATTTCACAGTTTTTTTCTTTTAAGCAAAATGAATAACATAATAGTACCATTCGGAGAAATCAAAGGTGATCACTAGTAGGCAGCTAGTGATGGAGAAGGCTAGATATTTAGCTTGAGCAGCAGCATTTGATTTCCAAATAGCATTGCTAAGCCTATAGCAATTGTTGGAGGGAAAGAGTATCTCCGCTTGGAATTCAATTTCTTATCAATTCTAAATGAGGGAAGAAGATTTTTATAGAATTTCTGATAGGGAAATGTAGAATGCTACAGCCAGTATGCCATCGCCATTTTTTAAAGAAATTGCATCACATATTAGTGGAGAGTTTAATTTGAAGCTGTGGGGGCACAAGAGCCTGCACTGTGCGAATTGTTTGCAGCCGACTCTTAGAAAGGTTGAATTCTACTTTAAGACTGATTATCATTCCAGGTCATTGTAGAAAGATCCCATAAATCAACAAAAGGTTTGCACACCTTTTTAAAAAAGCAAATCTCTCCCAATATTTTGCTAAAGGCATCTGGTTTTGTCATCTAATTGAATCACCTTGTTCCACCGCACTGAATAAGTAGGGAAACTCGAACCATTGCTGATAGAACAATCTTCCAACATGAGGGGCGAAACAACCTACCAAGCCTTCTAAATACTATTTATTTGTTTAGAGGCCTGATCTTGAAGTGAGACGGTAAGAGGATTTTGTCATGCCACCAAATGAAGGCCCATGATTTAAATGAAGACCATCCTTCTAGTGAGCTGATCATTGCAACGACCTAACAATCTAGTTAGCCAGAAGATATTTTTCTTGTGTATACGGATAAATGATGACAAGGTCGCCACATTCTTTAGGTTAACTATAGTTGTGACCAAGGAGACATAGGTATCCTTTTTTTAACTACCCCATTTGGTCCATAAAAAGCTCACGATGATTTTTGTGAGCTGAAAGTAGCATGCCTTAGAGGGTAGCCAAAATGAAATGAAAACATGGCTAGGTGAAAGAATTTTCTTGGCAACTTGAATTTTGTTTGCCATTGAAAAAAAAATTATTTGTCCATGATGTTAATTGTTTTTTGGTTTTGTTTTTGTTTTTGAGATACTATTTCCACACACCTTTGAAAAATATTCCTAGAATGAAGGGGATGACCAGGGATCTAGAGGTAGAGAGGTAGAGTTGTGCTTATTCAACTCCCATTCTTGGCGAATCCACATTGATGGAGGTCCATAGGATGTCATGAAACATTTTGTTTTGCTCATGAAAATTGTGATCCCAAAGTGACATGATATACATCTAGTTTATTATGGGCTTTAGATTTTTCTTTGGTTGGGTTTAACAAGAATAACATATTGTCATCCATGAAATGGGAGTTTAAAACAACATTACCAAGCAATGAAATGCCTTTGATTAGATTTTGTTGATTGGCATATCATAGGAGATAACCAAAAGCATTGACTATAAGCACATAGAGACAAGGTGCTAATGGACAACCTCGTTGGATGGATTGTGGGAATGCAACAAACATGGATCTATTAATGACCAATTGTGCATTAGAATCCTTGAAAAGAAAGAACATTTGTAATAATTTGTTGACCAAACCTTATTAGCCATTTTGAGCATTTTATGAATGAACTGACATTTATTCTATCATAAGCTTTATCAAAATCTAGTTTAACTAAAAAAACATTGTGTAGATTGTTGTGCCCATTCAACAAACTCCTTAGCTAAAACAAGATTATTTGGAATGAATCTCTCCCCCTAGAACTTGGTTTGTTTTTGGTTGAACAATCTCTTGAGTGTTAGACTCGATGTGTCTAGCTTGGTCTTTAGATATAATCTTATATGTAGTATTTACAAGTGTAATAGGTCTCTATCTTGAAATCATAACATAATTTTTACCTTTAGGTAGAAGCTTAATGAACCCCTAGTTAATGTTGGGCCCAAAGAACCTTGCCAATAGGCTTCCAAGTACATTTTAGAGATATTCATTTTGACGTGAAGCTAGAAAGACTTAAATAATTTAATTGGGAAGCCATCTATTCCAAGTCTTTTTTCATTGGGCATGTTTTTGCAATGTTGCATCAAACTTTTCAATCATAGGAAGTGATGCATTTACCAACAACTTCTTCAATTAGCCTATGTAGACGATGATTTTGAGAGTTATCAATAAAGAGCTTTTGGGAACGATTGAATTTTTTTATTAATACTTATAATATAAGTGCAAATCTGATTATTCATACCCTTAATTGTTACTATATATATTTTTTTGGTCTTAAGAATTGGAAGAAAATTTTGTGCCTTAGTCACCATATTATATCTAGTTAAGTCAAGGTCTAATCTAAGCACATATACCTTTATCCACCTCTAATATCCTTAGATAGTATTACATAGTTGCTACTAACATTTGGGTGTTGTTATTAGTAGGGAAGGCAACCAAGAGTTTAACTTTTTTCTCAAGTTGTCTTGGTGATTGTATTTGGCATTTTTCTTTTTCCATTCTAATTTTCGTCCATTGGAATGGAGAAAGATAGTGCAGTGAGCAAAGGCTTGCTCCCATCAATCAAGACAACTTTTTCTAGGGCTTATATAAGGTTGTTCATTCAAAATACTAATGAGAACACCTACACTCCCTTTCTCAAGAAAACAAGAAGTATTAATCTTAAATGGAAGGGAGTTGAGCTTAAGCCATTGAGTGGAAAAATGCATGTAGTAATTAGGGGAGATGATTATAAAGGGTGACAAAGATATCTAATTGAACAAGAATACTATCATTGGAAGGGAAATGGGAATTGAAGAGGAGAAATTGAAGTAGTCAAGATGACTAAGCTTATATTGAGAGCCTTGATGATAATTTGACCAAGGGAACCAATGAGAAAGGTGGGAGTCTTTAAGGCTATCTAAAGGTCAAAATATACCAAGAGAATTGTGACAAAGTAACTAAGCATCAAATTCAATATGTGATAATTTGGTGTTGCTAAACTAGTTGTAGTTTGAGGGGTGCTCCACCATATTAAAGTTGTCACCCACTATCTAGACAACCAAAAGGAGAATTTCACACATTTATTCTCATAATAATGTTCTTTCATGGGCTTCATTAGGGGCATAGATGGAACAAAAGGCCAAATTGTGGCTTTGGATTAGACATAAAAATCAAGCACAACATGAACTAGGACTAACTCCTAAGGAAATTATAAATTTGGCAATCGAAGGACTAATACATAGCATCATCCCACCTCTACCTTTTAATGATTGGAATCCACAAACATGGTCTCTTTCCAAATTGTTTGAAGATCCAATTCTATTTGAATTTTATTGATTTTAACTTTTTGTAGAAATATGACATCAAGGCTATGTCTATTTACCACTTGTATAACATTGTAATCGGAAAGGAATTAACATGTCCTTCACATTCCATGACATAATTTACACATCATTAAGAATCTAGGTGGATATCCTCTTTCTTATTCCTTAACATCTGGTCGTGATTATCAACATAAAAAAATGAGAGGTGTGAGGAACCAATGCCAATTGACAAGTCACAAGTTACAAGGTGTCAATCTTGAGCGGATCAAGAGGTATCAAGTTGGCTTAAGTTGGCATGGTGGGGTGTAGAAGGGTAACTTTTTTGTGATACTTGATGTTTTTCTTGAGACATTGAGAATTCTCTGTGACACTTGATCATATAATTTTTGGATACAATCACCTTATGGAGTGATAAAAATAATTCCAGCCCTAGAAATAATTCTAGCCCTAGATCCATGTTGAGTGTGGGAGCCATCAAAATATAACTTCCACAACTATGAATAATTTAAGTTAAAAATTGTCTCATTTGTAAATTCTAAAATAAGGGGATGATCCACATCTAAAGGTGCATCTGCTAATTGATCTGCAATGATTTTCCTTTTGGTAGATTTACAATCTACATACTCAATGTCAAATTCACTTAGAATCATAACCCAATTTTCTATACGACCAGCTATAATAACCCTAGATGAGAGGTACTTCAAACAATCCATCTTAGAGATGAGCTTTATTTGATGATTAAGCATGTAATGTCTTATTTTTTGTCATGCAAAGATAATAGCTAAACATCACCTTTCTATTAGAATCTAATTAATCTCAAATCCAACCAATGTACAACTAATATTAAAAATATCTATCTCCTTTCCTATATCATCATGTTGTGTGAGGAGAGAACCTAATGCAGGTGTAGTAGTCGATATGTATAATAACGAAGGTCTCCCTTGAATAAGTGGCATTGAAATTGGAGGTAAAGACAAATAATATTTTAATTGTTGAAAGGCTTATTGACACTTCTCATCCCAGTTAAATGTGAAATTTTATGCAAAAGATGAGGAAAAGGTTGACACTTATCTACCAATTGAGCTATAAAATTCCTAATTGGTTCAATTTCTCCTTGAAGGCTATGCAATTTTATATTACTTGGAGGAGGCATGTCAACTATAACTTTAACTTTAGTAGGATTCACTTCAATGCCTCTATGGGACACAATATACCCAAGAAATTCCCTAGAAATTACACCACAACCATATTTTTTGGATTTTGTTACTTTGTATTTGTGTGGATCCTTCTATTCTTGCTATTACATTGCTTTCTATCCATGGGTTTGATAATTTTGATCAACAAGCTCTTGGCATGATAATATTACTTGTGCTACTAGGACTTGTAACCTTACCTACCTTGGTGTATATCTATAGCATCATAAGCTATTGACCTTGACAATTTCACATTATGCTTAGCTCCTACTTATGTGCTTGGACCTAATTATGCTAATAATTTACCCATTTTACTATTTTTGGAAAATAAAGATATAATTGGGAATTAATATTAGTTATTTATTTAATGATAATAAAAGTCCCAAAATAGTTTGGTCTAGGGTGCCACCACCCTTGACCAGCCTATTTTAGACCATTTTTTAATATGTTATTGTCAACATTTTTATGTTTGTAAATTCAAATTCATTTGTTGGATTTTCACAATTAATTTTGTGGAAAATTAATAAATGCATATAATACAAGTCTTTTTCATCATTTGAAACTAGAAGCAAAACAATTTGAATTCCAATTTAGCATCTTAAAAATATTTCAAGATAATTCAAGAGCAAAATAAGCAACATTATTAGACATCTTCAACAGTCAAGTTTCATATTAGCAATGCATCAAGTTTATGAGTAATATTGTTCCTGTTTTGTGTTCATTTGTTTTTTGAGTACTAACATTTGTAGGACTTCCTATCAACAAGAAAATCTTCCTCGTATGAGATGTGTATCATGAATTCAATCCATCAAGGAGATAAGATCTAAGTGGTAAGTTGCAACACTTGTCATTTATCACTTGCTTTTATCCATTTTCCTCCTCCCAACCAAGGGTAAGCACTCTTTACCTCATCATAGCCATTGTGGAGCTGCAAACACCAAAGCAGGGTTTGTCTTAGGAAAACCCCTATATGACCCTTTATCCCCTCTCTTATTTGCAAGTGGCATATCTGAAGTGGATTTGGGAGAAGATTGAAGACCTACTTACAAGATCAAGCATTCAAGCTTCCTATTTCTATAAATTAGGGAAAGAAGGATTATTCACCAACACATACAGTTCAAAAGTTGAGTCCAAGATGAAAGAGGCTATATTTGGGGACCTACATGTACCTGTTCACATATTTTGAAGATCTAAAATTTCCACTATAGGGCACCACCTCCCTTGACCATGCAATTTTAGCCCTAATTTGCATACCAATTTTCTCTATCTCTACATTATGTTATTCTATTATCAGATTATGTGTTATAGTCTTGCATTTTTATGTATTCACATTAATTTTCTATAGGTTCAAAGTTAACCTAGTTCATTTGCACATTACACACATACACATCCAATATCAAATCAATCAACCCCCACAAAAATAGTGACTAAAACCCTGATCTATCGTTCAAGCTCTTTCATTGAGGATAGTTGCCAAGTGGTCTTATAAGATCAATGATGGTTCCTATCTAGTTTAATGTTCAGAAAGGTGTGATTTGGACCCTAGATCCCTTTTCCCACATAACATTTTGGTGAACCCAATGCTTTTTATCTTTGCAAAAACTTTTGAAATCATAAATCATTCATTGTGAATTTTGAGTGTAACTCTTAGGTTATTTTAATTTGTTAAAGTGCATGCACATCTTAGTGAAAAACATTAAAAAAGTATAGATTTATATTTTTTTCATTTCAAAAGTGTAAAAAGTGTTATCTTTCAACATTTTCAAGATAAATTCAGTTATTTACAACATTTTAAATTCTATAAATTGTCATTTGAACATATTGCATTGCTTTAACAACATAATTTTTTTTGCATGTATGAGATTCACATAGATAAACTAGGTTTTTGTGTATTTCTAGAAATTTGTTTGCTCTTAGACCTAAACCTAAGCAACCTCAAATCCTTAGAAACTATAGTTCAGTATTAGGCTTTTAAATTGTTAAAATCTTGCACCTCTAGTTTAGGGAGCCACCACCCTGGTCCAATTTATTTCTATCTAAATTTTAGTTACAATTAAGTCTCTATGACCTTTGTGTAAGTTTGCTTTCTATTTCTATTTTTTTTCAATTTTAATCACTTTCATCTATTTTTTCTCTTCATTATATGAGCACTCAAGTTTCTTGAATCTTGTAATAAATTTATGAGCTTCACTACTCGGTGTCCCATATCCAATACTCACGTGAGACGTAGTTATAGACATATGGCTTCTTGTGCTACAATCACATTCAATGTTGAGCCCGAGTCTTATAACTCTTTCATTCAAGGAGTTACATCTACGTAATCTATCTTTGGTTCTTTTACTACTCCTATGTTTCCTATGTCTTCTTTGTCACCTAACATACATGTGGACTTGAAGTTGTTATCACCCATGTCCCTGAGGATAAACTTAAAAATTTGAAAACAGACTTAGACAACCTTCAACAATACTTAAGAACTAAGTATTTGGCTGGATAAATGGTTCCATTAGTGGATAACCTTAGGAAGTTAATCAAAATTTTGTAAGGGATAGAATTATTGTGTAGCCTAGCTCATATAGTTGAAGCAAACATTCCTACAAAAGCTAGTTGCACTCAATCCCTCATTAATGCTCAAAACCAAATGGGAAGAAAATTTTCCTCTCCAACAACCATTTTTACTTTCACCCCTCCATTCGTAGCATCCACCATGAAACATAGCAATTTTATTAACTCTAGTTTAGGGTTTCCTTGTGTAAATCCTTATAGCTTTGTCCCTTCATCTACCACACCTCTATTTTATTCACCTCTCATCAACTTTCAAAATAATGACGCTCCAACCATTAACCATAGTCCTACAGATTTCACACATTCTCAAAACATGTCACCAAATGGTCACAAATAAATCAACTTTTACAAAACATGTCATCACTACAACAAGTTTTAAACATAAACCAAAGTAAATCCAATACTAATCGTTGAACATATCTCACATGAAGTCCATTGTCATTTGCTATCTTAAAAACACCCATACCACAAAATATTGAGATACCTCACTTTGAGAAGTATACTAGTAAAGGTGATCCAAACAACCATGTGTCGACCTTTACCACCTTGTGTACTGATTTCATTTTTGAAGATACTCTCCTAACTAAATTTTTTCCTAGATCATTAAAAATACATCTCTTTGGATAGGTTTTTTTTGTTTCCTAACAATTCAATTGCATAATTTACACAAATTGTTGGTGAATTCCTCCAACATTTTAAAGAAAACATTGGACCTCAAATTGCATTGACTAATTTAGTCCATTGCAAACAAGGACCTAAGGAAAAAGTGACTAATTTTATAGGATGATACCAAGCTATTTATTCACAAATCTCCTATACTCTCCCAAATGCTTACATTAAAAGGGTGTTCATTAGAAATTTTCATCCTAACATTAGAGATAAGATCTTATTGATGAAACATCCCTCATTCACACATTTATGTATGGCTCTTCATGATTACCAAATATTGGCTAGCCAATATGAAGGTACACATTCATCGACTCCGAATGGTCAATCTAAAGTCATGCCTCACAACAACTACCAATCATTCAAGAAACAAAATAAAAACTTTATAATGATAAACAAACTTCATGCTTCTAATAACATTGAAATAGAAGTTGTTGCCACATCTACAACACAATATCAATTTAGGCCAAGAAATAGATAATTTTATAATTGCTCAATTCTCTCTATGCTATTATGTTGCAGATTTTAAACAAAAACACGATTCAACTTCCTCCAATTAGGCTTATTGATATCACTAAACCATTACCTCCAAACTTTAATGCAAACACCTTTTCTCAATATCATCATACACCTAGACATGATATAAAAAGATCTATGTCTTAAGCACCAAGTGTAAGATCTTGTCGATTCTAATATCATCTAGTTGGTTGGTGCAAATGATAAAGAAAATAAATTAGTATTACTGCCTAATCAAAACTTACAAATATTTACAAATTCATTACCAAGTAATTCAACCAATTTTGTTCAACAAAGTGATAACGAAGAAGAATTTGATGACATATCAAATGAGATAAACATGGTTGATGCTCATCCTCATAAAATTCAAACAAATATTTTACCTAATATTAATTTTATACACATTGATTCTCACATAACCACACCTAATGGTCCTCTTTACATAAATAGCATAATTGATGATAAACCTACAAGGGGAATACTCATTGATCCAATATGTACAGTAAATGTGATCACTAAAGAATTTGTGAATGTGCATGAATTTATAAGGATCGTTATGAACAATTGGAAGTGTTATAAAAGGCTCATGATGGTTCTATTTGACCTACAATTGGTTCTATAACTCTCAATTAAAGTAGGACCTAAAAAGATGGATATTTTTTTCACCATAATATCGATGTCAGACTAGTTTCATGTGAAGTTAGGTCATCCATGGCTTAGCTCCATGAATGCATTCTCATCAATCATCCATAAATGTCTTAAATTCCCATTTTAAGGACAAATACATACAATTTACCATAATGGATTTAAGCCTTTAACATCTCATAAAAAATTTACTAGACTACTTTTTGCCTCAACCAGCCCAACCCGCTAAACCTTGTGAGGATTATTTATTTTTATCATATCAAAAGTTTAAATGTAAGTGTATAACACAATTATCCCTTACCAAAATTCCACTTGAGGCTCCTTGGTCTCTAGTATATTCGATGTTTGATCCTCCTACCCCATAGGTAGTGAATGAAGCTCGACCCAAAGTAAGTATTCTTTCTCAATCACCTAGCATCTATGCCATAGTTCCACCTCTGCCATCGTACAAAGGACCACAATAAAACCATTTGGTGAGGCCTTCGGGGATTAATTTTTTCAAGCTAAGGAAAAAAAAACTTTGTACAAAAACCTACAATGCTTATGGTTTCCCAGCCTACAATAGTTTGATTTGTTGCTCCTACAAAGGGAGAAAAGGGACCAAATTTGGAAAACAACTTAGTTCCTCCACAAGTTGAAGCTTGTGTGAGAAAAAATTGAAGTGCAAAGGAAGACAAACAAATATGTTATTCAATGGCTTGTTAACTTACATAAGATAATAAATCCTTTTCTAATGATCCTCCATCTATACAACTAGGTCCTGATGAGATACCTTCCACCCATCCATCTTTGTCATCACCTGACTCCACTCCACCTCCCTCACCAAACTATGAAGTTGAACCTTATCTATCCCAACCAAAACAAAGAATTAAAAACTCATTAAATACATAAGATATGCACATAGATGATAGTTCTCATAATCATACTGATAGCACTAATATGTAGCCTATTTTGATATGTTTGAATAGTGAGACAAAAGATAAAATGGAAGAACAAGATCATAATGAACTATCTCCCATCTTTGCAAAATACATGAATTTATATGGGGGCAACCATGATGATCCTCCTAATGCAAGTGACCTGCCATGTGTTGAACCCAATGATTCTCCTTGTACTGCACTTGTATTTTCATTAGCTTGTTATCAACCTCCCATTTATAATGAGAAAGATTGGGATATGGAAAATTTACTATAGATCGGCTTGCATGTGTAGTACCCTACATGTCTTTATGTTTTTCTTGTATGTAATATTATTTCCCTATAATGTGTTTCTTGTTGTGTATTTGTGCTTGTTATCTTTCTTTGGATGAACCTTGTTGTTATCGTTGGCACAAGGATACAAAGAGAACAAATATGTCATGACACTCCTCTATTTGTATCTTCATTCTTCGTTATGTCAAGAATGTCATTTTTGTTCTTTTGCTTCCTATTGGGAACAATGCATAGTGTTGAGACATTTAGGTCTCTTCCATGTTTACCCAAAAGCTTTTATATTGTCTTCATGTGTAATTCCTCCCTCGTGTTCGTAGTTCCACAAATATTTTGGGAATCACGTCAATTTTGAGCACGATCATATTATACGTGATCTCTCATCTATACTAACCCCAAATCTATGGATCCCTCATGTGCTATATTTTCTTGTTATGGCTTTGTTATGGGGGAAACCCCTTGTCATGAGTTAGCTTTGTTGGGAACATATCACTTGACATAGGGTTTTCCAACAAGCTCTCATGACCTATCAGTTTAACAAGTATCATTTTTATTCTACCTTAAAGGCAATTGCTCCCAATTGATGTTATAAATTACTTTAAGGTGGGGGCATACATTCTATTATTTGTTCCACTTTGTTCATACACTATAATGATGCTTTCATGGCATATTGATCATATTTTGTAGTGCCTTATTAGAGTTATTTTATAAATAACGAGATTTGCTTATAATTTTTGGCATGGTTTACATGAGAACTCGCATAGTGCATATCAGTCTTCATTAGCCGTTATATGTTTTCATTTGTTGCCATTGCAAAAAATCACCTAGTGAATATTAGACTTCACTAGGCTGTGATGCCTTTTATGTGTTACCTAGAAAATATCATACTTTGCTATCATGTGATTTATGGATGTATTGGGTATGGATCCTAGTAAGAATTTGCAAATATTTCTATTTTGTGATTTCATACCCACTTTTTGTGTGTTTTCATTATGTTTGTATTGTTCTTGCATTGTGTTTGCATTGCATTATGTTTACATCATGTTTGTTTGTAATTATGTTTGTGTCTTCATTAGGTATGCTTTGTGTTTTAATTCATGTCACATTGTACCTCAAGTGTGTTCCTTTGTCTTAACATTGTTGTTTCATAAGATCTTGAGTATGGAGGCTTGTGCATCCCCTAGATTCAATGTCATCTTACTTCTCTGATGTCTTGATGAAAGAACCTTTCTTGACTTATCCTTACTTTAGTGTGATGACGAGTGCAATTTCATAATATCACTAAAGTGGGGGATAAATGTAGCATCATAATTGTCAACCGTGACAATTTCACACTACATGTAGCTCCCTCTTGTGTGCTTGGACCTAATTATGCTAATAATTTTCTCATTTTATTATCATTTTTGAAAAATTAGGATAAATTAGGAATTAATAGTGATTATTTATTTAATGGTAATAAAAGATGTAAAATAGGTTTGGTCTAGGGTGCCATTGCCCTTGACTAGCCTATTTTGGCCCAATTTTGAATGTTATTATAAGCATTTTTATGTTTATGTGATAAATTTTGGTTCCTATCTAATGTAATGTCGAGAAAGGTGTGATTTAGACCCTAGAACACTTTTTCCCACATAACAATATCATGCCAATTAATTCATCATATAATCTTCTTCTAAGTCGACTATGGATACAAGATTTGCAGGTAACCCATCTATCTTACATCAATATATTAGATTCATCAACAATATTAAAGTATTTACAATATGAGCTTACCCTAATGCATTTAATGATTGTCAAAAGGTTGATCTTGGTCATTTTTCAAATTTTTATCCTATCCTTGAAAATTTGATCCCTTCTTCTAGAAAGCTTGTTACATCACCATTGACTTGTGCCTTGCACACACACACCCTGATGAAAGTGAGGATCCCTCTCTTTTCTTTCTTTTAGGGTTTTAGATTATGTGATTTCTAGTTAGTTTTCCCTCTTTGGGTTAGTGTTTGCTTGATTTTGAGTCTTGGTTGTATTTTGGATTTAATGTTTAAGGGTTGCAGAGATTTGGTAGGTCAAGTTCCCCTTAGTTCCCTACAAGGTCAAATTCCCATTAGTTCGTACAAGGTCAAGAGATTCTCAATTTCTTGTAAAGCCTAATGTACCTCTTTTTTCTACAAATCCCAAATAGCACAAATTCAACTCGAGAAACACTTTGGGTGAATCCTAACTGATTTTCCGCAAGGTTTGTGGATGTCAATTCTCTACAAGGACATATAACTTCTAGTTTTCCATAAAGTTGATGGGATATTAGATTTCTACAATCCTTAATACTCACCACCCTATTACTTCAATGTATTAATGAGGGTTGATGGTAGGTAGTAGTTCAACAATGTGAGCTCTATTTTGAATCATTGTGCAAAAATTCAAGAAGCAAACTAGCCTTGTGGAGCTTTGAGTGACTTGACTGTATCTCCATCTGATTTGTAGAAGCATCTTCATTTATTACTCTCAAATTTTGTGTATATTTTTAGGTTTAACTCATGCTATTCATCCTTCTTCCATTAAAAAAATTAAAAAGTTGGTTATAAACATTTAATAATAGTTCTTTTAAAAAAAAAATTATCATGTCATCTTTGGGAGGTTGTCGATGGTACCATGTATATAAAGTTGGGGTTTTGTATTTCAAATGGTTGGTTTTCAATAGGGCCCATGCCCTAGTTTTGCTTAGTTTTAAATCCATTGTGGAAACCCTTTTGATGAGTTGACGTCTTAGGGTTGGCTAGGGTTTGATTTTAGGGCTTTGGAGAAATGCATGCCACTATTTTTTGTTCAAGGGGTTATCATTTAAGGTTTAGGTATTTTTATCCCATGTGTGTATGGGTTTCAGTCTAGATCTTGTAGTGATCTCATGGGATGTTATTTCCACTTTCCCCTCTCCCATTATTTGCTTGATTTTGAATATTTCTTATTCATTGCAAAACAAATTTTTTAATTTGTGGGCTTTTAGTGAATGCCCATTTTTTTACAAAGAGATCTATTCAAAATTTATGGAGATTTTTTTGATGAATAGATTTAGTGGTCTTTCGACCTTATCCATGCATCTCTCAATTTTCAGTGATGGGTCTTACCATGGGATTTAATCATGCCTATTTTCCACAAAATCAAGCTTGGACATATATTTCCACAAACCTTGGTTTGTGGAGTTTTGAGGGGTGCTCGATTTCATTCCACTCCTCTTAGTATCTTTGATAGGTTTCATCCACAAGCATTTTTAAAAAAATACTTTTTGGAATTGATGGATCATTTTACTACAGAGTTAGGTATATGTAAATTCTCCACAAAAGTTTCCAACATTCATATCTTCGCAAAAGGTAGTTTTTTATAGATTTTTGTGGGAGTGGATTTTTGGCAAAGTTGATTTTGGTTGATTTTTTTGTAAACTTTTGATTTGCATAAACTTGGGTGTGTGCAACTTCATTTTGGGGTCTCCTTCATTTCTTCACATAATTCCCCTTGGTCATATCTATACAAGATGGTAAGTCCCAAATCCCACAAAATAGCGTTTGATCTTAATATGAGGTTGAGGGAGTGTCATTTTCTACAAAGATTGATGAGGTCATTATTTTTGCAAAGGTTGGTGACTTTCAATTTTTCACAAAGACCCTATGCTTTAATTTTTTGCAATGAACTATCAAGTACTAAAATTTAATATTATTATGTGATGTTTTGGATAGTTTTTGAGGGTTACTAGTAATTAAATGGGCATATTGATGGTAAAATATTGGATCATTTGAGGATTTGATTTAGTAATACAATTGAGAATTAGCAGGTGGCTTATTAATGGTTTATTTTGTAGGTTTCATGGATAGAACTTCCAAAACAAATTTTGAATTCAAAGGCATAGATCCTCCTACAAGGATTACAACTAGTTGGATTATAGTTGGGGATACCAACCTAGGTCATGTAGACATGGAAGAATTCAGAGAGAGGATCTTCAAAGTTAAATAGATAGAGTTGAAAAAGAAAATAGTACATAGTGGAATATCACAATTTGTTGGCTTTCCTTCTACAATGTTATGTCCAGAGCTAATAATGCAGAGTAGATAGCACTATCACAAGGAGTCCCACAAGATCATAGCTGCTAATGAGAGAGTGCTAGAAGATCCTTTTGTAGCCTCTACTTCCCATACTTTTGGTACCCCATATTTTTCTAATATGACCCTATAAAGGAGAGGATTCACTACTCCCAAGACTCAAGACAAATAGAGTATACAAGGAGAAAATATCCCTTGGTTACCTCAAAGGATGAAGCTCAGGTGACAAAGTAGAAAATAAAGAATATTTGAACAACTAGAACGAGTGAAATGCTAAGCTACCAAGGATAATAAATTGCTAAATAACAAAAAATGATGATGAAATTACAAATTGTAGATTATAGAACCAAAAAATAGAGAACTCACAACATCGCCAATAGATGAAAAGTATTGCAGGGATGTGCGCGCCGCACATTGTCATCCCTATCATAATAGAGAGTAAAAATGTTGAATCTACAATGTCCAACTCCTCAAATTCGTACATTTGCGCACAAGGACATGGAAAAATGTTGGGGCTATTTTTGGGGATTGCCTCATTCAAACCCTCATTTTGGCGTTTCCACCTCCACAAATAGCTAGATAGATAGAAATAGATAAAATGAAAAAAAATATAAGGATGTGTGATAGAAACAAACCCCATTGTGGAGGAGAGCCCCTATCAAAAATTTAATAGACAAGATAAATAGATGATTGTAAATAGAAAAGAGAACATTACCAATAGTTTGTGGCTCCCCTCTTGGATTAATAGATGTGACATGCTTTCTTGCAAGAGAGCCTTGACTATTGTTGTGATAGAAATCTAGTAGATCTTCACTACAGAGAGCAAGAAGGAATGACAGTGAGTGAGAATGAATAAGAGAAAGAGTGAAAAGATGAGTTTTGTGAGGTTGTATGGGTAGAAAGAGTTGTTACACTCGTTCTTATTGTAATGATACATGTCATTGGCAAAGGATGTGAGATTCCCTCATTTAAATTTTGGAAAGTTCGGGGACACTGGCACATCACACAAACATTTGTGCATCATGCAACTATCCTACTCAAAATTTCCCAAAAATGAGGTGTCTAGACTACTAACACTTCATGGTTGTCCCCTATGAAGTTGAAATCGTGAAATTCCAACTCATAGGTTTTCATCATTAATGTGGTAGGGTACCATAAATACAATGGGCTAGATGTGCAAGTGTGAAATTACCATGGGGTGAAATTTTATGATACTGCATTTTTCCCCAATTTAGTGAGATGAATTTTTGGAGAAAAATCAGCTACACTAAAGTAGTTAAGAAGACCTAAGTTTGAAATCAAAATTTTGAAAATTTTATAGATTTTACCAAAAAGGATATTATAAAGGCTGCATAGGTCAAGCAAGTGGATACTAACGATGCCCCAACATTCAAGCTCAACAAGAAACTACAATGCCTAACATGAAGTTTCATTCTACAAAACTCAAAATAGGGTTAGTTCTAAAAATTGGATGAAGCTACCACAATGAAAAGAATGCTTAAGAAGAATTCAGTGAATCAAAAGAAAAATGTGATGAAGAGGTGAATATATGCCCCCTCTTGTTTTTTCCCCTAGCTAAGTGGGGTAAAAACAAGGATGGAACATTTTTGCCATAAAAAATAGGCAAAAATGGCCTATATATGTCCCAGATGGGCCCATGGAAGGGTCATTTTCACTACTCATTGCGAAGACTTTGTTTATTTTTTTAGAGATTTATCAACAAAATGCCTTGAAGATGATATTACATAGCTTCGAGGATCACCCAACTTCACACAATAGTACTGGTGAGGGGCGACCCACCTAAAGAGGTACATAAAAATTTTCCACCCATCTTGTCATTTAAGTCATTTTTTTTAGCTTTTTTAGTTATCCTGAGCAATGCAAGCATCCAATTGGTGTGAATGCTTTCAATCGACATGAAGGCATATGGTTGATGTGTTTTTGTCTTAATGGCATATTGACATGGACTTCAGTCATGATGGCATCTAACCAACGCATTGTCATCAGATGTTTTTCGACCTCAAATGCTAATAGTCTCAAAGGTAGAATTAGAAAATTTAGATAAATTTTGATGATGTAGAGTTAGAAGGTTTTTATGATGTAGAGTATTGTGACATGAAATTTTGTGCTTTTGCAGGAGTGGCCCAAGATATGTGAGCGTGCCAATAGCTCAATTCTGACATTTTTGTGGGGCTACAACAATGATATCGATACAAATGACTACAACTTGCTACAACACATTGAGCTCTGGTGGGTTTTTACCATGCCAACGATTAGATTCTACACTCCCATGCTCGTGGCACTAATGGAGCGATGGGACATAGACACCTCTACATTTCATCTCCCTACTAGGGAGATGATGGTTACCCCTGAGGACATCTACTACATCATGGGCCTACTCATCCTTGTGGAGTGAATGACCTATGAGGAGGGTAGGATGGCTCAAGATTCCTAGGCCATTCAATAGTATTTCCTTAGGTAAGTTGTCCCAAAGGATGTCACAGGCCATATCTACATGTGTTGGCTCGAGTAGGGGCCAGTGGTGATGCCACTCATTTAATGGGTTATGATTGTGATATCACATTATGAGTCATGATGGATGGGTGAGGTTTGCACCTTCATAGGGACCTCATCCATTGCATCTGCTCTGTGGAGGAGAGAGGGACAGTGTATGCTTAGGGTCGGAGCATGCTTGTGCATCTCTACCATGACCTTCAACATTATGCCCACTATGAGTATCATAACCTCATTGTCTGTATTCTACTCCAAGTATGGGCATTCAAGCATATCCATTACATGAGGTTGGTCGGGTACCCCTAGGGCCTACCTTGCAGGAAACCTCTAGCACACATGTACCCTTGGTATGTGATTGGAAGTATGGCGATGTATAGTTTTGGTGACTAAATATGGATACATTAAGGGTGCAAGATATTTGATGACACCCTGATAGGTAGATGAGGACCTAGTTTTCCAACATGAGGCAACTGTGTAGGATGCAACACAATCGACTCCTGGCTGGATAATCAGATCATATTATAGTTCCTTATTATGGTTGGCCTAACAATTTAGGTAGGTAAAAACCATCCCCAATGGATCCCACATATATACAGTCACATGTGGCTTGAGAAGGAGATTGGGCCCATTTGATGATCGCAAACATCACACTCAACAACAACAAATCAGATGACGATGACCAACCTAAGGCCCTTTTGATTGATGATGTTGGAATCATAGTTAGAAAATTATAGTCAACTTCGCCAACTGGTGGTCGATAGTAGGTCTAGCCTTGATTTTCCTATCAGGTTCCCTTGAGGTGATGATGGTGCATAGGGGAAAAGAGATGAGGGTTGTGATGGTGGCAACAAGGGTGATGAAATGGAGGCGAGTGGAGCTTAGTAGAGATCGAGGTGATGAGAGGTGACATCACTAGCATGTGTGGTACCTATCTCCTCGATATTAGTGACAGCGCTGAGCATCACATCCAGTAGTAGCGCTCCATTCCTAGACCCACACTGGTAGGCTAGGGATCCATGTATGATCATGGTACATGTTATTTCATTTCAGTTTGTTTCATTTTAGTTTCTCATATATATACTTTGATGATATGGCTTTGACATTGGTCACTTGCTCTGTGATTGCAATGTTCACATAGGAGTAGCTCAATTTCTTTGGGAAATGTATAGTAGAGGGAGTCCCAACTATCTGATCGAGGGTGGCCTTGGATGCCTATAGGCCACAAATAGTAGGGTTTCATTCCTCATTATTCGAGCCTATAGTGCATCTTAAGATGGATTGTGAGGAGTCATAGGTGGAGGTACTCTAGTGAGCTATAGATCTAACCATGATGATAGGGCAAAGGGATCAGTGGGTCGTACAACTCCTTACCACCTTATTCGAGTGAGACTAGGTCATGGCGTGGGCCAAGAGTTTAGAGAGAGCATGTGACACCCAAAAGAGCCAGGTTGATTACCTCGATGAGTAGGTAGGGGTGGTACCCACCAATCCTTAGGTGCATCGACTTATAGAGGAGTTTTGGTAGACTCAAGAGTGGGAGGCCTCACGTCAGGAGCTTGTCATGAAGCTACAAGAGGATTCTATAAAGCTTAGAGGAGAGATTCAAGGACTATGAGTGTAGAGCATGTCCATGTCACAGTTGCATCAGTCACATTCCTATGCATCCATCCAACCTCCTCCATTACTACTAGCACCAAGGGCTTGGGGATCCTTGCACCCGAGGACTGCGGTCCATATTTTGATGTATACCATATATTTTTTTATGTATAGATTCATATGTAGGTATACAAATACCTCATTTTGACATAGTGGTGTGATACATGTACATGAATTTTTTTGATATATATGAGATTTTTGATTGGCATCATGCTGTTCATTATGTGTACTTCTATTTCATGTATGATTATGTGATGGACATATATTTATGGATGCATGATTAGATTAGATACTATAATGATTTAATAAACACACATTGGATGTATGCTTAATTAAATACAATGATGATCTAATTGCCTAACCAAAAGAGTTATTCAAACATAATGCACAGGTACACAGTATAATAAAACACATGTATACATAATTCCTAATTAAAGAAATTAATTACATACAAATGTTCACATCATAACATAAACTAAGAAGATAATGTGTCAATGAAGAAATATCATAGCATAATGAACTATGATTGTTGAAGAGGGATGAGTGTCATGCATATGCCACATAGAACTTATGCATAGTATTGACAGAGTGCATTGTATTGACCAGTTCTTTTAGAGGAGTATCATCCATAGATGATATTTCACATGCACCAGAACCATACATGGAGATAATTATATAAGGACCTAACCAATCACTACTATATTCAGCTCCATTTTTCGACGAACGTTTGTTGAAATTTCGACAAACTATCGTCGTAACACCGACGAACCACTGTAATAATTTTCGTCAGAATGTTTTCATCACTTGACTGACACACCTTGAAATGTCAAACTCACGACATGAATTTTTTGGTACTCGCCATGGTAAAGGTGTTCTTATGTTTGTCAAACTTCTGATGAAACGTGTGTCGCTTTATCGACGTACATTAGCTAGAAAACAAGTGGCAAGAATCAACCAGAATGTTGGAACACCACCAGATAATTGTCAAAATAGCGACAAAATGGGAATTTCATAACGTCGGTCATTTCATCGGAGGTACAACAAGTTCATCGATTGTTTTTTGTAGTTTAGTCGGTTGTTTTCATCAAAATTTTGATGAAACTGTGTAATTTTTTTAAAAAAAAATGTAATTGGATGGTGTAAAGCCAAATTTGACAATGTTTGCCAACATCCTCCCTACCTATGCCAAAAGGGGAGCTTTGTAATAGGGTATGGACATCCATCAAAACATAAAGGATAGAGGATTTTCATTAGTTGTAGTTGCAACTTCCCTATTAGACATGTATGCAAAATTTTGAAGCATAGAAAAGGTACATGAACTGTTTGACAAAATGCCTCAAAGAAATGTCGTCTCATGGACTGCAATGATTGCAGGATATACATAAAATAGATTTGTTCAAAGGGATTTAGAAATTTTAAAGCAAATGTAATTGGATGGTGTAAAGCCAAATTCAACAACCTTTGTGAGAATCCTCCCTTCCTGTGCCAAAATGGGTGCTTTGGAACAGGGTATGGACATCCATCATAACATAATGGAAGGGGGAGTTTTGTCAAATATTATAGTTGGAAATTCTCTAGTAGACATGTATTCAAAATGTGGAGGTATAGATAAGGCACGTGAACTATTTGATGGAATGGCTCAAAGAGATGCCATCTCTTGGAATGCAATGATTGTAGGATATGCTAATGATGTTTCAATAACTTTGGGTGTTTATCTTCTCCCCATCAATTTGTATGCAATTTACATGTGGTTACTTTTGTTATCTCTTATGTGCATAAAAAACTATTTTGCATGTGTGTACTTCAAAAGAAAATAACGACAAAATTACCAAGTTTCAAAGTTACTACACAAGGGTTGCAAATGATAATAATAATGGTGGTTGTATTTGAGAAGGCATTAGGGAAGAAATTTCCTCTAAAATTTGTTGAGAAACCTAAAGATTTTGAAACTCTATATGCATTTATAGAGAAGGTTGAGAAGGAATTGAAGTGGGAAAGCATTACATGGAAGATCTATTTATTTAGTGGCCATTGGAATGCTAACTTCCCTAATATATGACCCCAAGAATCAATTATAAATCAATAACATATTGAAAAGCTATATATTCTCTTTTTTGTAAGAGGATGGAATTTTGGGATAGAAAACTTTTGGGTTCTTTCACATTGTACAACAACAAAAGAGTGAGTTTTCTCTCTTCATCATATAACAAAAGATATACTAGGAAAAATGCATAATTGATGTTGTGATCTAGCTAAAGATGCCCATATGAGATATAAAGCTTCCTAATGGTTATAATTCAAGAGTTAATGCATAGTAACATGGCATTCAAACAAAGGAGCAAACAAGGTTTGTTGACCAAATCACTGCAACCAAATATTTGCAACTAAACAAAAATGGAGGATGACAAGAATTGGAGTTGATTGATTCTATCCCAAAATTAATTTCTATGAAGCATATAAAGTAGATTACAAAAAATGCATAAAACACATAAATAGTGTGTATTAAGCACTTGAGTTACCCCCTTGCTGCATATCCTATTATGAATTCCCTAAAGTACTTGGATCTTATACAATTTTATGTGCATCTTCAGTTATTATAAGTCACAAATAAATTCTTTATTAACTAATCAGACAAATTTTCTACCTTTGTTTGTACTTTATAAATGATAATTTTTTCAAAAAAATAAATGATCTACATACCTGTAATCTCACAATGCTACTTATTTGTTCACGGTCCAAAGATTGGAAGACAATATACTCATCAATATGATTTATGAACTCAGGTTGGAAGGTGGCCCGTGTTGCTTCAATATAAAATAAGAATCCAAAAGCTTGATTACCCTTTTTGAACCCCTTAACTTTATCACTTTCATCTGAATGTTTTTTTTCTACCCCCATTGTAACTCTATATAACCTCTTGTTCTTTAGTATTAGTTGAACCTTAGTTTTCCATTGATGGCAGTTAAATGGAATTAGAAGAGGAACTAGAACATTTGAATCCATGCTTGTTGATTGTTACAACAAATTTAGAAGTGCAAAAAAGAAAAGATAGGAGGAAGAAGTACACACAACACAAGGCTATCCACAAGATAGTCAATTGTCCTGTTGTAGCCAACCAATTAGGCCTCTTGGAGAAGCGTTGTTTTGGTCCATTGCTCTTTTTCTATTCACTTTCATGAAGGAAGGTTTTGAGGCCTTGTAGGGGCATATAATAGCTATCTAAGTTCAATGGTTTGGGATTGGTACAGGCTTGTATGTGGATTTTATTTTGACTGTCCTACTAGGCAGGGCTACAAGGGTTAAAAGGGTAAAGAGGCCTAAAGGTTAGAGCAATGAGAAAATGGAGTTTCCTAAGTGAAAATTAGAGTGTTAAGTTTTGGTTTGGTCCTATTTGATATGATCTAAGTGGTTACAAACCCTCTTGGTTGTGAGAGTACAAGAACCCTCAGTGAGTTGGGTCTTTTCCTTGAAGGAATAGTGGATTGGAAAGGTCCACTTAAAGAGAATTTGAGAGAGCTGTGCTAAATTGGTGGTTTGATCATCTAGTTGATCATCTAAAGAAGCTTCCCCTGCTCACTCTCAATCACTTATTCCTACATAGTTCACTATCCTTGGTCTGTCAATCACTTAATATATTCTTTCCATGTCACAAAACAAGAATCTTCTATCATGAACAAGGTTGTAGTATGAAGGCCTGTAGCATACTCTAGGATCTACTCATTTCCTATCAAATTGTCCCATAATAACCCTTGTTATTTTCATGATGGACATAAGCTAATGCATTATTCTTCAATTGTGACAAAACCTTTATGGAGTTACCCTCTCAAATGACACATGAATGCATAAATTTGAGAGGAAGACAGTAAGTTGAATGAATGTAAGTAGAGAAATTTTTAAATACCTACAGATGGTACAAAATTTCATGGCTAAGTGGAAGCATCTCATCAACAAGATCCAAATATCCGTGTATCTATCTCAATCGAGCCTCTAAACCCTTCAGAGTTGTCTATTATTCCACTAACCTGTTATGCACAAAAATTCAAATTTTAGAGTTATGTCACCACTAAAAATAAAAGAAACATTGCTTTGAAACCAAATCCACACACAACACAATGTGGTATTCATACAAATCCATACAAACAAACTAAACTCAAAACATTGGAATGGAAACAACTTGAAATTATGATGTAGAGCATGGATTCAATTTACTCAACTGGAGGCGCATTTCACAATAATGGGTTCTTCATGTAAAACATATGTACGAGGTTCAAATAGTAAAGAGATTGATGAAAGAGGAATTAAAAAGATACTTGCATGTAGTAATTGGATTGAGCTTCTCTTTGTTTTGAGAATAGTTTAATATTATCTACTTAACAAGGCCAACCACGTGATGGTGGAAGCTCATTTGGCCCCTCCCACCCCCTCACATCACTCTCAATTCCCCATACCCGATCATATAACATTAATCATTCATTCATCCATTAATAACATATAACATTCATTCATCCATCCATTAATAACATATACCATTCATTCATTAACATATTCACATTCATTCATTCATCCATTAATAACATATACCATTCATTCATTAACATATAACATTCATTCATTCAGTTGTTACATATTATCAAAAATATGGTTGTCATAATATGATTACAATCACTTTTTTTTTTGTTTCTTTAATTTTGAAGTTAAAAAAATTTGAATTGGAGTATCATTTTCTAAATCATTTGTCCCCCTTTAGTTGTTTTTCCCTCTACTCTTGATCTTAATGTACACCTAGTCGTGTACTGATCACGATGTGGAGGCCACTTCAAGGGGGGGTCTGCTACAATAACAAAGAAATGTTAAATTGATCTGTTTTGTTATTATTATTACAAGTATTTTATTAATTAAAAGAACATTAGAGTGGTGCTTTTTACTTGATGGGGCCACATCATGTTCCTGATCTTGTCGTATAGCCTCATGCTCAACATGCTGAACACCCTCTAAATCCTGATCTAGAGTTGAAACACGAAAGGTTACATTAATGAATACACCAATTGCAATTAAATATGTTTAAAAGAACATTAGAGTGGTCCTCTTTACTTGATGGGGCCACATCATGTTCCTGATCTTCTCTAGCCTGATCATGCTCAACATGTTGATCATGCTCTACATGCTCTAAAGTTGAAACACGAAATGTTACATTAATTAATACACCAATTGCAATTAAAGATGCTTAACTATATTAATCCATACTGCATTTTGTATAGCACATGAATACATCCAGTACCGGGATGCACACCATGACCTTCATCTGCAGGTTGTGCTCCACCCTCACCAGGCTGCATTCCAATGTCAGGTGCAGTATTATCATTTTTTGTCTGTTTAAAACAAATAGGCACATAATTACTTTATGGTGGAAATTAATATTGAATAGATTGCACAAGTATTCAATTTTAAATAAAATTTATTGAGTTTATTTACCTGTGTGTCGGATGCAGTGGAAGATTGTGTTTGCCTAGTCAAGACTCTTAGGCGTTCAGCCATGGCTTCATAACCATGTTGGAAGGCAATCTTCATTTCCTCTTTTGTGCGTGCTATGTTGAATTCAGAGCCTTGCATTTTTGCATAAGATCATGAATTTTGCTTCTATGGTGTGGTAAAACCAAAATTGTTTTCAATTTATTATTTGGATGCAATATTTCATTTATTGATACTTACAATTCTTGCGGCTAATTTCATATAACCACCAGAGCCAAGTTTGTGCTGCCCGTGTTTTTCTAGTCTTGCATTTGTTGCCTTCGATGTGTCGGGCAGCCTATGAAAAGTTTGAAATACATTAGATTATGTAAAAAGAAAGAGTAATCAGTATATAATTACATTGTTGATAGTATCACATACCTTCCTTGGACTGGTGGTGTCTTTCCTTTTTTCTTTTCAGCCTTCTCCTTTCCATTTGACAACAGGTCCTTCCACTCCCTCTCTGGAATCATGGGGGGACACTCATACTTTTCGTTCTTCTCTAAATGTGACCTATATTGGTCCCTCACATACTTTAGATATGTACTAGCTTTCTTAAGGACCTTTGTTCAGTTGAATGTTTTATCACCGAACAACACAACTAAACAGTTAATGAGCTCATCCTTTAAATCTTAATTTTGGGCATTCCACTATGTACGTATGGTGGGCCCAAAGAGATCCAATGTTATATCACCTAGATGTTTATAAAAAAAGATCATTTCCTACAAAATGATCATGGGATCATTAGTCTAAAAAGAGTGACCAATAAGTAAATTTCAAATGGATTATATATAATAATAATTAAAACATTTTAAATTACCTGGGACCTTCTCTATCTTTATGGGAATGAAATCCTTGGTCACCACAAATGTGACTAGAAATGTTCCCGTACTAGTAATACAGGAAGATCTAGGAAATGATGCTAAAACATCACCAACACTAGTGGCCTCTGCATCACCAGTACTACCCGATGCGTGCATGCTATGTGTTGCTGACATTTCAGTTGACAATATAGGCATGGATGATGGGGTCGGATGATCATGTGATGTATGTGTAGGAAGATCAGAATGGACACTTGTACCAATCCCTACTCCATGAGCAGCACCTGTAGTACCCTGATAATGGGAAATAGCATCATGAGGACACAAAAAATCCTATAAAAACAACACATATTTAGTTCATGACATAAAAGATTACAAATTATAAAACCATGAATGAACTTATGTTATAATTAAAGATCTCATGACAACTTACTTGCAAGTTTTGTACTCTATCAGTCAATATTTTAACCGTCTCTTTTATCTCATTTGTTTGAGGCACTATGAATAACAATTGAAGGATTTATTCATTGCATTTTTTGTCTTCCTTATCATATCAATAGGGTTTGTTGAATATGCGATGTCATCATCCAATAACAGTGACTACACCTCGACCCTATGGATGCTCTCCTCTACTGCTGGTGCCTTTCCCCGATCAACTATCTGCAAAAAGAATATTTAAAACATTATCGAAATTAACCCAATAAACTTATGAAAAAAACATAATAATAAAACATTTTGCTCGTATCTAATTTGTACAATTACAATGAGGTAAACCTGCTGGGTAGAAGCGCTTGAAGATGCATCGCGATCTATGGTCTGGGCCGAAGCCTTCCCCATACGATCAATGTCCTGCTGTGACAAAAATTAAATATAAAAAAAACATTAGTAAAATGAAACCAATAGACTTATGAAAAAAAACATAATAATAAAATGGTATATTGGAGTCATTAATTGGAGGTTGGGTAAAATGGTATATAGTACGTACCACCTCCATAGTAATTGTGTTTGTATCTAAGGGATTCAAATTGTAATCGATTAGTAACTCTTCCCATGCAGTTATTGATTTTATCGCACATACAAATACATGATTTCCCTTGCGCACCTCGAATATGCAATTGGGTTGCTTATTTGTTGACCTAGGTCATGTACTATTTATAAAACCTACAATATTCCCTAATGCTTTTGGCCTTCTGTTGATGTACACAACCTCCTTTATTTTGATCCTTATCTTTTAGTTGTATGTAATTTGCTGACAGTGCATACCTACGCATACTTCGTGTATATCCAACTAGTTGCATCCAATCTTTGTAACTATAATAGGGTCTGACATACTCCATCAATTCAGTAACTTTTTTGTAACAAACCTTTATATCATCCATGCAAAATAGGCCCAAACCATGTAATGACGATGGTGCTATGCGATATATCCTCTCGTTGACACAAAAATCAGTGTTTATTGGAGGAAGTTCCCTAGGTACCCATTGTTTACGTAGATGTTTGTACCTCAAGGGCACCTCAATTTTTCCTATGCTCTCATCATCATAAGAACATGACCCCCCTTCAACAAGAAAAAATTCCATGTGTTTATGAAATTTTCTTCTAATCTTTTGACGTCTAGTTGATCCCCCTCTTTTAGACCTACTACATGTCTTGCTTTCCTCTTCTCTTCTTGAATTTCCCTCACTCGAGGAAGACAGATCTGAAAAATACCTATTTGGTGGTACCTACACTCATAAGGATGTTGGATGAAGTTCTTTCACTATGATGTGATC
Source organism: Sequoia sempervirens (assembly GCA_007258455.2). Lineage (NCBI taxonomy): Eukaryota > Viridiplantae > Streptophyta > Pinopsida > Cupressales > Cupressaceae > Sequoia > Sequoia sempervirens. The sequence continues at coordinate 726,766,532 of VDFB02000003.1, forward strand.
CCAAGGTGACATTATGATTAATCTATCATTTCATCACTAGAATTTGACTAGTTATAAGGTAATCAAGTCTCGATAGATTGCAAGTTATTGTTACTACCATCAAAATGTGTCCATCACAAATCAAACCAATGTATGAAGGAGACTGTGCCTTGCAATTAATGACTTTATTTTTTGTAACAAGTGTTAAATGTGAATATGGTCCACCAGTTACACAACCAAGGCCTCAAATGTATTATGCAGGAGAATGGTTTCACCATACATAATATTTTGGTTTAAGTTTTCTTAAAAAAGATGAATTAGAACACTAATAGACATAATTCAGGTGCACGTGTGAGGTGGTTCAATTGTCCACTGATAAACTCCATATGTCTAAGTGGTTAACAGGGAGGGAGTGTGTACTAGGACTGGTTAAGTCATCATAAGTTTATGCTTTGGAAATAAAAATTGTTTAAGTCATCTTAAATCTTCCTATGTCTAATTTCTTGGAGACTTTTGGTATGTTTTAAGGTAGGATGAGTGGTTGCATCAATGTTCTAGTTCTCTATGACAAGGTTTCAACATCTTCAAATAGTGAAAGTTAGTGCTCATAGTCATTCTGGAAATTAAATAATCAAAATTCCATGATGCAACTAGGTGCTTGAGGGGATTTTCCTTGGTGTTTTGAAATGGGTTTTTATGCCTTTTGACACCTCTTGAAGGCTCTTTGTATTCAGGCTTGTGGAAGTTGTATTAACTTGCCTTAACTAGGCAATTAGGTGTCTAAATGATGTTTTGTTAGTTCCAAACTTACAACCAATTCAAATTTCAGTTGTGTGACATTGGGAAGGTTGGTTGAAGATATAAATAAGCCTCTCTTGGTTGAGGCATGTGGGTTGATGAATCATTTTGAAGTTCTAATGCAAAAGCTTGCTGTTTTTTGGAAAATTTGTGTGTAAATTTCTTGTTCTACTATGTGGTATGGCCTATGTACATACTGTATGGGTAAATTCATGTTATTTTTGGATAGAGGTAAGACCTATATTTATTTTGGAGGTGATTTGACAAGTTTTCATTGAGTATAAAAGAAGATATCACCATTTTAGCAAGAACTGGTTTGAAAACCCTTAAAACTAGGGTTTTGATTGAAGAATGGCTCTTTCTTTCATCTCCATGTTGTAATAATGATAATTCTTGGTGGGATGGAGTATATTTGTGTATATTTTCATATTTTCAAGGTTCTGGAGAATGAAATGCTGTGTGGACGAAGTTTTGCAATGTTCTAGGCCTGGCATCCTCATGTGACAGGCCTAGATTGTGAAGCAAAAAGTTGAGTTTTGCTTGTTTAGGGTGATTTTAACTATGAAGGAACTTAGGAGTGATATAAATGGGTGTAAATAGCCTATAAGAACCTATTTCAAGGCTTTGGGGTGAATGGGAGAGCCTAGATAGTCAACTGTCCTATTGTAGCCTACCAATTAGGCCTCTTGGAGCAACGTTGTTTTGGTCCATTTCTCTTTTACTGTCCACTGTCAAGAAATAAGGTTTTGAGACTTTGTAGGGGCATATATTACTTGTATAATTTTAGTGGTTTGGGCCTGATAGAAGCTTATATGTGGATCTTATTTTGACTATCCTACCGGGCAGGGCTACAAGCCTTTTAGTGGTAAAGAGGCGTAGTGGTTAGAAAATGTAGTTTCATAAGTGAAAATTTGAGTGTCATGGTTTGGTTTAGTACTATTTGACATGATACAAATGGATAAAATCCCTCTTTATTGTTTGAGTACAACAACCCTAGTGTGGGGGGTCTTTTCCTTGAAGGAATAGTGGATTGGAAGGGTCCACTTAAAGAGTATTTGAGAGAGCTGTGCTAAGTTGGTGGTAAAGAGGCCTAGTAGTTAGAGCAATGAGAAAATGGAGTTTCCTAAGTGAAAACTTGAGTGTCATGGTTTTTTTTAGTCCTATTTGACATGATCCAAGTGGATACAAGCCCTCTTGATTGTTTTAGTACAACAACCCTAGTTGGGGGGGTCTTTTCCTTGAAGGAACAGTGGATTGGAAAGGTCCACTTAAAGAGTATTTGAGAGAGTTGTGCTAAGTTAGTGGTAAAGAGGCCTAGAGGCTAGAGAGATGAGAAAATGAAGTTTCCTAAGTGAAAAATTGAGTGTCATGGTTTGGTTTAGTCCTATTTGACATGATCCAAGTGGATACAAGCCCTCTTGATTGTTTGAGTACAACAACCCTAGTTGGGGGGGTCTTTTCCTTGAAGGAATAGTGGATTGGAAAGGTCCACTTAAAGAGTATTTGAGAGAGCTATGTTAAGTTGGTGGTTTTATCATCTAAAGAAGCTTCCCTTGCTCACCAGTTCCTCTAGAAATTGATATTGATTAGCTGTTGTCATCCTTTTTTTAATAGAGGATTTTATATAATTCCAGAGCTCGTTTTATTATTGAATATGGGAACATGAGTCTATGTTGATATCTTTTTCATTGAAATCTATTGACTGAGAGGTACCTATTCCGCCAAAATCATTTGAGACATGATCCCATCCTCATCCCTTATATCATATCTTTGGAAGTGTAAACCTTGATAAATAAACAACTTTGGAATTTTTGACAAGGATGAAGACTATGAATGAAAAGGCATGTACATAAAGCTATGAAGGTGGTTCAAATTTCCTTTAAGATCCAAGGTTGAAAAGCAACAATAGTGACAAATGCATTAGGTGGAAGATCTAAAGATTAAAGAGTAGTCTTCTACAATAGGATCAAGTAGAAAAAAAACCTTTTAGAGCATTTGTTTAAATCCTCATTAGGGTTCAAATGGCAATCTGATGTAAAGGAAAATGTGAAAGAAAATGGTGCATTCTAAAGCATAATAGTGGGGTAGGTCTTGTATGATGTCAAAAGGGGAGATTTGGGACTGTGATGAAATAAAAAAGCATATACATTACACTCCATGAGATTAAGTAGCTAGAAGACCTTAATTATTTGCCTGAGATTTTTTGGAAGCTATCTCATTTGTGATGGGAGTTGTTTTGGTTGTTTGTGCACATGAAGGGCAGTTTGAATGCACTATCATAAGATTTTTCCTTGATAAGTAAAAGCGTGACAAACAAGAGTAGGTTGATTCACTGCCATGCGACCATATTTCTTTGAGGCATTTTTCCAAACAGCTCACTACCTTGTCTATGTTTCTTTCTATAGAATGATACATAAAGATTTATTCACTTTCTTCTTTAAAAATCATGGTATGCAATCAAGAGTTTTAAAAGAAAGAGTTTTAGAATATAGGATTTTTTTTTTTTAGGTCCATCTTTGAACCCTTGATTCTACCCTATGTAATGATTTATCCAATTATATGTTAAGGTGGTTATAATTTTAAAATATCTCTACGTAGATGTGAAATTTTATCCCCCAAGTCCTTAAATCCTTGGGTAATGTGTTGCAAGTGGAAGAAACAAGGTCTACTCTTCCCATCTTAACTCTAGGGTTTTTATATCTCTCAAATCTGATGAGTGTATTCTACACATTTTGTGCTTTCAATTGAGTGATAATCAAACTAAACATTATATTGAAGTTTTGAGAGGTTTGAATGCTTGTTTTCTATGTAAAATGGATGGTCATCCAAGAAGGCATGGCCCAAAAATTCTTAAGAATATTAATAGACTTTTAGCTAATAGAATTTCATCCTTGATTGTGTAGGAAATAATAAAATAGACAATAGAAAAATTTACAAGAATGAATTTGATGCTTTAGATGAGATTCTTGACAAATTGGAGGACTTTCATTCTAGTGAGGCATATGTTGGTATCCTTGAATATATGCCTTTTGTCAACAATGAGCTTGCTCTTCTTATTTTTTTTCAAGCATAATTCTAGGTAATAAAAAAATGCCCAAGAGCTTGCCTCAAAGAAATGTGGTCTCATGGTGATGGAAAATGCCTCAATGGTGATGGAATGCCATGACAAGCCATACACAAGGCAGTGAACTATTTGAAAAAATGCCTCAAATAAATGTGGTCTCATGGTGATGGAATGCCTCAAAGAAATGTGGTCTCATGGTGATGGCATGCCATCACCATGAGACCACATTTCTTTGAGGATTTTTTTCAAATAATTCACTACCTTGTGTATGGCTTGTCATGGCATTCCATCACCATTGAGGCATTTTTTCAAATAGTTCATTGCCTTGTCTATGTTATTGCTTACTATTATGCTTAGACAATTTTTTTCCAAGCATCCATAGCTTGTTCGAAAGCACCTGTTTTAGGCTTTTAGCCATAGCATTAAGGCAGTGAATTGTTTGATAAAATGCTTTGGTAGTCATGTATGAAAAATGTCGCAGCATAGCAAGGAAATGAACTATTTGAAAAAATGCCTCAAAGAAATGTAGTCTCATGAAGATGGAATGCCATGACAATCCATAGCCATAGGAATTCGTCATGGAATTCCATCACCATGAGACCACAATTCTTTGAGGCATTTTTCCAAATAGTTCACTACCTTGTCTATGCTATTGCTATTATGCTTTGATAGATTTTTTCCCATAGCTTGTTCAAAAGCACTTGTTTTAGGCTTTTAGCCCATAGCAGCAAGGTAGTCAATTGTTTGATAAAATACTTTGGTAGACATGTATGAAAAATGTTGTTGTGTTTTGTTTTGAGTGGTATTTAGTGGTTTTAGGTGTTGAGTATTAAACTATAGTAGCAAGTAACTTTGTAAGGAGAGGAATTTGTGGTGTATGAATCTTCCATGCTCCATGCAATGTCATAACTTGAGAGGCATCCATATAAGGAAAGAGCATGTGATTTAAGAATGCCAACAATATCAAAATTGCAATACCTAGTGATGAGGCCAAGTATGAAAAGGAAGAAACATGACACCATGGTATAATGTGAATGCACAATGTTGATTCAATCAAATGTTTCAGAAAATGTACAGTTACTAAGGTGAAATGAACACAATATAATGGACCACCGGCATTGAAGACAAACCAAATCAAATAAAAAACCCTATAGCACTCTGATTCATAAATTTTAGATGAAAAATACAGACCATTTTGGTGATGGACGAGATGTATAAGCCTTCACGGCAAAACAAATCACAAAAATTCCAATTTTGTAGCCAAGCAAACTTGATCCTTGGGCTTCCTACAACCTTTCCTCCTGACACGTGACTCACTTCTCTAATTGACGAGCTAGGTTTTGATTATGTGAATTAAAATAAAAATTGTGGCGCCATATTGTTAAATTTTACATAATAATTATATATAATTACGATATAATTATTATATATATTAGTTTCAAATCTTATAATCCGAGATCTATCTCGAATTCGATCTTTCGACTCTTTATATTATCTTTATCTTCGAGACACCTATAGAATTTCTCTATCGTCTTCGACTGATCCTCCCTTTTCTCCCCCCTCTTATCTTCATCGATTGATTTTGTCTTCCCTGTTCGACGCGGTGTCGACCCTCTCTGATCTCTCATCCACGGAGCCCTGATCCCCATGGATCCGGATCGCGATTCTCTTCGATTCCCATATCGATCCATGATCTCTCTTGATTCGATTCTCGCCGTGTCCTGCTGACGGATGATCTTCTGTTTTCTTTTCTCTCTCCCTTTCTACATATTGCTCTCCCTTGTCTCCCTCTCTTCTTTCTCTCCCTTTTGTACATCCTATCTATCTTCATCTCTTCTCTCTCCTCCTCTTCAACCTATCTCTCCCTCGACTCCCCCCCTCTTCTCTATCTCTCCTCCTCTACCTATCAATATCCCTTTATCTCCCTCCTCCTCTCAGCTATCTCCCAGCCCCCTCTCTATCTCTCACCATCTCTCCCTCCCTATCCTCCCTATCCATCGACTCTCTATCTCTACCTCTCTTACTTTCTCTTCCCATATATCTCCATCTCTCTTTCTCTTCCCATATATATATATATATATCTTTCTCTCTCTCTCACACCATCCCCCTCTATCTCTCTATATCACCCCCTTTCTATGTCTCTCCCTCTCCCTCTATATATATTGAGCTATCTCTCCCTCTCTCCCCTATCTTCTTCTCTCTCTCCATTTCTACATATCGCTTTCCCTAGTCTCCCCCTCTTCTTTCACTCCCTTTTGTACATCCTATCTATCTTCATCTCTTCTCTCTCCTCTTCAACCTATCTCTCCCTCTCTCCCCATCTTCTCTATCTCTCTAATGTCAAGCCTTCTAAAAATAGTGTTTTATTAAAATATAAGTAGATTATTGTCACCACTCTTCATTCCACATGAAATGCCAAATGTAGAAATTGTTTTGTTGCTTTTGTCAAGTTTCATTAACCAAGATATTTAGTGGGTTGAATAAAGTTGTGTTATGACCCTTGGTCTCTTTAAAATAATTAGACAATATTAGGGAGATCAAGAAGGGGAGAAAAGTAAACTCCTTCAAAATAGGGGTAGTTGTGGGTTTGTTCATTTTCTTTGTATACTATATACTTAGTTTCTCTAGGATAAATAAGTCATTGCATATGAAGGGTGATAATTGGTCTAAAAAATTTAAACGACTTTGCAATTATTTCACTACTAAGATCAATGTGTCATCTTTCATGAAATTTCCCAAAACACTATTCATTATGATCATATGGAAATTTCTAGGAGAACTACAATAGTTGTAATATCATGAATTAAAATTAAATATTAAAAAGTACATCATGAATTAATTATGTAATGGAATAAAAATTAAAAACATCATGAATTAATTATGTAACCACATAAGTAAAATATAATTCTATCAAGAAATGAATATCAAATAGATAATACAATCACATAACTCATAAATTTCAATGTCATTGATCTTCTTCTTCATCAAACTCTTTGTCTGATGTATCATCTGATCCAGATTCGACATTGTAAGGATTGGTCATATCATCATCATCATTGATATTAGTTTCGATAATGTCATCATCCACATGGATATCATCTTCATGAATATTAACTCTTTCATCATCATGATCTAGTTCCTCCTCTTCGCCATCTTCGCCAGGAACATCATCAACTAATTGTTGATCTTGATCATCATTAACATCATCTTCTAGTTCTTCGGTATCTTCTTCTTCCATCACATTATACTGTACCGGCCTTCCTCTTGGATCATGTCTAACAACAAATGACCAACCCGGTTTACCTGGAACCTCTGAGTAAAATACCTGCTCACATTGGCTTGGAAGAACATAGGGCTCATTTCCAGCTTGCTTGATCGACCTTGTATTAACCATGGTAAATCCATTATCATGTTTAGTAACAGTTCTTTCAGGATCATTTTCATTCAATCATAGCATGTACCATAGGACAACAAACATAACTAATTTGAAAGACTTAAAGTCACACTCAAGTATATCATCCAAAATCACATAGTATCGATTTTCTGAGACTTCTAGATGTATGTTGCTTCTAGATGAAACATTAGTCACCTGAAACATTATAGTTATCCCAGAATCACAAGTTTTCTTTGTGTCATCCAACTTTTTGATTCAAAATTTATGACCATTGCAGTACATAGCCTTGTGGTGTTTCACCTGCAATATGTCAAAGATGAAAAAATTATTGCAATACCATCAGTTGATAAACATATTTATTCTTGGCCGAATGTATGCAAAGAAAAAAATCTCAACATATATATACATCAATATAATTGAAAATAATTAAATAATATGGGTGATTAATATATTTATATGCACCTGTTTATCTCTTAAACCATATGCTAAATCAGTTTCCCTTTGTGTAACATTGGAATTTCCATTACGATGAGCTTCTTTAACCAATGAAGCCACACCTTCCCATGTTAATGCACGACCAGATTGTTGACATCGTTCAATCCATACCATCATCCAATCAAGATTGTTTGCGATGTACAAATGTAGTGCATCTCACTCTCAACCAATTGTATAATTTTGTTTTGAAATTCACAAACCACATTTACAAATTCAAAAAATTAAAACATTTCAATAGTGATGTTAACAAACTTGAAATTAGTGTGTTTTATGTTTCATGTGATCATAAAAGATTAAATAGTCAGTTGTAGAGGTGGTTTTTTAGTAGTTGAGGTGTAAATGCCTTTAAAAGGTATAAAGTGATCATTGTAAAGCCTCATAGGAAGAGAAATAAAGAAGGTATAGCGGATGTCCTCAAGAGTTTTGTGAGGAAAAACATGTGAAATGAGAGGTTCAAGCCTACATTTCAACAAAATATGTATGAGAGATCTGATTTTATGAATTTTTACCCATGTGCAGACCTAATGGGTTGTTTCTGAGTTGTTTTTGAGGTCTGGGAGGTCGTGGAAGTATGAGATTGAATAAACCCTCATGTTTTTGGCCTAAAACAAGGGCTTTTGGGTTTGGAAAGAATCTAGTTGTACAAGTGGAATATTTTTGTGGATTTGGAGGTTTGGAGGCATAAAAATTTATGCCTCAAGATTTCATGGGCATATGACAAGTTAAAAGACTAGTTGCTTTGTAAAATAGGGCTAATTAGCCTAATCAACACAACCTAGAAAGGGTGAAAATGGTGATTTGGTCCAAAGGACTTGTAATTTCCCTTGAATTATGTTTAATAACACCAAAATGGGTGTCTAAAACCATCAAGGTTTTGTCTAGTGTTTTGGGAAAGTTTTGAGTTATTGGGAAAAACTAGGTTTGCATTGCTACAAGGATTCAAGGAGTCAAAGTGTGAAATTTGACTTCTGTTGTTTGTCAGGCTTTGAGAGTTGTTTGAATTGTTTAAAGTGGTCATTCTAAACTGTTTGGAATCCTCTTAAAGGTAGGTTGATAAGTTGGTTGAGTTGAGCCTCCTAGGTCTACATCAATTAGTTAATTACCACAGTATATGACCTTAATTTATAATTGATGTATATTGAAGATTAATAATTAAATAAGTACAATATACATAAAAAAAAAAAGTAAAATGTATTATAATTACCTCTCACTTTCCTCAATCTACCTTTCCCCATTAGGTATTCCCCTTCAAATTTGTTAATGGAGTTGGGATCCCAAATGCGATCTACATGAATCTTTGCTGCAAACTTAGGAAGATATTCAGTAATGTACACCATGGTCTGGTATACCATATATCCCTCCACCATAGAACCCTCAGGATGTTCTCTTTGTCTAAGCAAAGCCTTCAAAAATTTCAAGTGCCTCTCAACCATCCACATTGACCTTGTGTGTACAGGTCCACACAATTCAATCTCGTCAACTTGGTGTATGAGGTAGTGTTCTTGTGCATTGAAAAATGTCGAAGGTAGACACTTTTGCATTTCACACATTAGACAAGGAATTTTTATCTTCCAATAATTTATATCTTCTTTATGGATTTCTTTAGATGACAACCATCTAAAAGTGATTCAAGGTGAAAATATATTAATGAGATTTAACAACAATATACAATATATTACATAACAAGTAAAATAAATGGAAATTATAAGATCTATACAATGAATTGAACAAATATCTCTACTTACCTCATGTATTTTCCAAGATCATATATAAATTACTTGACATTATTGTCGAAGTTGTCTGGGAGAGATAGATGTAGAACGTACTACAACAATTATAAAATGATCTTTTCATTATTTTTCCAAATATATATATAATATACCAGAATAATTACCTTAATGAAGGTATGCCAATCATGCATTTTCATCCCTAACCCAAATTCACTTTTTTTGTTATGACATTTTTTATGTTTGTAGCAAATCCTGTGGAAAATTGAATTTTTCATATGACTTCTTTACAACATTGCTTTGCTGCTCCATTAATAACCAAGGAAGGGCACTTATATTAATTTGGTCTCCATCGCTATTTAATTGAATGACATTTTTCATTGCATGATTGGCTTCCTGAATGTCACTACAAATTTTGACAATTTTTTCTTTGTCAAGCCTTCCATCCAATATTTTCCATAACATTTATGTTATATTCTTTCTGATATGCATTATATTAAACAAATGCAAAATTTGTAGTTGCTCATAGTATGGAAACCTACTAAATTTTCTGGTATAACTTTTCATTCCTTGTGGAAGCCGGCCATTAATGCCTTGATGACCTTCATGAAGCATATAAGTTAAACAAATTAACAATGACAATCATTGTCAATTACAACATGAGCAAGCAAAACACAATATAAAAATATAAATTCCAAACATATCATATATGATAGATAAACAATTTGATCCAATGTTTAACCTTGATGATTAATTCTATTATATTCCAACTTCCATAGGCAAGGTGTCATTCTTTGTGGTTTTGATGTAGTCTCTTCTTTCCCATTGAAAAGATGTTTTTTAGTAGCTCGATACTTATGACTTCTGTGGAGGAAGTGCCTATACTCATCAAGCACCTGCTTTCCTAAACTTGTTGAATGACAAGATTTCATCTTTGGACCACAAATTGGACATGCAAATTTTCCCTTTATTTGAAGACCTGCAAGATCATATATAATTGGATTAAATATGTCAATTTTTATAATTATATATAATGAATAGATTATTTAAAAAACATGGATGATATCTACTTCATAAAATTAAATATCGTTAAAGTGCAGTCGAACATTATAACATACCACAAAAATGTGTTAGCCCTAGGGCATCATGAATTTTCCATACAAGCATTGCATGGAATTGAAATTGTCTTTGTCCTATTGGTCTAGAGACATCATACATAGTGACGCCATTCCATAAATTTAGTAACTCGTCGATAAAAGACTTGATATATACATTCATATCTTTAACTTGGTGCTTACCTAGTTGAATGAACATAAACATTACATAATTATTATAACCATTTTACTCCAATATATATAAATTAATGTACATGACTATTAAATGAAAAAATATGTCATTATGCAACAAATAAGACAAATGAGATGCTACTATGTTAAAGAAAAGTGATGTAAAAAAATACCTGGAATAATCATTGCAAACATTATGTGCTCACTCTTTATTGACATCCATGGAGGAATGTTATTGTTGATAACAAAAATAGGCCACACCGAGTAAATAGATCTCGGCTCTCCAAATGGATTGACACCGTCTGGTGCCAATGAAAGCCTAAGATTACGAGGTTCTTCTTTAAAGTGTGGCCATTTTTCCTCCATGTCCTTAAATGCAAAACCATTTGCAGGAATTCAAAGAATTCCATCTCCACTTCTATTTCACGCATGGTAATCCATAAATTGTGCTAAGCTTTTGCATCTAAATAATCGTTGTATACGTGGAATAATGGGAATGTAATAAAGAACCTTGCGAGACACCTTTTTTGTTAGTTGATCTGTTCAATATCTACTGATATGACATTCCAGGCATTCTATTGCAAATTCATGTTGTTTATGATATATAATATGATCATTGGGACATGCATCTATTGCTTGATACTCCATTCCAATATCTTTCATAATGGAAGATAAATCTCAGTATGAGCAAGGTAAAATATTTGATGGTGGTAACAAAAATTCACCAATCAATCTACAATTTATTTATTTTTAATATAAAGAATATTAATGGTACATATTTCATCCTTTATTTACTAATGATGAACTAACAACAATTAAAAAAGATGAAAAAAGATGACATATATGATATACCTTAACATCTGTGACATTGCTATGTTGGATAAACCATTCATAACCTTCAAGTTCACCAACAAAATACAACAGAGAGAAGAGTTGTTTCAGAGCATTTGTAAAGGGGCTCATGTGCCTTTTCAAGTACAGGTAAATCATGAACATCAATAAAAGTCATCTCAATCATCATGATCAACTGCGCCACTAAATGTGTCATGGATCAATGTATTTGTACCATCATCTTCAACTGTGTTTTCTAGTGCATGATCATCTTCTTCCATAGGATCATTAACTTCATCTTCGATATTCATAGCTCCATGTTCTTCTGCTTGCAAACCCACATTCTTCAGGGCATGATAATCCATATCTTGTGCCCTAGGGTGCCCCACCTTTATAATAATGATTGACACAAATAAACCATGATCATGATCAAGTGAGTTTTTATATATATAGAAATGTTAAAATGATATAAACATTTACAAATTCAATCAATATAAAGACATATAATGAAAAAATTACCAATGAACGATAATCATGCCCCCCTTCAATGTGACCATGCTGCCTACAATGTTTCTCAACTGTTGTGATTAAAAGTCTTCTCATCTTTAAGCCCTTGCAATTATTGCAAGGACAATAACATTTTCCATCACCATTTCTTTTTAATCTAGCCCACATTCTAGCAATTGTCTATTCATTTTGTTTTGCACTAATATTATTTGACATGATTTTTCTTTACCAAGCTTGAATATTTAGATCTTAAAAAAGTATCAAAATCAAACTCTAATAATTTTTAATCATAGACAAGTAACAAAATCTAATAATTTTGATATTTTGCACCAAAAAAATTTGGCATGCAACCACCCCTACAAAAGAGAAGATAGTCTGAAGTTAATGAACCCAAAAAACACTTTAAAATGCTAATTATAGAACTTATTAAATTCTGATTTTACTATGATTTCCAACCGTTAGACTCCTAAAATCAGAATATTGAACTTGCACAACAAAATATGGAAATGAAATTCTCAAAATGCACAAGTCTAACAATGAAAACTAATGAGATGTTGCTTTAAAATATGATTTTCAAACCTGGAAGTACAAATATGACTTCACAAATGAATTTTGGAAAAAGACAATGAATACCCTCAACCTGGTGATATCTACTTATTTTTTTAAAATTTTTTTCCAAGAAAATAATCCTTAGTTCTCCACAAATTGTCGCAAATAGAGCAAATTCGCAAGTACAAAAAATTCACAAGTATAGCAAAACACTATCGCAATAAATAGGCAAATTCACTTTTATTCATGTTGGCCATAATTTCATTTTTTTCTGATTTTCCATTTTTGTCAAAATTTAGACGAACATGTTTGTCTAAATTTCGACGAAACTTCGTCGAAATTTAGATGAATACTAGGTTCGTCAAAATTTCGATGAACTTCGAAATTAAAAAAATTAAAAATTACACTTCAAATTTTACAAGCACCCAACAATACATCAAATTATAAATATTTCGTCGGAAATTTTCGTCGGATTTTGTAGTTAAATTAGTTAGTGAATTAGGGTTGAATTTCCCCTTTTGATGAAGTGGCACATTTACATTCCTCTGATCTCAGAGAGAATGAGATCACCTACCTTGAAAGTTTCAGAAAGAACACCTTGATTGTAATGTTTAGAAATAGATTGTTGATAAGCTTGGAGATGTTTGAGGGTGTGCAATTGGCGCTCATCAAGTAACTCAAGATGGTTTAAACTTTCATCATAGTAAGTTCCATTATCAATTAACCCTTTAAAGTAAACCCACAAAGATGTAATTTCCAACTTTAAGGGAATGATAGCCTCAACACCATACATGAGGTTGTATGGGGTTGTACCAATAGCTGTATGAACACATGTGCAATAGGCCCATAATGTGTACGTCAATTTAGTATGCTAGTATTTATAGTGTTTATTCACCATATTTTGAAGAATTAGCTCAAGAGTTTTATTATATGCTTCAACTTGGCCATTAGATTGAGGATAGTATGTTGTAGAAAATCTATGTTGAATGGGAAATTTTTCCAAGAATTGCTTCACCTCTTTGTTCCTAAATGAAGTACCATTGTAAAAAAAAGGTTAGAAGGCAATCCAAAGCGAGCAATGATATTGTTTAGAAGAAAGATACAAATTGCATCAACATTAATGAATTGAAGTGGAATAGCTTTGACCCACTTTGTAAAGTAATCAATGGTGGTGATGATGAAGGTATGTCCTTTAGAAGAAGGAGGTGATATTTTGCTAATAATATCTAACCCCCATTTTGTAAATGGCCAAGGAGAGGTCTGATTTTGAAGCTCTTGTGTAGGAGCTTGAATCAGATTGTTGTGTTGCTAACATTGAGGACACTTCTTGATAAAGGAAAAGGAGTCTTGCTCCATTTTTTTCTAATAGTATCCTATATGAATCAATTTACACATCAAGGATTTACCATTGAAATTTCCACCACTAGAGAAAGAATGAGCTTCTTAAACGGCAAGGGGTATTTTAGCCTTAGTGAGACATCAAAGAAGAAGACCATTATAGGATTTTTGATAGAGAACATCAGATAATATACCAGAAGAAAAAAATTGTATCTAAGTGAGTGTTTTTAGTCCCATGCTCGGGAAGATTTCTAGTCTTTAGATAATTATAAATGTGAGAATACCATTCCCCCGAGTCTACATGAGCACACATGAGACCAACAGGTTCAAGTAGATCTGAGATAGTGGGAGAGCAAAGAATGTGAACCACAATGTAGTACTCTCCTACACCATCGTCTAAGGGTACAAGGGAGGTTGAGCTTTCCATTGTATCTGCGTGTTGATTTTCTCTCCTAGGGACACTATCTATCGTGAAAGAGGAGAAACAATCAAGCAAGGATACAGCCAAATCCCAATATTGAGATAGTTTATTCTTCTTCACTTGATATGTTCTTGTAATTTGATTTACAATAAGTTTAGAATCACCATGAATGTGAATATGTTTAATGTTTAATGTCATCGTGATACATAAGCCAGTAATAAGGGATTTGTACTCGACGATGTTATTAGTGCAATAAAATTCTAATTGAAAGGATAGAGGAACCAACTCACCTTTGGGTGAGATTAAAAATACACCTGCCCTAGAGCTAGTTTGACATCTCGATCCATAAAATTACATCTAGATAGGTTCATGATCCAATGCGAAGATATTTTCATTCGAAAATAAATCCAAATTAGGGAAGGAGTGAGATGAGGGAGATTTTGCCAATTGATCGATAAGTTTTCCTTTGATTGCTTTTTGAGTTACTAACTTGCTGCCAAACTTAGAGAGAAACATTACCCATTTTTCTAGCCTTCCCGAATGATTGGTTCTAGTAAAAAATGTTTAAGAAGATCAAATTTTACAATTACATGGGTTTTGACATGAAGAAGATAATGTCATAACTTTTTCATTGCAAAAATGAGAGTGAGACATTGTTTCTCCATGGCATAATATTGAATCTCATAATAAATCAAAATATGACTAATATAATAGACTTATTTTTCTTTACCATCATTGTCATGCTAAGCTAAAAAAGGTTCTAAGGCATGGGGTGCTGTGGAGATATAAAGCAAAAAGGGTATATCCTACATAACCAACATCAAGATAGGAGGATTGGACAAGTAACTTTTTATTGAATTAAAATACTTGTTGCACTCATCATCCCATCGAAAGCGGGCATCTTTCTTCAACAAACACATGAATGGAAGGGTACGATCGACTAATTGAGATAAAAATCTATGAATCACTTGGATCTTCCCTTGTAAAATACATAGTTAAGAGATGTTTTTAGGTGGTGGCATGTTAACTATTGCATCAATTTTATTTGTGTCGACTTTGATTCCATGGTGAGAGATAAATCCTAAAATTTTGTTGACATCTACACCAAAAACACTTAAGAGGATTTAGTCTCATCTTATAGAGTTGAAGCCTTTCAAAGATAAGACAAATATTTTTTACATGATCTTGACAAGTTGTAAACTTAGCCAAGATGTCCTCGATGTAATCTTCTAAAATCTTGTGAATGAAATCATGAAAGATAAGAGTCATGACTCATTGGTAAGTTGCTCCAACATTCTTTAACCCAAACAATATGACTACATAACAGAAGGTGCCCCAAGGGGTAGTGAAGGTTGTCTTGTACTAATCTTCTAAGTTAATACAAATTTGATTATAGCCTGAGAATCCATCCATGAAGGACAATAAGGCATGTCATATAGTTGATTCCAAAATCATATCAATATTAGGTAACAAAAAATCATCCTGAAGAGAAGCCTTGTTGAGATCACAAAAATCAATAAAAATAAAAATAAGGCCATCAAGCTTACTAATGATGACTATATTTGATATCCAAGGTGAATAGTCAATAGGAAAAATGAAACTATTGGGAAAATGTGTCTCAACCTTGCCATTACATAAGGTACAATATAATTTATTATTATAAACCTAGACCATTCATCATTAGGTCTTAAATCTAATGGTTGATAGTTTATTAGCTTGACTTTCCCTAGAAGGAAAACCTATTTTATGAGGGTATTGTATTGTGGCTATGTATTGTGATGTATTCTGAGAGTATAATAACAGTCGTGTTGCCTCTAGATCTTTGGTTGGTGATAATCCAGTGAGAAGCTTGTTCTGCAAGAATATTGTAATCTTTGTGATTTCTGAATAATATATTGGGCGTCTTTTAGAGTGTGGGGTTTTTCTCCCGAAATGGTTTTCCCCACGTAAATCATTGTGTTGTGATATGCATGATATTTATGTTTATTTCTATTTAAGTTTTGTAATTGAAAAGATCTATAATGTTTTGCATTATTCTCCTCTCAAGATTAGTGTAGGAAGTTGTTCCACTACCTTATCTTCCTTACAAAAACCAACTTTTAAAAGCTTTTATATCTCATTCTTGACTAATAAGGCAAACTTGGGATTCATCTTATGAATCTTTTGTTTAACGAGCTTCGCATAAGGACATAGAACAATATTGTGATCCACCACAAATTTGTCAATACTAGGCATGTCCTCATATGACCAATTAAAAATATTAGGATGAGAATGCAATAAATTAACATGTTGTTTAGACTCTTCCGAAG
This sequence comes from Sequoia sempervirens, assembly GCA_007258455.2. Taxonomy (NCBI): domain Eukaryota; kingdom Viridiplantae; phylum Streptophyta; class Pinopsida; order Cupressales; family Cupressaceae; genus Sequoia; species Sequoia sempervirens. Next base: position 726,783,230 of record VDFB02000003.1, read on the forward strand.
AAATACATTTTCCAATCTTAATCAAATTTTTAGAAGATTTAGGATCCATGAGAACATCAGATTTATCCCCTTTAAGTAGAGTACTATGATCCTCTAGATGAGGTCTAGGGGTACTATCATTCACATTAGACAAAGGAGCCTTCTTACTAGTACTCATAATGGATTCTCCAAGATATGCATGTTTATTTAAGAAATATGGGAATCACTATTTATAGTTATGAGAAGGTCAGTGGGATTAGGCACCTAAGAATTCTTCTAGCACTTCCTCCAAAGAGAAAACATCTAGAGGAACTTCAATAGAGTATACCTTGTTCTCAATAAACTTGGGATGAACTAACTCAAGAGAAGGAGGTTCAGTGGAATCATGTTGAAATTCAACCATGGTTTCCTCTTAAGCTTCGTAAGACTATATCCAAGTTTAATTTTATACCCATGATAATCAAACTCAATGGGAACTTTAATACCTTTTTCACTACGCCCACAACTGTTAACTCCATAACCATATTTAGAAAGGAGATTGAAACCTAGACCATAACGTGTTGGAAATTCCTAGGAAGGAGGAGGATCTAGGTAAAGAGCATGATCCCAGCTACGAGTATCATACTCCTTTACACAACCATCCTCATTAGTGGGAATACAAACACTAGCCTCCTTAATAGAAGCACGACTATCCTCCTTAGCAAAGGTGTGATCATTCTCCTTAATATGAACATGATCATTTTCCTTAGTGGGAAGGAAATCATATTTCTTGACGGAGGTGTATGAGATCGTTGGAATTTCTAGGTGGATATGATCTTATTTTTACTCACTGATAAAGGATTTGGTAAAGTACTAGGATCCCCAATCATCACCAAGACGTGTTTTATTTAGAAGAAGTAGAAGGGGTAGACTTAGGATTTTCTGCTTTAGGACAATCTTCCTTAGGGACATCCATCTCAAGTGTAGCCTTTGTAACAAGCACATCTAGAGTAGATTTCAACACATTTGAAGATAATGAAGGAATACTATTTTAAGGGTAGGAGCAACCAAGGCTCAATCAATGATTGCCATTTCGCATAACTATATAGAATCTAGGTCAACCTTGATTGTAATTACTTTTTTATATTAGCAAAAAATTCCACAAAAATGATGTAAGGTAGAAGTGACTGCTCCTAAAGCATGAATCCATGGTCTTCACAAGAGAATGTTGTAAGGTAATGGTCTTGCATAGCATATACCAGAGTGGGAACGGTAATGGGTCCCAACGTCAAAGGCAATATTATCATGCCTAAGGCTTATCGACCATCGTTATAAAATCCATGAATGCATAAAGAAGTAGTAAGAGAAGATTAATCAATTTTAATTTTAGGTAACAAGTCAATTCTACATATGTTTAGATTTGAATCAGTATCAACGGGAGCACACCTAACACCAATCTTATTGATGTTGACTATTATCATTAAGGGATTTGCTTGATTTTGTACTTTCAAAGGTGGGAGTTCATGTGGATAGAACCTAATATTTGGCGAATCCACAAGAATATGAGCTATCAATGCATTCGCATTCATTGGCCTAGCAAAAGAAGGTAAGAGAATTTTTGCAAGGATTACTAGAGCATACCTTGGTAAATCGGTGTAGTCAAAAGAAAATACCATAGTGAGATCTTGGCAAGAGTAACGTGAAGTTCCTCAACAAGATCATATTCACCAGGTGCCTTAGCTATAGGTTTAGGTGCTTGAGGAAGGCTTGGTTGAGAAGGTGGTAGAGAAGTATATTGGTTTAAATTTTGTTGATTCTTTCTACTATTATAAGTGTGGGCTACCACTCTATAAGAGGGAGCCTTAGATTGCATGAATCTCGTGTAAAGGTCCAATGTTTCATTAGTGATAGGAACCCCACAAATAAAATGAATTATTTTAAGATATGGGCTAGTTAGATTCACATAAATGGCTGGTCTTTTAGGCCTTTGATGAGATGTAGAGACTGTAACCACATTCACAAACTCTTTGACTTGCAAAGAAGAAGACAATTTTGATAAAGAAGTTTGTTCATGATATCTTTGGATAGAAGGAGATGCCTCTAAGAAATCATCTAGGGAATCATCCAACATATCAAAATATTGTTTAGAGAATGCATTGTCAAAGGAATTGAAGTTTTGAAGAAAAATATCATACATGATTTGCTTCACATCGGGTTCACCAGAATGTAAAGGAGGGGATTTTCTACTCTCGATACTCAAGATAAATAGATTCTACAAGGAAAAAATAGCCCTTGATTAGCTCAAAGTACAAAGCTTAGGTGACAAAGCAGAAAATAAAGAATATTTGAAAAACTAGATCAAATGAAATGCTAAGCTACCAAGAATAAGGATAATAAACTGCTAAATAACAAAAACTAATGATAAAATTACAAACTATAGATTAAAAAACCAAAAACTAGAGAACTCACAGATTGTACCCTCAGAAGGGAAAATACTCAACCACAGACGATAGTGCCCCACACGAACGTCTATGCCCCGCATTGTCATCCCTATCAAAATAAAGAGTAAAAACCTTGAATCTACAACATCCAACTCAAATATGTATATCTACACACAAGGACAGGGAAAAATGTTGGGGTTGTTTTGGGGCTTGCCTCAATCAAACCCTCATTTTGGTGTTTCCACCTCCATGAACAACCAGATAGATAGAAATAGAAAAAATGTCATGAAATATAAAGATGTTTGATAGAAAAAAAACTATGTTATGGAGGAGTCATGAATGTAATAGATGAGATAAATAGAGATTGTAAATATAAAAGAGAGAATTACAAACACCCTATGGCTCCCCTATTGGCTTGATAGATGTGACATTCTTACTTGCACTTAGAGAGCCTTGACTACTTTTGTGATAGAAATTTGGTAGAGCTTCCTTGCGGAGAGCAAGATAGAAAAGATGTAGAAGAGAGAATAGGGCAAGAGAGCAAGAAGGAATGAGAGAGAGTGAGAATGAATGAGAGAAAGAGTGAAAAGAGGATTTTTGTGAGGTTGCATGGGTGGGAAGATCTGTTACACCCGCATTCTTACTACAATGACACATGTCATAGGCAAAGGATGTGAGATTCCCTCATTTGAATTTTAGAAATTTTAGGGAAGCTAGTGTATCACACAACCATCCTACTCAAAATTTCCCAAAAATGAGGTGTTCGAACTACTAACACTTCATTGTTGTCCCCTATGAAGTTGAAATCATGAAATTCTAACTCAGGTTTTTGTCATTAATGCGGTAGGGTTCCATAAATGCGACAGGCTAGATAGGCAAGTATGAAATTGCCACAAGGTGAAATTTTATGACACTACAAATCCTAACTATAGAGAGGAATTCATAGGGGTATTTGATCAAGATTCAAAGGCTTATATGAAAGTTGTAAACAAAATGTGAATGAAACATCCCAATGGGTTTGCTAATAAGTTATCTAAGCACCTATATAGAAATGACTTCATCACTAAAGTCAATGATTTAGTCACTCTCTTGAGTAGAGTGGTGGGAATTAGTTTGGCCTCCACATTTAGAAATTATATGTTTTACTATGGAGATCTTGAGACAACATACAAAGTTCTTGTGGGCCTAAATTATTAGTGATAACATCAATCACCAATTTTTGATAGTAAATAAAATTTGTATATTCAATATGGCTTCCTACATGTATACCTTCTTGCTACAAATTTTAGATATAAAGGACTAACTTGTTTGGGACCTATTGGCACTGGCCCTAATCAATACAAGGTATATGATTATTATCTCCAACTTCAAATGTAAAATGATAAAAAGCATTACAAGAGGGTAAATGATTCCTTCATTATGTTTACAATCCAGACTCTACAAGAGGATATAAACAAAAGACTCTCCTCCTTAGCCATGTAGATGCTTAATATGTTTGAGTATTGGCTCATCCGATTCCCAAAGTTTACATATTTTAGGATGGATGGACTCTTGGGAGCTCCTTATAGATTTCCAAGATACCCAAATGACAAAATTGTAACTCTAGAAATGACAAGGAAAATATGTGCCTAACATCAATTATTGAAGATCAAGCATAGGGAAGGACTTCCATATCCTTTGGCCTTAGAATGGGAATATATGTTTGTACCTCAGCTCAATTGGTTAATTTTTTAGATGCGGAGATGTAAACTTTTGGGTTCAATTTCCACAATTGAAGAAGGAATTTTGACCCTCTTGGAATGATGAAGAAATAGGTGGGTAAGCAATGCAGGAACCAATTAGTTATAAAATAATTTAAGGCTAATTGTCAGGATGACCTGAAGGTTAGAAAAAGAACTTACTCTAGTTAACTATGGATTACATTACAACACTCCACCTCTTTTTCATTCCTGATCAAGTGCAAGAAGATGGAAAAGTATTGCAAGAATATGAATATAATGAAGTGGTGAGGAAGCCAATTTTACTCCCAAACTAGATTGAAGAGGAGGTCATTGACCTAGATACCATAAATAGACCAGTTCTCAGGAGAACTAGAAGATGGACATAAGACCAACACTCTACTCTCTTGGCTCAGGGAGTAGAGTTGACTTATGAAAATATTGAATAAGAAGAAGACTCCTCTAGTAAGAGTAGGTTGAAGATGATGTAGGCCCCAATGAGAAACTGTAGAGGAGGAAATTTTCTACTTCCAAGTTTCTAAGACAAAGAAGAGCCTATAGGGAGAAAATGGTCCTCAACTACCTCAAGAAAAAAATCTCAAGTGATAGGATATGATAAGAGTTTCATAAACAAAAATAGTAGGTCAAAAAGGTCTTCTAGATAGAGTGACAAGCTCTCGACTAAGGATGGTAGCACGACTCAAGGATGACAGTGTGGTGACTAGTGTCTCAATGGTGCGTTACCATCTCATACAAACCAAAAATTGAGAATGTCTTAGAAAATAGCAAGATGGCTACTACTATTTTGACTACAAAGAACTCTTAAAACACAATAAAATAATAGTGTATAATAGAGAATAAAATAAAGTAAACTAAGCTAAGTAAGATGTAGATTAAAATGAAATGTAGATGATAAAATTAAGGAAAAGAGAAAGAAGACACTCACAATAAACCAAGCAATGAAGCCTCTGCAAATGAATATATTCAATAGCTGCACACATAAGACCAAGGAAAATTGTTGGGACTGTTTAGGGGCTTGCCTTAGTCAAACCCCCATTTTGGTGTTTCCACCTCCGTGAACAACCAAATAGATAGATAGATAGATAGATAAATATAATAGATAGTAAAATGCATAGATAATGGATGTGAGAAATCCCAAGATGCCCAAAGATATAAGAAAAGAGATAGATATCTTCTATAAAGCTTGAGGAATCCAAAGAGTGAAATAAAGAAATAGTTGTGAGAGCCAAGAGAGTTGTAGAGAATGTTGTGAGAGATTGAGACCATTGTAGCAAGCAAGAGATTTGTGCGATCTTGAGAGGAGAGTAAGACTTCCCAAGAGAGGGAGAAAAGAGAGAAAGAGAAAGAAAGAGAAGAGGGAAAAGAAGTTTCCAAAGCCGTTACAAGGTGTCCTAAGATGTTTCATTGACAAAGGTAGGTGAAAAGTAGAAAAAGGCTTGAAAATAGTCATTTTAATGTTGAAATATCACAGGATGATATCATGGTGTGTGAATGTCTATATGACACTAGTGTCTAGAAAAATCACGCTCTAAAATAGTGGGAATGAGGAAAACAAAAGGTTTGATGCAAATCTAATGTGCAAAGGTAGCTACTAAAAAGGGGTCTTGAGCATGTTGAGGGGGAAAAGTTTGATGCATGTTTTGAAATGAGCTTACACAAATACTAAGGGAGTGGACACTAAAGTGGATGCAAAAGTGTAGGTGAAATTTCTACGAGGTGTAATTTTATGACAATACATAAACCCATAGAGAAGGAATCATATACTCCTTCTAAGACCAAGGGTAATGCCAAGAGGATGAAAGAAGAAAGGAAACCCACTACCAAGCAAAGAATGTATGAGAGGAAAGCTAATAATTCAGAGGGAATTAATCCTTAATCAAAATGGGATAAAAGGACTAGAAAAACCACAATAGAGTCAATTTATGAGGAGAAAAATGATTATTCTCTTTCATCCACTCCTTTCGCCTCTGCTCCTCCACCTTCTCCTCCCATTTCCACATCTTCTCCCACATACACTATTCCTCCTTCCATTTATGCTTCTCCTCCTCTTGATATCTAAGTAGATATCACCACTTCTATTCCTAATTCTTCCACCACTCCCATTTCCATCAACTCATCCCCTTCTCTGACTTCTCTCCCTTCCACTATATCCATTCCTCCTCCCCAATTCACTATGTTAGATGCACAAGAAAACTAAGAGGGGGGTGAAACAATTGTATACTTTTAAAACATCACAAACCCTCATTAACATTTAGACCTGCATTAGCTCTTAAACCCTTATCCACCATTAAACCCTTAACATGCATTAACAAAAAGTAAACATGTAAAGCAGTAATGAAAACACATCAAACACATAAGAACACTAGATTTACATGGAAAACCCAAGAAGGTAAAAAAAATGGTGAGGATTATCTCACTAATATATTAATTGCAACACTGAATGTACAATAAGGCTCACTGCCAATGGCTCACTACCCATAAAAATAAAGAAAGGATCACTGTCAGTGGCTCACTTCCAAAGGAATCACTATCTATAAGAAAGAAGAATAGAAGGGGTGGTGCACTACCAATTTGAATTTCTAACAATGCATCTCTAGATTATTTCAAAGGTACATTTCCACTGAAGCACAAACAACTCATCAAAATGACTAAAATGTAGACACCTTCTACTCACTACATTAGGAAGTCATAGGCATTAGGACTTGAAATAAAATCTTTATACTTGATCACTTTCACATCTTTCACATCACACACACGCACTTCACACAATCCACACAACAATTCTCCTTGAATTTATACCTTTGGCGACCTAAAACAATCTCAATTAGGTCGGCCTTAAGAAAACGTATACACCTCTACCGCACATCATCAAATAGGTCAGCACCAAACACTTCCACAATATAAATAAGTGAATACAAACCATGCCACTACTTAATTGGGATCCAAATCTACTCTGACACACTTCACAACTCTTCCTCAAACCACAATTTCCACAATTATTCTAACACACTAGATCGCCCAAACCTATATTAACGCCCTTAACAATTAAGTTCATGATTATACAGGTCTGAAAAACACTTCACGAACCCCACAAAAACACCCCATAATATCCATACAACATCTCAGAATATTCCAACATCATCAAAATATTATTCTCATCTACTACAACCGCCTAAAATTTAAGAACACCTTCATTTTGTGCAACCAAACATACTGGGACAAACATCCAACACACTAGACAACCTTGTGGAACAACTTAGAACCTAAAAATTCAAGGGAAAGTAGATATAGACATTGTAAGTACGTTCCTAGATCTACAACATCAAAAAAATTACTGTGGAGAAATGTAGAGCAATCTCATTTCTCCCACATACCATGTTTTACTAGATAGATATACTGTCAAACACATCTTCCACTATAGTACGATCCAGAACCTGCAACTCTGGATATAACACCTCTAATCATCACATGAAAACTGCATGGGCATATCTTCAACCATGAAGAAATTTAGAGAAAAAACTAGAACACCACTCTGTCACACTGAACTCTCTTTTAATTAAATTTTCTCAAAAACACTTAGAAACCAAGTGAAAAAACTTCACTAGTGACATTACTAACACCTCTACAACACATGTACAACATGTACAACATGCAACACCTTCCAAATAAAACAATCTCTCACAAGTTAGGGAAACAACCTCTATAACTATACTGAAGTAGGACATCAATGACAACATCAGCATGTGTTGACACCAATACCAACAGCTCTAGACACATTATCAATACCAGTAGCATTTCAACACTCTCTTTATATAAAGTGGTTTACATCAATGAAAACACCCAAGCAACTCACAAACAACTCAAACTTCCAACATCTCTAAAATTCCAACAATCTCGCCCTTTGTCATTGATGGCAACACCTAGTTTTTGAAAAAACTGTCAACAACCAAAGTAACCAAAAACAATACTGCAATAATAAATACTCCCCCTAACTGGGAAAAATCTTTACTCTTCATCCTCTTTCTTCATATACTTCTCCTACAACACCAACAACACCTACATTCTAGATCACTCTCCTCCTTTGCTCCTCAAACAATATTTTTCCATACTCTCCCTATTTATTGGATTATTTCTCCTACTTACTCTTCACTATGGTTTTTCAACCATCTCTCTTCCCCTTTGACATTAATGGAAGAGGGCCATAAACTCATCCAACTCTCTTGCTCTACCCCTTGACAACATTCAAAGGGAAACATCTGCATACACTACTTGTAACACCAACAAGTAACTACACTCACTCTTCTACACACTCCCCCTTAGGGACATACAACATGCTCCAACAACCATTACTAACTACTCCCCCTAAGAGGCAACCTTCAACATCAATCCAAGAATAAGAATGTATCTTGAAATTATTCTTGGACATATGCACACACTTATGCATCTAGTTGAAAGGAGGGGTAATAACCCCTAACTTCCTAGATATACTCAAAAGTATCTTTTGGAAGAGCCTTTGTGAAAATATCAACAACTTGATCCTTAGAAGGCACATACTCCAACTTCACTTCATTCTCTGCAACTTTCTCTTTCAAGAAGTGATACCTAAGATATGTTTTGTTCTTGAATGCATTACCATATTTTTTGAAATATTGATTGCACTTGTATTGTCACATAAGATAGGAATATGTTCATCATATGAAACTATGATATCCTTCAATGTTTGCTTCATCCACAACACAAATGATGTTGTTGCAATATATTCTACTTCTATAGTAGATAATGACACTAAATCTTGCTTCTTACTTAGCCATTAAACCAACCTACTTCCAAGAAAGAAAGCACCACCACTTGTACTTTCCCTATCATCTGCACATCCAACCCAATTTGCATTTGTATATGCACTCAAAGAGAAATCGATATCCTTAGGATACCACAAGCCATAATCTAGAGTTCCCTTCAAATATTTGAATATAATTTTTACTACTACAACATGATATTCTATGGGATCTTCTTGAAATCTAGCCATAAGACAAACTGAATGCATGCTATCTGGTCTAGTAGCAGTAGGGTACAATAGTCCACCAATCATTGATCTATACTTGCTTTGATCTATCTTAGGAGATTCATCATCCTTTCTCAGCTTACAACCAGTAACCATAGGAGTACATACCGATTGGAGTCATCCATTCCAAACTTCTTCAACAATTCCTTAACATACTTAGACCGTGATATGAATATACCTTTCTTTGATTGAATGATCTATAAACCAAGGAATAAATTCATCTCCCCACACATTGACATCTCCAATTCTTTCTACATTTCCTCTGCACACCTTTTGCACATATCTTCAATTCCTCCAAAGATTATGTCATCAACATATACCACCACAATCAAGATTTTTCTCCTTCAACTTTGAAATATAGATTGCTATTTGTAGTACCTTTCTTGAATCCTTGTTGCAACAAGTACTTATTTAACCTTACATACCAAGCTCTAGGAGCTTGCTTCACTCCATCCAATGCTTTGTTCAACTTGCGGACCATATTTGCATCTTTTGACAACTGAAAACCTTTTGGTTGTTCAATGTATACCTCTTCTTCCAACTCACCATTCAAGAATGTAAACTTCACATCCATATGATATACTTTGAAATCTTTATGTGCTGCAAAAGCTAAAAACATCCTGATAGCTTCCATTCTTTCAACCAAAGAAAAATTTTCCTCACAGTCTATACCTCCAACCTGTGAGTAACCCTTACACACAAGTCTAGCCTTGTTCCTAACAAATTTTCCATCTTCATTTAATTTTTTCTAGAATACCCATTTAGTACCAATCACATTCTTGTTTACCGGTCTTGGGACCAATTCCCAAGTCAAATTATGCTCTATCTATTCTAACTCTTCCTTCATTGCTTTGACCCAATTTTCATCTTGCATGCCTTAGTCACTATTTTTGGTTCCACCTCTGAAAGTAAGCAAAAATTTACTTGTTCCTATATCATAGCAACTTTTCTCCTTGTTAGCATGCCTTTTCTCTTATCTTCAATGATATGATCTTTTGAATCATTCTTTTTTACATACTTGGGAGTCTTATGATTAATTTTTGGAGCTTCTTCCTCTTCAACCATCATCTCTTTTCCTTTTTGTTTAACATTTTCTTCTTCACTGCAAGCGGATTCATTAGATTCATATCCTTCTAAAAGTATTGAAATTTTATGTGGCTCTTCATCTAATTTGATACTTTCACTATCAACAATCTTCTTCAATCTTGTGTTTAGCATGGGTAGGCCTTACTTCTTGTAGAGTATCTAAGGAAGATATGTTCATCAGATCTTGCATCAAAATTTCCTAAGTTTTATTCATCTCTTTTGATATAAAAAATTGCTTCAAAAAACTCTAAAATATTTCACATTAGGGGGTTTACCATACCATAACTCATAGGGAGTCTTTGAACTGTTTGCTCTTGCTTGACCTTTGTTAATAATTTAGACTATAGTATGAATTGCTTCTCTCCAATAGACATGTGAAATATTAGCTTCCTTCATCATTGTCCTAGTTGTTTCTTGAACTGTTATGTTTTTCCTTTCCATAACTCCATTCCATTAAGAGTTATAGGGGATGGCAAATGCCTCTTTATTCCATGATCTTCACAAAAATAGTTAAACTCATTGGAAGTAAACTCACCACCTCTATTAGATATCAAACATTTTATTTTCATATTCATTTCATTCTCAACCATAGCCTTAAATGCTTTAAACTTGTCTAGATATTTTGATTTTTCTTTGAGAAATGTAACCCAATCCATTCAAGAATAGTCATCAATTACTTGTCACCACATGAGCTTCTAATTTTGGTAGATCCACATAGATTTTTTATGCACTAACTCCAAGGGACCTATGTTAGAGTACTCTTTTATCTTGAATCTTACCTTTTTTTTGCTTTCCAATTTGGCATTCTTTGCAGATTGCATTGATAGGCTTTGTAATCTTTTGCAAATCTCTCACAACATTAATATAACTTATTCTGACTAGGCTATTAAAATTGATGTCACCCATTCTTTTATTCCATAGCCAAATTTCATTAGTTTGAGACATAAAGCACTTTGCACCATTACCTTTGAGTTGATAGACATCACCTCATGTCCTTGTTCTAGCAACAACTAGAATTTTAGAGCTTCATTTTCTGATTTCATAACCACAATTCTAAAATACAAGATTATATACTTTTCTACACATTGTCCTACACTTAGAAGATTATTTCAGAGACCCTTGACATAAAGAACATCATTTGTATTATGCTTGCCATCAAAACTCATTGGACCTTTTCCACAGATCTTAGTAGATGTATCATCATCAAACTTAACAATACCACCATCATAATTTTCAAGCTTAACAAACTTACTCTTACCACCTATAATATGATTTGAGCATCCTCTATCAATGATCTAGTAATTTTTCTCCTCTCTAGCATGAAAAGTAGTTAGCATAGTTCCTTGAATGTTATGACATGTTTCTGGAGCACTTTCCTTCACACATATTTCAAGATTAGTAGAATTAGTTCCAATATTTAAAGCCATGAACAAGCATTCATCACTTCCTTCATCAGGATAATCTAATTCTTCATCATCAGAAACACCATTGTCCTTTTCAACATAATAATTTTTTTGGACAAATTTAACCTTATGATCCTTTTGTTTGTCATTAGTAACTTTGATTGGACATTTAGATGCATAATGACCTATCTTTCCACAATTGAAACAATTGAAAAGTAGCTCATCTCTGTATTTTTCAATACCCTTTTTCAATCTCCTCACAAGGTTTTCTTCCACCTCATCAAGATCATTTGAATCTGATCCATCATCCTTTTCTACTTTGTATACTTTAAAATCAGTTTCTTTGTTTGTAGTATCTTAACTAACACTGATACATTTTGATCAATTTTTTGACGACGACCCATCAGAATTTCGACGGCTGTTTGTCGCTGTTATTGCGTCAAAATTTCGATGACATTTGAAATGTCAAAATTCTGGCCCGACTATTGAAATTCTGACGGGCCGTTGTCGAAAAATTGATCAAAATGTATCAATGTAAACTCTCTCATTTTAAAAGAATTTAAAGCACCAAAAATCTAATCTCTAGAATAATTATTCAAAATTTGAGCTTCCTCAATGGCATAAAATTTATGACTATAAGCTTTAGGCAGAGTTCTTAATACCTTTTTCACAACTTTGCTTTCATCTAGCTTTCCACCAAGACCATTGATGGCATTGAGAAATTCATCAACTTTGAGCATGTAGGAAGTAATATCTTCATCTTTAGACATCCTTAGAGTTTCAAATTTGGATTTGTAGTTCTGCATCTTCACTTGGTTGACCTTGTGATCTCCTTCATAGATACTTTCCAATGTCTTCCATATATCTTTAGTAGATTTGTAGCTCATGCCCTTCACAAGTTTTGAATTAGTAAGACCACTTAGGATTGCATTCCTTACTTTTCCATTGTTCTCATATGCCTTGATCTCATCATCATTTGAAAATCCATTTGTAGGCATAATATAACCTCTTTAAATAGACTGCCAAACATCAAATCTAAGGGAGACTAAGAAAGACTCCATCCTAGCTTTCCATAAAATTTGTTCCATCGAACAAAGGAGATTTGATACCTTTCATGTGCGCCATTTGGATCTACCTCAAGTGGTTAAGCTTCTTCTTGGGAATCACAACTCTAATACCAATTGTTAGATGTACATGAAAACTGAGAGGGGGGTGAATAAGTTGTATACTTTTAAAACATCACCAGCCCTCATTAACATTCAGATCTGCATTAGCTTGTGAACCCTTAACATGCATTAAAATATAGTAAACATGTAAAGTAGTAATGAAAACACATAAGAACACCATATTTACGTGGAAAACTCAAGAAAGGGAAAACCACAATGAGGACTAGCTCACTAATATATGAATTGCAACACCGAATACAATAAGGCTCACTACCAAGGGCTCACTACCAGTGGCTCACTACCCAAAAAAGAGAATAATAGAAGGGGTGGCCCACTGCCAATTTGAATTGCTAACAATGCATATCTCTTATGCCAAAGGTACAATTCCACTGAAGCACAAAAAACTCATTAAACTAACTAAAATATAGACACCTTTTTCTCACTACATTAGGAAGTCATAGGCATTAGGGCTCACACTTAGATCATTATACTTGATCACTTTCATATATTTCACATCACACACACACACACTTCACACAATCCACACAACAATTCTCCTTGTATTTATACCCTCCGTGACCTAAAACAATCTCAATTAGGTCAGCCTTAAGGAAACGTATAGACCTCTACCATGAAAATTCAAATAGGTTGGTACCAAACACTTCCACAATATAAAGAAGTGAAGCCAAACCACACCACTACTTAATTGGGACCCAAATCTAAACAGACATGCTTCATAACACTTCCTCAAACCACAATTATCCTCTATAATTAGCACTAACACACTAGGTTGGACAAACCTATATTAACACCCTTAAAAATTAATTTCATGCTTAGATAGGTCTGAAAATAACTTTTTGGACCCCACAACAACACTCCATAATATCTATAAAACATCTCATAATATTCTAGCATCAATAGAATATTTTTCTCAACTACTACAACCACTTGAAACTCAAGAACACCTTTATTATGTGCAACTAGACATATTGTCATAGGCATCCAACACACCAAAAACCTTGCAAAAAAACTCAAAACCTAAAACTTCAAGGGAAGGTAGATACATACATTATAAGTGCATTCTCAGATCTACAACATCAAAAAATTTACTTCGAAGAAATGCAGAGAAATCTCATTTCTTCCAGACACCCTGTTTTATTGGAAAAACATATTGTCAAACACATCTTCCACTGTAGTATGATCTAGAACCTGAAAGTTTGGATATAACACCTCTAATCATCACATCCAAAATGCATGGTCATATCTTCAACCATGAAGAAATGTAGAGAAAAACATAGAACACCACTCAATCACACTGAACTCTCTTTTAATCAAATTTTCTCAAAAGCACTTAGAAACCAAGTGAACAAACTTCACCATTTCTTCCACCAGTCCTTCTACTTCTCTTCCTCCCACCTCACTTGACCTTACAAAATCATTCATATCTCGCCTTTCCAATATGCCCAAGGATGTGGTTTCCATATTTATCTCTCAAGTCAACATGTCTCTATTGAACCAGTTGGTGTAGGCTACTTCCCCATCTTCCTCAAGAGAGACATTAGAGCCTCCCTCTATGGAGAGTGTAGACAAGATATTAGAAGACTTGAAGGAGAAAGAGAGGGATGGCATGGTAGGTCTGGATTTAGAGGAACATGCATCAATCCTATCTATACAAGATAAGCCCTCAGAAAAAGAGAAATTTGTAGAGGATGTTCCTATACCAGAGCTTGAAAAATCAGCAAGTCAAGAAGTGAAAACGATGGATTTTTTATATAAAGTTGCAGCCCTTGCATGGATAGATGAGAAACTAAAGAACAAAATGCCAATAATTGAGGTCCGCAGGCTAATATTAGAAGCAATTTTGAGTAGAATAGAGAAGCCGAAGGAGAAGAAAAGGGAAAAAATAAGGTCACACATGACCAAGGATGCCTTTGGATCTAGGATCCTACATGTGGCTACCTCGTCTAATTTGGGCCCCACAAATTCAGCCTAGGAGATAGAGGAATTGTAGGGGTCTCTCTAACATTTTGAAGAGGATGAATAAGGATGAAGTGACTAAAGTTTGTTTAAAGTCTCAAGTGGATGAACTCACCACTTTTACCTAGAACTCATTGAGTACACCAAATATGATAGTAACTCTAGTTTTGCTATCTAAGGATGAAGTTGATAAAATAGAGAAAATGAGGTCATGGGCTCAATCTACTCAAAATTGGATGAAGCATATTTTTGATAGTGGAAATAAAGCAATTGACACTACTACTTAGATGTACAATAGCTTTATTTTCCTTAAAGAGGAAATGAATAAGTTAGTTGAAGATTGCAACAGTAGTGAAAAGTATTATGGTTTGGTATTTCCAAAGATCAAGGATGTAAAGAAACTTCCTAACGAAGTATTAATAAAAAAAGGAATCTTAAGCAAGGAATTTATAAAATAGCCTCATTATTGGATGCATACCTAAGTTTCGTAAGGAAATAGTAATGCATGTCAAGAAAGAAGTGAAGAAGATTAATGCCCAAATCAGTGAAGTTTTGGTCTCCTATGGGAAATTTTTGAAAGAAATTACAAAGACCAAAGTGGATGCTTGTACATGAATAAATGATCATATTTGAAAGCAATAGTTGAAGCTACTGATCCATAGGGAGCCTACAGATGAATTATCAATAGATTTTATGAATGAGGTCACTCAAATCTTGGTGAAGTCTCAAAATTATATTAATCAAAATCCCCCATGGATAGCTTTACACCATCCATCGATTGATCAATATGGTGATCAATGTTATTAAATTCATGTTGCAGTGAGTCCACCTAACGATGAATTTACTTCGACATTGAAAGCTTTTGTAAAGTTTTCCATGAAGGAAAAGGTTGAGGGTAGAAATATAATTGATGATCAGTTTTTGTGATATGTTAGGATACATACATTTTTGGAATTTTGTGCCCCATATTTCTTGGGATGTTGTAAATGTAATTTAATGCAAAGATATAATATAATGTACTTTTACCTATCCCTAGGTACATTTGTAATTGATTTTAGTTAGAGATGGATGAACAATATGTAGAAAACATTTAATGTACTCAAAATATTAAATACAAATATAATCTTGGTTCTTGGTGTTGAGATAATCTTCACCATTAATTTTTCTTTGGGTTTTTTTCCCTTGCCCAGAAAAAGGAAGTCTTTTCTAATTGTAAAAGGTTGTTAAATTGGAACTGTTCTAACCCAACATTTGAAATCAATACAAGCTCAACATTGGATTTTTGGGGTTCTACTTATAATTTCTTATATTCGTATGGTTCCTTTCTTCAATGTTAGATAAAGTTCAATTATGATAATGGTATAGTGTGAAGATATTTGATACATCTTTGGTTCATATCATTTGTAATTTACTGATTGTAAGTTACTTTGTATGGTTAGTTTGAACCTTATTTTGATACTAGTTCAATTGTGAAGAATTATTTGAATTATAACATAATGGGGTGTTTGCATAAATGTTCACGATCTGAGAACTCTTCCATTTCCTTTGAAGATTGTATTGATATTGTAGCACTATAAGCTAGTCTCTAAGTAAGCAAAAAATGATTTTATGAGGAATCGATCTATCTATGACTTTGAATCATTGTCATCATTTTCCTTAGGTTTTCTTCACCTAATCTCTTCTCACCCTATCTTTTGCATTTTATTTGAAGATTGTGTTAGCTTAGGAAGAAAGGCATCGCATTGATTATCATATTAGATGTTAAATATTTTTTTCAAATCTTAGATATGAAAATTTAGCTAGGGTTTTATATCAGTTTCAAATATTTCAAACTCTTGTTGCATAAGTTACAACTAGGTAATTGTAAGGCCTCTTCTTAAAACAACAAAAAATAAAACCAATGAGTCATTTTTGCAAAGTCAAGACCTAACTATTGAAGCCTTAGGGTAATCTTCCAAGCTCTCAAAATTAATATTTACTTTTAAGAGAGACAAAATACTCAATATTTTTTTTTGTGTTGTGAGGTGCAAAAAAACTCATCAACATGGCTCGTGTTCCTAATGTTGGTGTTAACTCACTTTATTCACCTATTTTTAATGCATTTCCTAGTGATGATTGAAATTCATTAAAATTTAGACCATCCATTTTTGGAGAATATAAAGAAAACCAACCTCACTTTGATAATCCACAACTATCATTAACATATCCTACACAAGATATAGTTTCATCTACTTTTGGAGATGATAAAATGGTTCATGTGATTACACTTCTCATGTTGAATATTTTACTAATGGTGATCCTCCTTTTAGAGGATTTGAAATCATATTATGGTTTAGGATTCAATATTATTTCTAATAATATTTATATAGGTAATTATTATGGTCATAAGGAGTAGGGCCCTAAGATCCCTTTAGATCCAAATCCACATAGCTCTAATGTAGGCCTTGGATATGAACCATCTCGATCTAAACTGAAACCTTCACTAAATGTAAACATGATCTCTCTATATTCTTCTTCGCTTACTCATATTCATCCTAAACTCTATGGAAAGTATAGATTTTTTTATACTCCCTCTAAAGGAATTTTCCACCAAGGAAGCTCTACCAAATTTTGTAGGGCTATATTCTATTTTACCTTCTTATCATCATGATCGTATATTCCATTATTGCTTGAATCGTCAAGAATATTTTTGGGAGTCCATCATGAATTCAAATGCATTAGATTCATTTTCTAATACTGAATAAAGGCTTTAAAATCCATTATACTTCAGGCCATAGTACACTTGTTACGAGAGATGCTATCGATGTCCCTATGTATCCTTTTTTCTAGATGACATAATTTATATTAGAAATGTCTTTCATCTAAGGAATGTGAATCATATTTAGATCTACTACTTATTTTATTGATATCTTCACTTGGTCATATGGGGATATTCCTATTTTATACCCTTCTATTATGGTCTATAATATAGTGCTATAATGCATCTTAGGGTTTCCTTGATAGTAAAGATTGAGATAGAAAATATCCAAAAAGATGGGTTTATTCATCCTATTTTCTATTCACCTTGGATATCAAATATAGTTTCTATCACAAAACCTGACAATTGTATTTCTGTATACATCAATTTTATGATTTAAAAAAGATTCTATTAAAGATGAATTTCCACTTCCTAATATAGATAAAATCATAGAATCAACTATATGCCATACATTACTCTTTTTTATGGATGAATTATTAGGATACAATCAAATACTTACTAATCTAGAAGATCAATTTAAGATAACTTTTATTACCCCTTGGGGTACCTTATGTTATGTATTCATGTCATTTGGATTAAATAATGTTGGCACAACTTATCGATATGCAATGAGTTATTTTTCATGAATTCATTCATCAAATTATTGAATATTATGTTGATGATATCTTGTCCAAGTCTATAACTTATCAAGATCACACAAATAATCTTTGTCTCTTTGAGTAACTATGACTCTACAAAATGATATTAAATCCACTAAAGTGCATTTTTGGTGTTAACAGTGATGAAATTTTGGGATTTATTGTCTCTCACCATTAATTAAAGTTGATAATAATAAGATAGATTATATTATAATGATGCCTCCACCTAAAAAATATTTTTCAACTTCACGGTCTTCAAGGGAAGATCTAGCTCATAAGAAGATTCATTTCTCAATTGGCTTATCTTACCCTCCCCTTTACATACCTTCTTAACAAATATGTATGATTTCAATTGGATGAGAATTATCAAAAAATATTTTTATTCCATTAAAATTAATTTGGCTAATCCTTTTATTATAATGCCTTATGTACAATGACAACTTTTCCTCCTTTATATATGCACTTTATCATGACTTAGTAGCCTTATTGTCTCAACACAACAATGGCATTAAGGGTCATGTATTATATAGTCAAATTCTACTTGATTTTGAAAGAATGCATTATATATTGAAGAAACAATTTATTTCTCTCATATTTACAACATAAAGTTTATACATTATCTCTATGAAAAAACTTATCTCATCATCAATTTTGACCATCTTAAATATTTATTCTCTAAAATTGATATTTCAAGAAGATTAGCTGAGTGGGTTATGTTACTAATCGAATTTGACCTTAATTTTTTTTCTCAAAAATAAATAAAATGATAAGTTGTGGTTGGTTAACCACGTAGTTGATGCCCCTTCACCATATTCATTTCCTAATCTATATTTTGTTCTTGATGAACACATTCTTTCTACAAAAAATGATACTATATGGTAAATGTATTTCAATGGATCGTGATACCGAATTGGATTTGGATTGGAAGTGATTTTCATTCCACTCTCCAAATATCCACTTCTTTTCTCTTTTTTTACACTTTTCATGTACAAACAACATAGCTGAATATGAAACCCTCATTGTTGGCTTATGTGCCATCCCGTCATTAAATATAAAACACATTCACATATATGATGACTCTCAATTAATAATAAATCAAAGTATATTTTCTTATCAGGTGAAAAAGGAAAAACTCTCTCAATATCATGATTTTTCCTTATCGTTGCTAAACAAAATCTCTAAATTCACTATTGACACTATCTTGTATAAAGAAAATTTTCATGAAGATGCAATGTCATGTATAACTTATCTTGCACCCTTTGATGATGCAACAAATGATTATCACTTTTTGATTTAATTACTCTCTTCACCCACTATCATCAATATCTTTACTCGAAGTAGTTTCCTTTGTGCTATTATAGACTCTATAGAATGTCATCCACATATTTATAACTATTTAACTAATGGGAAATTTCCTAAAAATACTTCTAGAAGAGATTGCATTCACATTCATAATATTGCATTGTGCAGTACATCATACTTTCTAACATTCTTTATCAATGATATTACAATGGTCTTCTACTATGATGCTTAACTAAGTTAGAAATATCCATTTCCATCCAAGAATCCCATTCAAGCTATAGAGGTGGGAATTTTTATGGTAGATCCTTAGTTCAATTTTTTTTATGCATTGGATACTAGGAAAATAATGAAAAAATATTCCTTTTCCTTTGTCAAGAAATTCCCTCAATGTCAACAACATAATAACTTAATTCAAGCTCCAACACATGAAATTTGAGCCCAAGCTTTTCTTTGGCCATTTTCTATATTGGGTTTGCATATCATTGAAAAATTTATGCATCTTTTTCTGAGGTACATACATTCATTATTATAGCTACCAATCATTTCATGAAGTGGTTGAAGCTATTCTGCTATGTTCTACTACTGTTAAAATAATTTGTAGATTTATTCTAGATAACAAAATTTCTCATTTTGGGTTGCCTTTCACTTTCATTTTTTACAAGGGTACATCATTTAAGAACAAATAAGTGAAGCTAAAGAAATTTTACATTCAATGTCATTTTTTCACTCCTTATTAAATACTCAATCTAATAGTCAAGTTGAGGCTTCTAACAAAACAATCAAACAAATTCTTCAAAAAATTATCAATAAACAAGGTAAAGATTGGCACACAATTGAAATATGAATTATGGGCCTCATGCATGAGTGTTTAAATGTCTATTGGTACTACCTCATACAATCTTATGTATGGTGCAAATGTTATCATGCATTTAGAGTCAGAAATTCTTTGTTTTTGAATTTCCCTAAAGGACTTATTGATTACTTACTATGAGAAAATTCCTCATTAGCTTGAATTTTATGAACATCTTCTAAATTATCTCAAAAACCTTCAAGATTATTAGAAATCAATATCTCGTCAATACAATCGAAATGTTTTTTCTCATTCTTTTAAGGTAGGCGATTTGGCTCTTTATGAGAATCAACATAATGTAAATGCATCCCCAAGTACTAAAGGGAAATTTAGACCTAACTGGTTGGGTCCTTACATCATCATCTTCATTTATGGTTTTGTATATTATGGCTTATTTATAATAGATTATAAGCCCCTTAAATAATCCATAAACATAATGTACCTTCATCATTTTCACTCATATCTTCTTTATGTGATATTTGTATAATGATTAATCCTCCACATAATTATGTGGTTTATCTTATGTCATTCAATCATCAACACAAAATAATTTATGTTATGATTCATGTGTGAATTGTATATTTGATGCTTATATACAATCTACATTTTTGAAGCATGGTGCCTTTAATATTTTTACTTTTATTTGTAACAAAATCTCTAAATGTTTTTTTGTTGAAATGTACTAGTGTTGATTGTTCAATTTGAAAGTTAAAATTTTCTTGTAGTGTTAATTATAAATTTTAATGTGTTCATAACTTGTTTGTTTGCTTAAATGGATTATTGTGTAGAATTGGTTAGTTCATTTATTTAATTTAATTATAATATTATCAATTATAATTATTTTATTTCATGATTATTTATTTTTAAATAATGTGTTTCATAGCAATAATTAATCAATTTCATTAGTGCAAAAAATAATTATTGTATTTAATTAAGAAAATTTATTCAAGTTTATTTAATTAAATAATAATTTTAGTTATCTCAACATTTGCATCACAAATCGTATACATAAAACATCCATGAAACATCAAAACATTTGTATGAAAACTATAATAGTCTTTCACATATAAAAATATATACAATATCTAATATAAACAAATTTTATCACCACTATAATAAAATTTTGTGTATCTACATCAAAATATCATAGTACAAAATTTTTCATTATGGAGTGTGTCCTATACTCCTCAAGTGTTGGTGGCTCATTTGGTTGAGGTGGTGTATGACTAATTAAGGTAATGGATCAAGAGTGTTTCCTAGATACACTTCATGATGTAGCCCACATACCTGTGATCTCGCCTCTCAACTTGACTATCTCCTCTTTAAGAGTGGGTTTTTTCTCCCTCATCATTATCACATGAAACACCAACTCCCTTACCTTGGGATGATCAAGATTAGTGGTAGAAACTGGCTATGCTTTTTGTACATCACCTTGAAGTTGGTGAACCTAGCTCTAAAGAGTATCACTTTCCATCATAGTACTTTCTACTCTCATCATTTCCTAGTCTCACTCACCCCTAAGTCTACTGACCTCAAATCTAAGTTCATATCTCTCTGTAATTAGCACATGTACCTTTGATACTCTCTTAT
This sequence comes from Sequoia sempervirens, assembly GCA_007258455.2. Lineage (NCBI taxonomy): Eukaryota > Viridiplantae > Streptophyta > Pinopsida > Cupressales > Cupressaceae > Sequoia > Sequoia sempervirens. The sequence continues at coordinate 726,805,200 of VDFB02000003.1, forward strand.
CCTTATCTATAGTAAGTGTGATGAGATTTGCATCCATTTGACTCTTTTTTACCTAAGAATCCTCGTGCCACTTTGAGCTACACAGTGGGCTCAAAGATCTCTAATTGCTAGATAGTAGCCTGATGTGGCTTATAACAAGCTCATACTACACCCTCTAATTGCATAGATGGTACCATCTCAACTATGAATCAACTGATAAATTTGAAACATTTTCATGTTAGCATTTCAAAATAAAATTTCCATATCAAAAACTAGTACAAAAAATACATTCTAATCTAAATAATTTTATATATATCTAAGTATAAAATCATAAATTAAATATCACCTAGGTCTTTAGTCTACTTGTGTCAATTTCCAATAACAGGTTCACCCCTAACAACTCTTCTCAATGTGATAGATGGCATCGAGGAGAGTATTGTAGCACCAACACTACTCAACTCTCCTCTCTCCATCTGCTTCAGTGCATCTACAACTATGGGTAGACCTACTACTCTTTTCTACACCTAAGGCCTCTCCCCTACCTCTCCCTCATTTTTGGGGCTCTCCTATATCTATTGGCACCATACTCTTCACCCAAACTCTATGCACCAAGATCTCCTCCATCATGTGATGTAGCCTTGTGTCACTCCTACATTTCTAGCATCCAAAACTAGGCAATCATCCTCCCCTTTGATACTTGAGTCACTTAGTACATTGATGATAGTGGGTTGAGGAAGATCTCTTTCCCTAACCCTACTATGATGTGATCGCATGCAATTCGATATAGTTGGGAGAATGTGTTGCACCTACTTGAATTACCTCATAACCCACTGATAGTAAAATGAAACTACTATATAATCATATCCCTAAAAAATCATATTCCCCCACATCTTGGTCATCTATCTAAAAAAACTTGGAAATTCTCTCATTTTCATATAGGGCCATCACATAATATATATGTAATGCAACTTATCAAAACTCTATCTCCAATAAACCAAGTCACCAAATCTCCAATCTTGATGCACTGGGTAGGCCTAACCTCGAGGTACATTTAATTAAATCTAGCTTAGGTAATTGGTCACCCTCATCTAAGTGACATGCTTAAATTTCCACACTTGTAGAAATGTACTAGTCAACAAATTAATGCTCTCATGTTGCACAAAGCAACCCATATGATAGTGTAGACATTGAAAAATGTCCTAATCGATATCATACACTTGAAATAGATTTACTAACATCATTTCCTCTTCAAACCCATCCTCTTTTCACTTAATTAATTAAATTAGCCTAGCTAATTAATAAATTGCATCATTTTCATCCATTAACCTAATTAATTTAATTGGGTTAATTCATCCCTTTTCATGCTAACATTTCATCTCATTAAATTAAATAAATCAAAAAAATTAATTTAATTCCCTAATTCATCTTATTTAATTAAATAACCCTAAGTTATTAAATTAAATATCATCTCTCTCTTCTCCCCATTTATTAAATCATTTAATTTAATAAATATTACCTTATTCCTCCAAATACCCTAATTGCATAATTAAACCTTGTTTAATTAGCAATTAAACTAACTTTCCTCTAAGCAAAGGGAATATCCCCATAGAATATTCCTTATCCCATTTTTGCACAATTAAAGCTTTATTTTAATTTGCAAAATTCCTTTTTCCTCACCCATGAGAATATTCCAAAATAATATAAGAATATTCTTATTCCTTCATCATTTCAAAAAGGGATATATTTTCACTTAGCTTCATAAGCAAGTTTTAACCTTTAACCTTTTGAACAAGTCACCTTTACCTATGTGAGCAGGTCAAAAGTGTGTTTGTTTGGGGCAAGTGTGAACCTTTGATTAAATCTCATCATGCATTCTCACCCGTTGATGAGAATCCATGATCCATGTCTCTCATCTTCATCTTGGACCGTTGATTAATCTTTTCAATCTCAACCCACCATTTCTCATTTTCTTTCCTATAAATAGGTCACTATTTGGAGACAAATGGATCCATATTTCAATTTCAAGTCATGTTGTTGAATTCATATGCACTCACACTAATATTTCATTCACATTTAGCTTATCTTAGTTAATTTTAATTGCATCATAGCTTAGAGCATTCATTAATGGCTTTCATGCATTCATCTTAGTTTGTATATGAATTAGGGTTTTCATCTTTTAGCTTAGAATTACCTTAGATTAGCTTAGTAATAGCATAATTAGATCATTTGTAGCATAAAATCATGGTAACTTAGTTTGCATCATGTTCATTTTTAGCATAAACTAGGTTTTCATACATCAATCGCAATGGTTTCATCGATTCTCTTCCATAGAATCAACTGAAACAGGCTCACTAATCATGGGATTGGGAAAAGGTCATCATTTCACATCAACACGACACCAATTCCAAAACGGGATAAGTATCAAATGGGTTAGAGTAGGAATTTAACTATTTTCTTAGTTTGTAACTTTCAATTTCAGTAAAATGCTTAGTTTAATCTTTTCAATTTGAATGATCTTGTTTGGTAGGTGTAGGTTGATTTGGGTAAATTATGCTTCAATTCATCATGGATTAAGTGTAATTGATCCAAACTAACGATCCTCATCTCACATTCTGGCGCTAGAAGCAGGGAAAATTGTTAACACCTTTTTAGCTCAAATTTTGTTTGTTTTCTATTTTGCAGGTTGCAGTGATGCCCAAATCTCAAATAGCGACGCCCTTTGAAGAGCGTCACCATATAGCGATGTCATCATAAATTGAAATCTTGATGTCGAATTAATGCACCAGTGTTGATTTAAATCTGGCAATGCTTATTTAATCTGGAGGTATCGAAAAGTTCAAATGACGATGCCCAAACTTCACCAGAGTGATGTTGAAAAATTTCAAACTATGACACTGAACAAAATTGCGATGCTAGCATGCTCACTATTTCTATTGCATAGCGACGCTTGTTTTCACCAGAGTGACACCCATACTTCAAATTGCGATGCTATTGTGTTCAACGATGCCCAACTAGGGTAAGAATTTTTTTTTTACATGTGATTTAATTTCTTTGATTTATCTGACTGCTAATGTGTTTTTGACTATTTTCTAGTTGTTAGGCTAACAAGGTTTTTTAGGTTTAAAGACATGGAGCAAAAGCGAAGAAATGTTTTCTATCTTAAAAATTCTATGATTGTAACAAGCGTTTGACACTTTGGGGAAATTATAACCCAAATTTATGCTTTCTACTTTTTTCTTTGGGAAACACACTAAATTTCAATTGGGTTTAAAATGAACACTGAAAGTTGGATAAAATTGAACCTTCACATCATCATTTTATTTCGGGCTTAAAGTTGAACAAAGCAACTTCATTTTTCAATTGGTGCTTAAAATGAACTCATCATTGCTTTGAAGGGTTAAAATTTACAATTGTTTGCTATGTTTTGTGGTTTTCAATGTTGTTAGTGGATGCGTATGCAATTCTCTCACGCCATTTGGCGATCTTGAGAAACAAAAACATTCCTTAACACTTTGCAAAATCACCTACATCTTTCAATTTGGATTAAAGTTGAACCCCCTTGTGAGTGTGAGAAAAAGGTATAGTGTGTGTTCTCTCTTTATTCCTACAAATGAAGATGATTGAACTATGGATGTAATTCCTTGCTATTTTTTACCTTTAGAGGGCCTTCCTTGGTGGGAAAAAGTACTCACCCCAAGGGAACGACCCAAGCAGTAACGAGCTAATGCCAAGATCTTCCAAACCACAATATAAATTTATGGTTGCAATGAAAATTGTGATCAATGGGAAGCACAAATCCCTTGTTCTAAGGGTTGGGAGACCTCTTGATGGAGTTTATCATTTCACCCCCTAAATTGGAAGCCCTTATTATGAACCCTTGTTTAGAAGCCAAAAATCCTTAAAATATTTGTTGGTGCAAGAACGGTTCCTTTTAATCTCTGGATTTTAAGTATTTGAGATTTGGTGGTCTTGAGAAGTGTGTGTCATGGAGGGGAGCCAGTGTCTCCAAATCTCTAACTGTTCGCATTGTTTAGTGTTTGGAGAAATCTAAGTGAGGACTAAAAAAATATATCCATTTCTATCCTAGGATTGTAATTATTGTGAGTCAATTTGACACTTTGCTTGGTTTCAAAATGATACAAAAACAAACATTCACTATCATCCTCAAAATTTCAAACACTTTGGCTTGAATATGGACCTCTTGAGTTAGCCTTGATATTATTTCTTTTCCTAAGTATTTATCCTTAGTGATTTCTAAATATCTTGACATTAATCTAAAATCCATATTTACCAAAGACAACATAGGTAATTATAGATTAAATCTCATAATTTTCATGAGATGGACATTGTGAAAGTTATGATGTTTTTGACATAGACATCTAGTTTGGAAAAATAATCAACATAAGTGTTTGTAAAATAAATTCTCTTAAGCAAGATAAATTGAAAAATGAATCCCACATGACTATTTGGAGACTAGTCGCTCCCGTTGATCAACTTGATCTTCCAGGTGCTATAATTCAGCCAAACTATGAACTCATAAATGGAGAATAAATCAATCTCATTAGCAGTTTGAGAAGCTTCACTTTTGAAACAAAGGAAACAAATACACAGTGGAGAAATGCAACAACCATTTTAGACGAAGAAGAGGACCAAGTTGGTATTGAGCCTGGAAGGCCCACATTACCACCACCTGCGTGGCAATAAATATCTTCCCTTCTTCCATAAACTTAAAATTTTTGTAAATGATCTCACGCAAAATCAGGATCCCTAAGCTAAGGTCTACAGGTCATCATTTTAAACTTAGGCATCTCACTCCAAAAGCTCTCAAGAAACACCTTTTGGCACTTCACAAGAATAGAGACAGGTTGGTATAAAAATTTTATACATACGCTTCAAAATACAATCCAGAATTATATGCATTCTTTTGGAGTCAAAATCCTAATCTTTTTACATGAAACCGAACTCCTATAAATGATCCATCAAAAAATAAAAATCCATAGGGGAAGATCTGATGTAGGAGCATCCTTGGTTCTTTGCAATCCTACATCAACCAAAAATATTTTCATTTCATTTTTTTACTTGTTCAGTTCAAGTTGGCAGATTCAACATTTCATCATATTTGCTCACCGAACCCTACAGATCTATGTTTTCATCATGGACATGTTCACTTTCCTTATTCCAAGATTTTAAAATGGTTGGATCTTTTTCTAGCAAGTTATCGCTCCTAGATTAAGTGACAGTTTCTTGAACCATCACCAGAATAGTTTCAAGCCTAACAGATAGTTTGATCTCTTGTGGATCTTTCCCATAACTTGCGGATCCTTGCGATGTGTTCTGAATTGTTTCATGGAGTTTCCCTAAACTTACTTATTGGTCCACACTTCATCCTATGCACCTATTGAGGAGAAATTCAAATTTAAGGCTGACCTATTTCAAGCACACATTATGTTTCCTTCATCGGAGATTGTAATGATCTTTGGCCGATGCAGAGGATTCTAGATCTCTAGATATGATGTAAATCATTGTAACAGATCATTAGGAAGTAGTTTAGAGAGTTAGGAATGAATATTTGTTCTGATATGTAATATTTCAGCTTGAATTAAGGAGCATATAGGAATACTATATTTTGAGCATGTTCTATTAGGCCTGTGAGCCCAATATGTGAACCCGGATGTTGTTGGCTGATTGTAATTGAATTTTCTGGTAATATGAATGTTTGAATCTAAATTTTCCTCCATATTCTATGTTGCTTCTATTTTGTAACTCTTGTTGCACAGTTTAGACTGTTCTCTTTGAGGACCTTCCTACCGTGAATGCACCATATTGGTATTAGAGCAAGATTTGTTCCATGAGAGATCATCAGAGTTTGTGGAGTCTTGTTGAAGATTGGTTGTGGGGTGGCAGACTGAGGATCTGACCTATAGCTGCAGAGGACTTGTGTAAAGATGGTGGGAAGAAGAAATGGTAGAGGAAATGTAGCACGCGGAAATGCAAACCCAACTATAATGGAGGTGTTTAGAGAAATTGTTACTAGATTAGATGCAGTCGAAACAACCTAGAAGAGAGGTCAACCAGTTGATGATGTGAGTGATGAAGAGGTAGAAGTATAGGAAGAAAGGAAAGAGAAGATCAAACTAGCCTGGATCAAGGAGAAGAGAGGTTCATAAGAGCCCTAACCAGAGTAAATACTAGACCACATTTCAATCCACCAAATTATAGTGGTAAGTTGGATTCAGATGAATTGCTTGATTGGATAGCGAAGATGGAGAAGCATTTTTATTTTGAAGGTAACATCGAAGATAAGAAGGTGAAATTTTCTTGTACAAATTTGAAAGGACATGCATCCCTTTGTTGGGAACATTTGCAGACAGATAGGCAAAGAAGAGGAAAGGAGAAGATAAAATCATGGGATCAGATGGTGAATAAGTTGAAGACAAAGTTTATGCCTATAGACTATTAGATTAGTTTGTTCTAGAAGTTTCATAATTTGAAGCAGAAGGATTCAAGTGTGACAGAGTATACTGAGGAGTTCTACAAGTTGAATATTAGATCCAGACATTTAGAGGATGAGACCAAGAAAGTAACTAGATATGTGAATGGCTTGAGGGAATCTATACATGATGAGATCAGTTTGATCAAGTTACTTAGTGTGGAGGAGGCATATCAATGTGCCCTAAAAGCAGAAGAGAAGCTAAAAAAAATACATGAGCAGAGACAAAGAGGAAGAGGCAAAAGATTTCAAAGAGGAAGAAATTTTACCAGAGGAGGAAGATGATCTTTTGCATATCGGAATAAAGATAAGGAAGTCAGTAAGAATGATAATTCGTACCATAGAGATGATGGAAACTCTTACCAAAGAGGAGGTTATGGTGGTTACCAAAATGAGGGTTATAGAAAAGATGATAGAGGACAAGAGAAAAGAGTATTAAGAGGAACTTGTTTTAAGTGTGGTGGAGAAGGACATAGAGCGTTTGAATGTAATCAGGGAGAGACAAGTAGGAAGACAAAAAATGGTAGAAGAAAAGCCTTTGCTGAGGAGGATCATGCCAAATCATCTAATAAACCAGAAGAGGGAGAAGTGTTGGTGAATAGAAGAGTATTATGTCAAAGTGAGATGGAGTAGGAATCGTTGTAGAGAAAGAATTTTTTTCCAGACCAGATGCAAGGTAGATGGTAAATGTTGCAGAGTGATTGTTGATAGTGGAAGCTCTGAGAAGCTGGTTTCTAAAGAAATTGTGACAAAATTGAAGTTGGAAAGATTGAAACACCTGAAGCCCTATCAGATAGCATGGATTCGAGATAAGCATAAGATACTGGTAAGTGAACAATGTTTGGTGAAATTGAAGATAGGAAATTATCATGATGAGGTTTTGTGTGATATGCATATGGATGTATGCCATGTTTTGTTGGGAAGGCCTTGGCAATATGATAGACAGGCTATTGATGATGGAAAGAAGAACATATATACCATTGTTTCCAATGGGATGAAGCAGACATTATTTCCATTGGAGGATGTTCCTAAAGTTGAGATTTGTATGAATGCTAGAATTTGTTTAGTTGATGGAAGGAGATTTCTGAATGGACTGAGACATGAGAACATGTGCTATGCCTTTGTTCCTAAGAAGGTTGAAGACTTGAAGCATGTAGAAGAACAAATAGAGGAGATAGAGAAGTTTCTGGTAGAATATGAAGACATCATTTCAAATAATGTACTTGATGGATAGCCACCTATGAGGAGTATTAGTCATTGCATGGATCTGATTCCTGGAGCTAGTTTTCCTAATAAAGCAACACACTGGATGACACCAATAGAGAATGAAGAGTTGAATAGACAAGTGCAAGAGTTGTTGAGGAAGTTTTTGATAAGATAAATCTTAAGTCCTTGTGTAGTACCTGTTGTGCTAGCACCTAAGAAGGATGGAGAATGGTGGATGTGTACAAACTCTAGAGACATAAACAAAATCACAGTGAAGTATAGATTTCCTTTGCCCTGAATGGATGACATTATGGATTGTTTGAGTGTAGATAAATACTTTACAAAGACATATTTGAAGAGTGGATATCATCAAATCATAATCAGAGAATGGGATGAGTGGAAGACAACATTCAAGACAAATGAAGGATTGTATGAGTGGTTGGTGATGCCTTTTGGACTAACAAATGCACCGAGTACTTTCATGAGGCTGATGAATGAGGCATTGAAGAAATTATTGGGTAAGTTTGTGATTGTCTATTTGGGTGGCATCTTGATTTTCAGTAAGACTAGAGAAGAAAATTTGTTGCATATAAGACAAGTTTTGCAAAGGTTGAGAGAAGAGCAGTTGCTGATAAACATTAAGAAGTGTAGTTTCATGAAGGAAGAATTGGTATATCTGGGATTTATGATATTTGTAGATGGATTGGAGATGGATCTTGAGAAGGTAAGAGAAATAGTTGAATGGCCTACACCAGAAAGCATTGGAGAGGTAAGATCATTTCATAGATTGGCTAGTTTCTACCGGAAGTTCATTAGGAATTTCAGTTCTATTTGCAATCCTATGACAGAAACAATGAGAGGAGATAAGAAGGATTTTAAGTGGAAAATTGGAGCAGACCAGAGTTTTGAGTTGTTGAAACAGAAGGTGATTGAGTAGCCTGTGTTGGATTTACTGGACTTTAATAAGGTATTCAAGGTAGATTGTGATGCAAGTGGAAATGCAACTGGAGCAATATTAAGTCAAGAAGGAAGACTAGTAGCTTATTTCAGTGAGAAGTTGAATGATGCTAGGAGAAGGTATTCAATGAATGACCAAGAGTTGTATTCCATAGTTCAAGCCTTGAAGAAGTGGAGACATTACTTGTTTCCTAAGGAGTTTGTGTTGTATACAGATCATCAGTATTTGTAGTAGTTGAACAGACAAGGTAAGTTGAATCAGAGACACATGAGATGGGTGGAATTCTTGCAAAGTTATACTTTTGTTTTGAAACATAGGAGTGGAAAGTCAAATAGAGTTGTTGATTCTTTGAGTAGGAGAAGGAATTAAATGGTAGAGATGAGAGTGGAGGTATTAGGATTTGATGAATTGAAGAACTTGTATGAGGAAGACCCAAATTTTGTAGAACCTTGGAGTGCTTGTAAAGAACTAGTCTTGGAGGATAGGAGTTAGTGGTTGGATTATTTCATTCAGGAGGATATGTTGTTCAGATGGAATCAGTTGTGTATACCCTGGAGTTCAATGAGGGATAGCTTGGGAAGTGAGAATTACTTTTGGCCACAGATTCATAAGGATGTTAGGAAATTTGTACAGAGTTGCAAAGTATGTCAAGTTGCAAAAGGGGGTAGTCAAAATGTTGGATTGTATAAGCCTTTGACAGTTCTGGAGAAACTTTTGGAGGATATCGACATGGATTTCATACTTGTCTTGCCAAAGACACAAAGAGGTAATGATTCTATATTTGTGGTGGTGGATAGATTTTCTAAAATGGAAATTTCATACCTTGTAAGAAGACAACAAATGTAGTACATGTAGCAGACTTGCTTTTCAAGGAAGTAGTCAGATTGCATGGATTACCTAGGCGTATTGTTTCAAACAGAGATACAAAGTTTGTTGGTTACTTTTGGAGGACACTTTGGAAGAAGTTAAAGATAGATATAAAGTTTAGTTCTACTTTTCACCCATAGACTAATGGATGAACAGAGGTAGTAAACAAGATTTTGGGGAATTTGCTGAGATGTTTGGTTGGAGAGAAGACCTGAAGTTGGGATTTAGTCCTTGCACAAGTAGAGTTTGCTTACAATAATTCAATGAACATGAGTACCAGAAAGACACCTTTTGAGATTGTTACTAGAGTTCATCCTAGAGGTATATCAGAATTGAAAGACATCAGTAAGGAAGATTAAAGGAGTGCAGAAATAGGGGAATTTGTAGAACATATGAAGAAAGTGCATACTCAAGTAAAACAATAATTGGAAGATATGAACCAGAAGTATAAGGAGTGAGCAGATGAAAGGAGGAGACATAAGGAGTTCAAAGTTGGAGATGAAGTGATGGTGTATTTGAGGAAGGAAATATTTCCAATTGGTACGTACAATAAGCTCAAGATGAGGAAGTTTGGACCCTGTAAGGTTTTGAAGAAATTTGATTCAGGAAATGCATATGAAGTAGAGTTACTAGATGGCATAGGTATATCACCTATATTCAACATTGCAGATCTACATTGGTATCATGAAGGAGAATTCAGTGAAGACAATAAAGCAAAATTGGAGAAGTAATTCCCTAAACAACAATCAAATGAGATAGAAGAGATTTTGGATATCAAAGATGAGAGGAAAATGCGTGGAAGACAGTATAAAGAATATCCTGTGATGTGGAAAGGCATACCAGTGGAGGATTCTTCTTAGATTTCCCAGGCTAAGGTAGACCATATTGGTTTTCCTTTAGCCCCAACAAAGTGAGGGACTCACTTTTCAAATAACCTCAGATGTATGATGCAGGAGCATCCTTGGTTCTTTGCAATCCTACATCAACCAAAAATATTTTTATTTCAGTTTTGTTCTTGTTCAGTTAAAGTTGGAAGATTCAACATTTCATCATATTTTCTCACTAGACCCTATGGATTTATGTTTTCATCAAGGAAATGTTTATTTTCCTTATTCCAAGATTTCATAACGATTGGATATTTTTCTAGCAAGTTATCGCTCCCAAATTAAGTCACAGTTTCTTGAACCAGTACTAGAATAGTTTCAAGCCTAACGATTAGTTTAATCTCTTGTGGATCCTTGTGGTGTGTTCCAAATTGTTTCGTGGAGTGTCCCATACCTTAATTATTGGTCCACACTTCATCCTATGCACCTTTCGAGGAGAAATTAAAATTTAATCCCAATCTATTTCAAGCACACGTTATGTTTCCTTCGTCAAAGATTGTAATGATCTTTGGCCAACGTAGAGGATTCTATATCTCTGTATATGATATAAATCATTGTAACAAATCATTAGGAATTAGTTAAGAGAGTTAGGAATGAATATTGGTTTTGATATGTAAGATTTCATCTCGAATTAAGGATCATATAGGAATACTATATTTTGAGCATGTTATATCAGGCGTGTGAGCCCAATCTATGAACCTGGGATGTTGTCGGCTGATTGGAACTAAATTTTCTGGTAATTTGAATGTTTGAATCTACATTTTCCTCCATACTTTGTGTTGCTTCTATTGTGTAACTCTTGCTGCATGGTCTGGACTGTTCTCTTTGAGAACCCTCCTACCATGATTGAACCAAGATCTTCATCTCATCATTGCAAACTTAGGTATCATAGTGCATAGTTTAGTAGGAAATGGGCTTCAATACTTTATCGCAATTGCTACTACTTGTTAAGAAACTTTTATGCTCAAGCTAGGAGGATCCGAACATGTCTAAACATTCCCATCCATCCTCTCATCTAAATCAAACATTGGTTCTTTAGGATTTGAACATTTTAGAGTTCTAGCATCATTCTCACTACCTTGGTCTTGTCAAAACAAAGTTTCACTTTAAAGTCAATATTGGGTCAAACACCTCACTCATCCCTTTCATCAAAATTTCATCCTTCACTAACCCAAACTTTGCAAAATTTTGAGTACACCAACACTTTGTAACTTAAACATCAATCAAATTAACTACTAACTTGGCTACTTATATGTGAAATGTATCCTTTTCCATGCACTTAGCTAAGTTAGTTATCATCTATGAACTAGTTTATCTTGAAGGTCACAATTCTACCCTAAATATTTCCAAGTTCATTAACATCTTTTATCCTAACATCAAAACATCAAATTTAAGTCAAAAGTGTTGTCTCAAAATGTTTCCAAAGATCACTTCCTACATCACTCATCTTTTCATCCCCCATTATCATCATTGCTCCAAAAAGACTTAGAGCATCCCTTTTACCTAGATTTGAGTCAACTAGAGAGTTCAAATATTACAAAACTCAACATAACTCTCCCATAGTTGACACAAAATTTATGGTAAAGACAAGATCGCAACACAAGAGAATCATGGAGAAAACTAAAGTTACATTTACCTCAAGTGATCCAAATCCTTTAGAATTTGATCCTAGAAGTCACATTACCCCATCACAACAACCTTCATCTCCTTCAGGACCATATGAGATTGAAGATGTCACAAATAATCCATTTGATATTATTAGGGAATAAATTATGGAACATAAAGCCTTTGAAAATGTAGCTCCTATCTCCCCGATGTTTGTGGCACAAAATTTAACACAAGGTTTCACAACTCCATCGCTAGGGATAAATCAAACCTACATTCCTAGTCTTGCAACCATCCTTGCTAAATACTTTGGTCACACTTCACCATTTGAAAGTACACTTGTGGGTACCCTTGACACTAATCCTCCACCTCCAACAACTGCTTGGACACCTAATTTTGGTGCTCCTCCTATTCCCGAAGCTCCAAAAAACCTACACACTCCTTGAACTTCATTATTCCACAACCATTTCAACATTTCAGGGATACCCTTCTTCATCCGTACCTATGAATACCACAAGTGTTCCCACCATCAGGAAAAGCGGTATAGACCAAGTATCTCAAAAAACACACAAAGGCATGTCAATACCATATCACAAAACCAACCCATAATGAAAATAGGGACATCTTTATCCAACCCTCCGGTGGGTTCATCCATTCCATCTACCATTTCCACCTCATCCAATATCAATCCACCTCAAAAAAATCCCTTGGTTACAAGTTCTATCAATCCAAGAAGTACCTTGATTACAAATCCCTTGTTTACATATTTGGAACAAGGAAATCCTCAAAACATGGTACAAGGAATTTCAATCAATGGACTCAAGGTCCTAGTATGTCATTTCTAGTGAAAAATCTAATGACATTATCCTCATCTTTTCCCACAGTTCCCTTTCCAAATCAATTAGGACCTCAAACATACATTCCTCCACCTCATTCTACCATCTTACAAGGAATGTTGAATCAAGGGAACCCTCCACCTCTCATCAGCAATCCATTACCCACTCCAAACATCAATATTCATAATCCTTCACATATGTCTCAACAACCACCTGATACCACATTGCAAGAACATGCCTTAGCTTTATAACAAGCACAACAAGCCTATCAACAATTCATCCAACAACAACAAGTAGCCTTAGACACTCAACAAGAATCCTTAGCACAACAACAACATCAAGCTCAACAAGAAGCCTTAGCACAACAACAAGAACAAGCTCAACAAGCAACCTTAGCACAACAACAACAAAAATGACAACAAGCAACCTTAGCAGCACAAGTCAAGTAACAACAACATCAAGCACAACAAGTAGCTTTATTAGCATATCAACAATAACAAGCTCAACATCAATCCTTACTAGCTCAACAGTATGCCCAACAATAGCAACAAGGTTCTTATTATAATCCTCAACAGAACATCATCAATCCAAATGCATTAGGAACATATACATCAATACCCCCATCATCTTCATAGAATCTCACACCACCATACACCCCATACAACTCATCTGTCATCCCACCATATGTTCCTCCACCCAACCCACAAGACAATCTAGCATCACAATTGAAGTAATCTCACAAGAAATGTAGGACCTTTGCATGGGCAAGACCAAGCAGCCCCATACACAGAACTTGTGTCCTTATCCATTTGACTGAAACATAGCAATGATACCATTCCCTCCTAGTTTTGAAATCCCCATATTTGACAAATATAAAGGGAGAGGAAATCGTGTGGACCATATCAAAGAATTTAACATCATGTGCATGAAAGTGGCTTATAATGATTCATATCTAATGCGCCTCTTCCCTCAAAGTTTAATAGGTCATGCTATGGATTGGTTTTAACATCTACCTCCTAGCATCAAAACTTTCCAAAAAATTACTGATAAATTCATTGATCACTACTCCTTCAATCTTGGCATGGATGTTAGTCTAGAAGAATTATACACTCTTAGACAAAATCAAGGCATAAATTTTACTAATTTCTTGCAAAGATGGAGACAAAGAGCTACTAAAAGCAAGTGGCCTCTTCCCAACGAACAAGTCATGGCAATCATCAGATCCAATCTGGATCCAAATCTATCATTCCAATTGAAAATGTAATGCATCACATCATATGATGAAGTTGTCCCTAGATCCCTTAACATTGAAAGAGCTCTAATCTCACAAGGAAATACTCAAGCTTATAAAGATAATTGTCCTTCAACTAGTTTGAATGAGAAAACTCATGTCTGGGCTAAGAACAAAAACATAGCAAATGATGGTGTGGTAGATGCTAAGGTCATACTGAGTGCTCCTAGGCCTAACAACAATCAAGTTGCTAACATCTAGCCAATTGCACAACAAACACCTCCTCAAAAAATCATATCAATAACACTGACATGCTACAAAGGCAAACCACTAACAGGAATAATTATCCCAAACGCAAGTACACACAGTTATTGGAACCCATCAAAATGATCATGAAGAAGTTGGTAGAGTCAAATTTGATAACACTTCCCAAATTTGAAAACTACCAACAACCACAAGAGGAGCTATCCTAGTACAACGAGCATGATCTTTGTGACTTTTAAAATCAAAGGACATAAAACAACAAACTGCATGAAACTTAAGAACATCATCCAAGACCTCATCAAAAGTGATACCATATCTGTTGAGGTACCGACCAAGAATCAGGATCTTAAGATATACAAGAACCCTATGTCAGATCATAACAAAGCAAACAAGAACAACAAAGCTAAGGATTACACCAATGTACAACATACCTATTCCAATTTATTCACATCCTACGATAGCGTTATTACTGTTGTCACCATCAAAGGAGCTAGTACAGAATGTGGAGTCACCACACGATGTAGAAAAATAACAATTCAAGGAATCTCATCTCAATCTAGGACATAACCTACTTTTCCCACATATAATCCTAGCAAGTACAATCTTCTAGATCACCTTAAGCAGACCCCCATAGAAATATCAATCTTAGAGCTCTTAAGGTTATCCCCCACACATAGGGAAATACTAGAAATATCCTTGTCTGAATCATCCGTTCTTGAGAACATTGATACCAATAAGTTTCAAGCTATGGTAGGCCACATCACCAAGAATCTTCTCACTTTCTCTAATCAATACCTACC
This sequence comes from Sequoia sempervirens, assembly GCA_007258455.2. Taxonomy (NCBI): domain Eukaryota; kingdom Viridiplantae; phylum Streptophyta; class Pinopsida; order Cupressales; family Cupressaceae; genus Sequoia; species Sequoia sempervirens. The sequence goes on from VDFB02000003.1 coordinate 726,820,320, forward strand.
ATCACAACCATCTCATAACCATGCTTTACATCTTGAGGTTTTCATTCATAAAAGCAAGGTAAAAAGAGTCTTGGTAGATGGAGGTGTTGGTTTGAACATTTGTACCTTGCAGTGAATCAAAAATCTAGGCTATTCAGAAGATACTATTGAGAAGACAAAGAGTACCACCATCAGAGCATATGACAACCAAGAATGGGTATCACAAGGAATCATTGCACTTCCCATCCAAGTGGGACCTCTTATTACAGAAACTACATGCCAAGTGCTTGATCTTGATCTTCCAGGCTATAACATACTACTTGGCCGACCATGGATCCATGCTCTAAAATTTGTAGCCTCGATGTATCATCAGTGTGTGAAGTTTCCTTTCAAAGGAAAAGAAATCACTATCCATGGAGATCCCGAGCCTTTTTACTATTGCAAAATTATTGAGGCCAAGTTTTATAAGATACCCCAAATACCCAAAAATGATGAAGGACCTACACCATCAAGCTCATTTGTTGACCCATCATCCTTAGCCTCTACTTCAGCAACAAAAATTCCCATTGTGTAGAGTATAATATATGTCAAAGCAGTGATCCAGGATGATGGTTGTGGAAACTACAAACTATTGAAAGACACCTTTGTCTTGGGAAAGTTACCTATTTCTCCTCAGTCACATGGGAAACCCACGTCTAGCACCAAAGAACCCAAAACAATCAAGATGGAAACTACTACCTTCACCAAGTGGGGGGATTTGAATCAAGAAGATGTCAATGAGGAAGATATCTCTAAATTCCTCTATCAAGATGAATGACCTATCCCTATTCTTCTCATGGAAGATGATAACAAAGGCCTATAGCTCATGAAAAATTGGGGATGTAACAAGAATGAAAAGATAGGATAGAATGATAATGGTTTACTAGAACCCATCGTTCCTGAGAAATGAATGAAGAATCTTAGTTTGGGTTGTACTACTAGCAAGGTCACACTTATTGGCAAAGTTACTTTTGCTAAACAAGATGAGGCTTCCTCTTGGTCACCTACATTGTGTGATACAACCTTAGATGACTTTCCCCTTGATGTTGTTGACCTATTTGAGAAAAAAATACCCTCTTTAAGATATCCATAACATCCTTTGTCTCAAGCAACCAACCAACTGAAATAAGCCTAGTATACCCACAACTCATTGACATGGACCAACAAGGACCATCAATTCTAGATTTATTCAAAAACAATGAAGCAATATCAAAATTCATGGGACTCTGTGACAAATAATCATGGTCATATCACAAAGCAAGCTTCGATATAGATCTCGACATAGGGGCATACTATGGGGAGATGATTGAATCCTTCAGTCACAAAATTAATGAAATGCAACTAACATGCATATCCTTGAGTGAAAATCACCTAGTGGCACTCTCTGATCCTAAAATAGTAAAAACAAAGGATGAATTTGATGGTGAAAACCTCTCTGAGGTGCCCAAGGATGAGGGATTCAATCTCCCCCTTAGTGAAATGCATCCAAAGAAGTCAGCAGTACTGGCAGAAAATGCTACTCCAGTCAATGTGGGAGCAAAAGAAGCACCTAAGATCACTTTCTATGTTGAATCATTTTTGGATGAAGAACAAAAGAACCTAACAATATTCCTCAAAGAGTGAAGAGCCAACTTTGCATGGTCATACATAGATATGCAAGATATTGATCTAGAAGTGGTTGTATATCACTTAGCAGTTTATCCTGAAGCTAAACTTGTTAAAAATAAATTAAGAAAGATGCACCCTCAAATAGCACTCTTGGTCAAACTAGAATTAGAAAAGCTTCTTGAAATTGGATTCATCCAACTGATAGATTATCCTGAGTGGGTTTCAAACTTGGTACCAATCTCAAAACCCACTTGGGGCATTAGAATCTATACTGAATTCAGAGACCTAAACAAAGCATGCACAAATGATGATTTCCCTCTTCATAACATCGATCTCATTGTGGACTTAACAGCAAGGCATGAAATTCTATCACTCATGGATGGTTTTTCATACTAGAATCAGATCATAATCACCAAGGAGGATCAACAAAAACTGCATTCACTTGTCCATGGGGAACCTATTGTTGGAATGTGATGCCATTCAAGTTAAAGAATGTAGGAGCAACCTATCAAAGAGAAATGACCCTCATCTTTCAAATATGATCCAAAAAATAGTTAAATATTATGTGGATGATATTTTGGAAAAATAAAAGAAGAGAAATGAGCACATACAAGTCTTAGGACTTATCTTTGATAGGCTTGAAGAATACAAGGTATGACTAAATCCAAAAAAGCGTGCCTTTTGGGTCACATCAGGGAAACTTCTTGGCTTCATTGTCTCATAAAGAGGGATAAAAATTGATCCACCAAAGGTAAAATCCATCCTAGCTATGGAACAACCACAAACACTGAAGCAGATGAGAGGGTTACAAGGCAGATTGCAATCTATCAGAAGGTTCATACCACAACTATCAGATAAAATTCACCCTTGTTCGCATCTTCTCCATAAAGGGATAACCTACAAGTGGGATGACAAATGTGATGAATCTTTCCAGTAGATCAACGATTATCTACTAACACCTCCAGTGCTTGTGCCACCAATACCAAACAAGCCACTGATTTTATATATCTCAAAAACACCAGCAGCACTAGGAGCTCTTTTAGCACAACATGATGAAAACAAAAAAGAAAGAGCCATCTACTACATCAGTAGAACCTTGGTGGGCTATGAAATGAACTATTCACCAATTGAGAAGGCATGCCTAGCAGTAGTTTTTGCTTCACAAAATTTTAGGCACTACATGTTGTCACATAAAATCAAGCTCATTGCAAAGATTGATCCATTAAAATATATGCTATCCAAAGCAACTCTCACAGGATGAATGGCAAAATGGGTGATGATCTTAACAGAATTTTATATAGAGTATGTGGAGCACAAATCAATCAAAGGAAAAGTGATCGTATACCAACTAGCAGAAGCACCTATCTATGTAGACAAACCTTTGATATTTGAGTTTCCTAATGAATTAGTGTTCCTTATCAATCTCATAGCTCAGTGGAAGATGTACTTTGATGGATCGTTCACCCAACATGGATTAGGAGTAGGCATTCTTTTCATCACCCCCCAAGGTGATTGCATCCCAAAATTATACAGGATATCATTTCCATGTACCAACAACATTTTTGAGTATGAAGCCTTAATCATAGGTCTAAAGATAGTAGTTCAATGGTAGATTCAAGAGATGAAAGTCTATGTAGACTCATAGCTAGTTATCAACCAAGTCAATGAAGACTATCAAACTAAAGATGACAAACTCACTCCTTATAAAAAGATGGTACAGAATCTCAAGAACTCTTCATAGACATAAAATTTGAGTAAATTATCTACATGAACAATAGATCAGCAGATGCCATGGAAATAATCAAATCACTGTTAAACATGTTGAACAACATCCTCCAATGTGAATTCTTGGTAGAACAACTTCTCATACCAACTTTCAAAATCCCTGAATGTAAATTTGTGTGTGTCATTGTTGGTCTTGGATCCACATGGCATCATGACATCTTTACATACCTTAGCAGAGGAACCCTTCCATCGAATATTACCCCAAACCTTAAAAATACCTTTGTTAAAAAGGCATCTCGATTCATGATCCTAGGTGATACCCTTTACCATCGAAGCATCAAAGGGACATTAGTATGATTTATTAACCAAGAGAAAGCCTTAACTACTTTAATATAAGTACATGATGGCATATGTAGGTCCCATTCTAGCAATATGAAATTAGCTAAGAAATTGTTGAGGACAGGGTACTATTGGCCAACCATGGAAAAAGAAGCTCATCAGTATGTGCACAAGTGTATCCAGTGTCAACAACATGGGGATATGATTCATGCTGTAGCTGAAGAATTACAACCAATGATCACACCATGGCCTTTTTTAAAATGGGGACTTGACCTCATGGGAAAAATCACTCCAACCTCATCCAATGGCCACAATTTTATCATAACTACCACTAAGTACTTTACTAAGTGGGTAGAAGACATTCCTATGATCTACATAATGGGAAAACAGATTTCAAAGTTTATCCTGAATTACCTTATCTATTGTTATGTGTTCCAAAAACTCTCATTTCATATAATGGAACCCCCATTAAATATAATTATATGAAAGAGTTTTACCAAAGATTCAATATCCAACACTGATTCTCTACCCCATACTATCCCCAAGGTAATGGCCAAGCTGAGGCTACAAACAAAACTATCCTAAAAAATCCTAAAGAAAACAGTTAATGAAGTTGGTCATTATTGGTATATGTAGCTAAATCCCACTCTTTGGGCTTCTTGAACCAGTATCCACACACCTATAGGTGCAACCCCTTTTCCCCTAGTCTATGGATTAGAAGCCATCTTGCCTATTGAGGTTGAGCTCCCATCATTGCAATTATCCTTGCAGAACTTGATTATAGAGGAAGAATTCAAAGTGTCTTGGCTAAATGAACTAGAATTCCTGGATGAACATCATCTTGATGTCCTCAATCATTTGCAAGTATACCAGAATTGACTGAAACAAATCTATAACAAAAGGATCAAATGTCAATCGTTCCAAGTTGAATATGTTGTCATAAAGCAGAATGAGAAGAATCTTCCAAATCAAGACATCAAAGGAAAGTTTGAACCTAACTAGTTGGGTCCCTTTGTCATCATAGCAAGCTATGGATCAGGAGCATACCAACTGTCAACCCTTGAAGGTGAACCCTTGCAGAATCCAACCAACAACTTGCATCTCAAAAAATTTTATGCCTAGTCTTGAAGGGTGTAAATCAAAAAATACAAAAAAAACAAAAATGATCAAAATCCAAAAAATAAGAGAAAAAGGACTGAAAAAGTAAAGAAAAAAATTGTCCTCTAGTGAAAACCACTTCAATGGCTCTTTGGGCAAGTACCTTGGTGAAAATCGAGCAAACATACGCCTTGCATAAATAAAGAACCTCTATTCTTTGGCTCTTTTGTCCTATCATTCTTTGCATCGCCATTTATCCCTCATCTGCATCCTTATCATGGCTTGGAACTATGAGGTATCATGATCTCTTTAGCACTACTTGGCATATTCCAAAGGTCAATATGTCCTTCCTTTATCAAAGTAGTCTAACATATCATACCAGGGGAATTTCATTATGGGTCATATCGAGTTCTTGTATATCTTGTGGTCATCAAAAATCTTATAAAAAAACACCAAAAACATTTAGAAAATATTGTCTCATCATAAAATCCAAAAACATTCAAAATTGTGTATAGTCAAAATCCAAAACATCCAGAAAACATCAAAACCCTAAAAATGTCAAACATCAAAAATCCAAAAAATAGAGTCCCTTTGTTGAGCTATGTTGTCTTTGAGCTTTAACATTGGCAAGGCCATCATTGATGTTCCCCCGAGACACCCTAGGTCAGTCCTTTAGTCGTCTGTCATAATAAACTGACGCCTTTCATCTGTTCATATATTCATCTTGTAAAATGGGTCAAGTTAGTCGAACTACGTGGTCTTTGCATGTATAACATAGGAAAGTACAATCTTTGATCAGCTCCTGAGGCCCCTAGGATAGGTCTTTAGGTTAGGTTCTTCATCAAAACTTGGAAATTCTCAGAAAACCCCTAAACATTGGTAAAACCCTTGAAAACCCAAAAACATCCAAATATCTCTAAAACCCAAAAACATTCAAATATTCCAAAAAACACAAAAACATTCAAAAAATGGAAATCAAAAAACAATATAAAACATTCAAAAGACCTAAAAAGCCTCAAAACAATCAGAAAACCCTAAACAACCTCAGAAAATCTAAAAATCCTAAACATTTGCATAAAATTTCAAAAAGACCAAAAATAGCCTCAAAAACATTGAAATATTCCAAAAAATCCAAAACCACCCATCCCATCTCGCTTTCACCCGCGATAAAATTTCACCCATAATAAATCAATCATCACCTTCACCCTTTGGAAAAACAAGTAGAAAGCAAGAATAGAAACTCGTAAAGTGCAAACCTAAAAGTCTAAATCACAGGTAAATACGTCAATGAAGTTTATGTCAATGACTTATCTTAGCATCATTATCCCAACATCAAACAACCTCTGATCAGCATGTCCTAGCGTGTATCCTTCCTGCGATGGAAATTAGTAGCAAATATTAGTTTAAGCTAAACTTAAACTAGGCAAGAGATATAGATAACACTAGCTGTTTGTCTTTGATCTTTTCTCATGATTTATCTTAAATGACCCATTCTGAGGACCTCTTGATGATGTCTATCTAAACGATTTAGAGAGAAACGAATGGGGCATCGATCATTATATTTTTTTTGTTGTGCTTGTGGGTACTCTTGTAAAATAATCTTGGCGCATACTTGCGTAATTGTTTGTAGGAAGGTCGTTTGGAGTATGTTGTTGACTATTGTGTTTGCTTTGGTCTAACATATTTTAAGCTTCTAACTTGCATTCCAACAAGGTTTATGTATATCAAGATGTGAATAATAACTATCCTATCTTCCTATCGAGTCAAATTCCATTACACTAGATACAATGTCATCTTGGTTATTAATACCTTGATGCATCGTGTCTATGTGTTATATCAAACAATAAGGAGCGACAAAAAATCCTAATCGTGAACTGTGAGCATCTCATCTTGCATTTTCATTGTCTCATCACCATCCCTAATAAAGTCTTGATGGATCATGGACTTGTTGGATCTTTTGAAGCCATCAACAAAATCAATAGTCACTCATTATTTATTCTTCTATCTTCCCTCCACACTAACCTAGTATCACGATAGTCAACAAAAACATCATCAATGCATCCATCCTGCATCCACAAACCATCAACATACATACATCTCATAATCATAGCATAATCATAACATCCATCTCATAATCATTATGCATCATACATTTAGCATAATCATTTGAGTTGTGATGAATGATATAGATTTATTATTCTAAGCATCTTAAATAATTGCATATCATAAGCATTTGCATCCATACATCCACATGCATACATTGTCATCATAAAAAATGCATAGAAAATACACAAAATGAAATGCAACCACATCATTTGCATTGCATATCATTCATTCCATGGCATATCGTGAAAAGATACTGAAAAAGAACATAACATTATCCATTCTATCATGATCATTGCATATCATATAGACATAAGTTAAATGCATCCATACATCATCAAATATAAGTATCTCATCCATCCATACATGAAATAAAGTGAACACATCACGACATGAATCATCTGTATCTATATCATATATATATATAAAGAATGTCATGGTGCAAAATCTGGATCAGTGTATGTATAATGATCCAAAGAACAATATCCACAAGGCTATCAAAAAGGGGCCCATGAATGTATATCTATGATAAAGAATGGGGAAAAAAAATCAAAAAGTGTTTGTACATCAAAAGCTATCCCTAGTGTTTACTACCCTCTCCAGCCTATCTCTCAGGTTGATCCTCTGCTCGCGGTTGTGCATCACTGCACTATGAAAAATCAAGTTTTCTCAATGTCGTTGGTATATCATGATGATAATGTTGTCTATAATATGTGGCCTTTGTAACAACCTCTTTGTAAAACCTCGCTAAAACAATTTGACCATGAGTCTCCACCATCATAGCCTCAATTTGCTGGTGCCTGGAAACCTCCTGGTCTCTCTCAGTGGTCATGGAATGTACCCGCTGGAAAGCCTGATCTCTCTCAGCTATGATAACCACCACTTACTGCCATGCCTGGTCTCACTCAGTAGTAATACCCAAAATCTATTAGCAGGCCTGATCCTGCTCACTAGTCAATGTTTGCACCTATTGTTGTAGTTGTTGTATCTATTCGTCCCTCACATCTGGTGTGGTGGGGCTACCTGTGGTTGTACCTATGGTTGTACTTGTGGCTACTGAGGAGGCTGTTGTTGTACAACTGGGGGAGCCCCTAGAGCTTTCCCATCCTGGCCATCTTGACCACCCTATCCTCTGCCTCTCCTTGCTCCCCTGCCTCCGAGCCTCCCTCATGGAGGAGCACCTATCGGATCTATCAATTGTCATGGGGGAACAAACCAAGCATCATATGCAGGCGTAGTCTGAGCTACCTCTTGTCCCTAATTGTACACCCAAGGTTGATTTGTTAATTTCTAGAAGCTCTCGATTATCTCAGGAGCTAGAATGGTTAGTCCCCATATGGGAACCTCTCTGGCCGATCTCACAAAAATGGCCCTATACACATCATCAGGTCTATCTTGGACCTCTCCAAACTGTCGGGATACCTTGTGTAGTAGATATTACTCAATAATATGATGCTCACAACCTTGCATGTATCGGGTCTTCCTAGCAAAGTATAGTTGTTGTCTATCATCAAACCATAGCAACATCTAAAGCCATGAGCGCAAGTGGAAAACTATCATGTCATCAATCACCCATTGCTACTATGGGAGCCCAATCTGTCTAGTGTGGCTCAAATTAATGGAACCTTTGTATCTCCAAATGATGGGATCATTTGGATCCATGTATGTCATTTGAACAATAGGTCAAAGCATGGTAATGTGCTCCTATGCCCAAATATGCAGCAAAGTCACCCCAACACCGATCGTTCTCCCATCATAGTAGACAAAATTATGTAAATCATGAAACAGGGAGGCTAGCATCATGGGCCCCCATGCAAAGAGTGTCCTCCTGTACAACATGCGATGCCATGCCAAGTGCTATCCTAGGCTAAATCCTCTACTATGTCTATCTAGGGCAACCAAACTTGAAATAATGGATGTGACAATCAATCTAAAGGTCAACACATGACCTTTGTATGACTTGAGGTCGATCTATGATGTGAACAAAGCAATTTGATCCATCTCCATAACCTCAAGGCATGCATCGAACTTGACATCAACATCATAAAGCACATGGTCACCATGTATGGGAAAACATAGTATACGCCATACATCCTCCAGGGTCACCATCGCCTCACCTGTCAGAAGGTGGAAAGATGACATCTCACTATGCCATCTCTTGCATAGAGCAGTCATCATCGCAAGATGTGTCTAAATCACAAGTGCATACATGATATACCAGAGGTCAATCTCTCCCAAGTGCTCGTGGCGCAACTTTGATAAATCGTCAAGTATCTCCAACATGGTAGGTCTATGCTCCCACGTCATCAATAGTGGAAAGACCTCCTACATCCACAAAGTGCACGACATCAGGAAATCAAGAAAATTTGAATCAATTTGAAATTTGCAACTCAAAAATCACAAAAGCGTCGTTGTTTTCAATAGCATTGCTATATTCAAATTTCAAATTGTGATGCCCAAAGAATTTAAAATTTCACATTGCAACATGAGTTGCCAAACACATGGGTATTGCGTTTTAATCTATGGCATACCCTAACCCTAATTTCTAAATCAGCAAGTGTGTCGCTAAACAAGCATGTGTTGCCATTTAAAATTAGAAACCCTAATTTTAAATCATGAATAGCATCGCCATATAAAAATGCATCGCTATAATTCATTTGAGCATCGTCAATTTCAATTTAGGCGTCACTATATAGCGACACCGCCAAAGATTCTTTGAAAGTGTAATAAATGCATCAAAAAGTCAAATTTCAAATCAAGTTTGGAGTTATATACCGGTGGTCCTGCACTTGGAAGCCACTGGAACTCTCAAACTCTGTTGGAGATGTGCTTGGAAAGCTCTCAATGTGCCATTTCGTTAGAGGGTCAGAGCTCAAAATAGCAAGAATTTCTTAAGTGTGAATGCACAAATGAATTGAAAGTGACCCTTCTTGGCTTATTTAAGCTAGAAAATTAGAGTTTTTTGCCCTAATTTAACCTTGAAGATAGGGTTTATCATCATTTTCACTAATTTTTCCAAATTGGACCTTATTTTGCATTTTTTTTTGCATTTTTGTTATAATTCTTGCATCCTAGAGCCTTTCTGGAACCTTGGGACAACTTTTCACCTTTATCGAGAAATCAACCCAAAATTCAAAATTTTCACCTAATTTCTTAAGGGGGTAGGGAATTAGCTTTATCCTTCCGTTGGGGCATCTAAAAAATTAGAATTTTATTTATTTATTTATTTAAGTAGCAGTTTTAATCTAAAGAGCATTATTCTTTGAACTGAAGCAGCAAATACCTCGCTTCAAAGAGGGGAAAAATGTAGACACTGAAAAATGTCTTAATCGACATCATACACTCGAAATAGATTTACTAACATAATTTCCTCTTTAAACCCATCCTCTTTTCACTTAATTAATTAAATTATCCTAGCTAATTAATTAATTGCATCATTTTCATCCATTAACCTAATTAATTTAATCGGGTTAATTCATCCCTTTTCATGCTAACATTTTATCTCGTTAAATTAAATAAATCAAAACATTTAATTTAATTCCCTAATTCATTTTATTTAATTAAATAACCCTAAGTTATTTAATTAAATATCATCTCTCTCTTCTCCCCATTTATTAAATCATTTAATTTAATAAATATTACCTTATTCCTCCAAATCCCCTAATTGCATAATTAAACCTTGTTTAATTAGCAATTAAACTAACTTTCCTCTAAGCAAAGGGAATATTCCCATAGAATATTCCTTATCCCCTTTTTGCACAATTAATGCTTTATTTTAATTTGAAAAATGTCTTTTTCCTCACCCATGAGAATATTCCAAAAGAATATTCTTTTCCTTCATCATTTGTAAAAGGGATATTTTCACTTAGCTTCTTAAGAAAGTTTTAACCTTTAACCTTTTGAACAAGTCACCTTTGACCTGTGTGAGCAGGTCAAAAGTGTGTTTGTTTGAGGCAAGTGTGAACCCTTGATTAAATCTCATCATTCATTCTCATTCGTTGATGGGAATCCATGATCCATGTCTCTCACATCCTTCATCTTGGACCGTTGATCAATCTTTTCAATCTCAACCCACCATTTCTCATTTGCTTTCCTATAAATATGTCACTATTTGGACACAAATGGATCCATCTTTCAATTGCAAAGTCATGTTGTTGAATTCATATGCACTCACACTCATATTTCACTCACTTTTAGCTTATCTTAGTTAATATTAATTGCATCATAGCTTAGAGCATCCATTAATGGCTTCCATGCATCCATCTTAGTTTGTATATGAATTAGGGTTTTCATCTTTTAGCTTAGAATTAGCTTAGATTAGCTTAGAAATAGCATAATTAGATCATTTTTAGCATAAAATCATGGTAACTTAGCTTGCATCATGTTCATTTTTAGCATAAACTAGGTTTTCATACATCAATCACAATGGTTTCATCAATTCTCTTCCATAGAATCTATTGAAATAGGCTCACTAATCAGGAGATTGGAAAAGGTTCGTTGTTTCACATCAACACGACACCAATTCCAAAATGGGATAAGTTTCAAATGGGTTAGAGTAGGAATTTAACTATTTTCTTAGTTTGTAACTTTCACTTTCAATAAAATGCTTAGTTTAATCTTTTCAATTTGAATGATCTTGTTTGGTAGATGTAGGTTTATCTGGATAAATTATGCTTCAATTCATCATGGATTAAGTGTAATTGATCCCAACTAATGATCCTCATCTCACAGATAATATAGGTTAAAACGCACGCTCCATCCCCACAAAATATTGTTTGCTACTCCTCCATAACTTAGATGCATGAACAAGGCCTCCATTAAGATGTGTTCAACGTCCATCTATCACCACATGCATAGAAATGGTATAAATTTTTCTAATTAGTGGCATGGCCATTGACCTTTGCTCTAATGACCGTACATAAATGTGGCATGTGGTGTCATTGGGTATGACTCATTCAAGAGTGTAACACTAGCCCTCCTATACTATGGTCAATGATGTCTTCTCCTCAATCATGAACCTCTAACCCCATGTAGATCGTATCAAAATGTGGTAGACATCCTCCAATGTAACTATCATCTCCCTTTTTGGGAGCATGAATGTGGAGGTATCTGCATCCCATCACTACATAAATTCCATGAGCATACTAACATAGAAGTACATCTCTAGGAGATAAAATACCTAGTATATCCCCATCTAATGAATTAGTACAACCTCATCTGCTGACAAAGATAATGATTGGCTCCATAAAAGGGAAAACACTACTCCAAATAGACATTCTACTATCAATCTCTAATTATTTAATTCTATTATAAGAAAAGACTCATTTTTTGTAGTTTCTACCCAATGAGTAGCACACCCTTGGATGCCAACACTTTGAATGGATGAAATCATGTCATATATATGTTAGTGTGTAAAATGGATGCATGTGCATCCCATTCCCACACACTAGTTGAACACTAGCATGCTCAATGGATGCCAATGCACATGGTGTGGCCCACTAGGGTTAAAAAATCCTTTAAAAGTGCTTAAAATGGAAAAATTCACTCACCTTGTTGAGGAATACTCCCTACTCGACACCCTTTCGAAGCTCATCTAACTTAGGTTGAAGGAATTTTTATCTACATGAAATTTTTGCTAGACAATTACTAAAAAATATGACAATTTGGTAGGATGAATAGTTAAAAAAAAATTCCTATATACATTATAAAATTTATCTACAAATATACAATAATTTCTCCACAAGATGAACTAACCTTCTTCTTTTACCCCTACTTGAGTTGGAAAAAATATGAGGGTGCACACATTCACCCTTCTTTGAATATTCTTTTAAATTTTTGTTCTCCAAAAAACTTATTCTCTCTACATTAGTTTCCTTTGATTTTTTAAAATTGGCATATTTGATTTCATGGGACCTAATTTTTTTCTACCAAAAAACCTTGTAGGAATTTAGAACCAAATATTCTAAAATTCCACTAAACTCGAATCTAGGGGCATCATCAGTCCACTTAGCAAGTTTCTACATCCCCTATAATATCCTTTTTTGTGGTATCATTATTTTTTATAATTCTTACATTTTATGTGCTTTAGTGTAGCTTAGTTCTTATTGCAATTATCTTGCTAAATTCAAGGCAAAATGTAGCGTGAAAAATTATATACTAGTGAGATTTCACATTTACATTTTGAACTTACCTTAGGTTGTGTCTTAATGAAAATTTTTGATATTCTTGTATGAAATATTGTATCTTGCATTGAAAGAACATGAATTGTTACCAATTTGTGTGCCCAATTTAAATGTAATTCTCCTAGACAAGAGCATGATGTGTAGACATCTATGTGTTGTTTTGACATCTAACAAATTTTTGAAATTCAAAAGTGCACTTTTTGTGTGACTCATTTACTATGCATATCTTAATACTTGGAGGGGAAATTAATGTCTCTTCCCTCCCGTCCAAGCAAACAAAAATATCCTCCTAACCATTTCCAACAATTTTTTTATAATTTCAATATGCATAACTCTCTATTATCTTCCTTTGGGGAAAGTCTATCGAAATACTTGTAGGTATTACAACCATTGATAAAATATTTCTTATTGTTGTTCATTTTCTTTCCAATAGTAGTGATAATTTCTCAAGAAAGAAAGGGTTTTAGTTATACATCTATTACATTCATTGAGAATAACCTTGGCTATTAGAAACATTTCCATTGTATTCTTTGTTATTATTTATTGTTGCAAGGTAAATTTGTTGATACAATAATAAATCTATTTGTCATTTTATTTAGTCTTGTTTACATGCAATATTGGTTCTCCTCATAGACCACGGTTAACACCATTATCAAGCATTGTATCTTGATATTTTATTTTAATATTTAATGCAACTATGATTTAAAACCTTTTATCTATCATTTACTCTGGCTATTTGTAGAGGTTGAAATACCAAAATGAGGTTTTGACTAAGGAAAACCCATAAACTACCCCCAAAAAAATCATGTCTTTGTGTCTGTGTAGGTTGGGATGATTGTGGTACTCAACTCAAACATTCTAGAAAGTTTTGGAGTGACTAATGAAGGATGATAGTGCTACGTGAGGAAGTTCATGCTATGTGTTGGTATCCTATAAAAATCTTCTACATTTGGCACTAGGTTATCTTGTGTTTATATTTTTAGTTTTAGTTAAATAAATTTTAGTATCTCCAATATTCTTTGTACTTGTATATATTCTTCATTCTTATGCTATAAATCTCTTATTTTTGCATATAAATATAGGTATTTTAACATATTGAGGATATTATAAGGATTTGGTTGGAATGAATTAGTTATCGTTTTGTCATATCAAATTCCTTATGCTACATTATCATGTCCAAATGTTCTAATAAGATCATTTTTGTCATATTTTATGCAAGCTAAAATTGGTAAACTATTAGTGGAACTTGTAATCAATTTATAATTATATTGCATGTGTATGGTTGGATTTATGGGAGCCATCCCTAGGAGTATGTATACTACTATTATCTTTAGGTTCATGTATAATATTGTTATTATAAACCTAAGGAGAGGTATTACAATCAACTAATGTTAAATAGGCTTAGTGACAAGTTTTGAGGTTCATCACTGATGCAGAGCAAGGAGGGATTTGTTTTACATTCACAATTCAAGGTGTTTCAAACAAATTTCCAACCTTCAAAACCCTAACTCAATGAACACTCACAATTCTCTCAATTCACCTTGTAGTATTCCAATTGGTGTTCTTTGACCATAACTCTCAAATGAAATTATAAACCCACAAAACATTCACCATTTCAAATACCCATTTCCCTCTACTTTGACATATCAGGTTTGTGCATACATTTGTTTTGAAACATCAACCCCAAAAGTGAACTGCTATGCTGGAAATGGCTACAATTAGCTCTATTTTACAAAGCAAGTACCAACTAGAACTACTCTAAATCACAAATCTCCATTGAAAGATCACTAACAGGTTACAAACAACCAAAATCAACAACTTTCATCAAAAGAAACAACCACAAGTTCCTTGAAACACAAAACCCTTGTTTTGACTAGTTTCAAGAGGGTTTATTGAAACTAAGCCTTCCAAGTATCCTCTCTACAAAAAAACACTACAAAAATTCACAATAGGTCTGTACATGCTCAATCAACCTTTACAAATCACTGCCCAAGATTTTTCCAACCAAACCCATCCTCTAGCCACCAAATTAGGCTAAAACACATGAGATTATCAGCTAGGGCATCATCTCATTTCCTCAAAACCCTCATCCATACTCATTAAAAATATAAAAACAAAAAAACTACACCTATTTGTGCCATTCCACCAAGATATAGCATGATTCACTAGGTGAAATGGCTTAAAAGACCATTTTATAACTCAAACCCTCAAATAGGGTTTTACTAGACCATTTTCAGAAAATTGCTCACAAAATCCTTGAAACTTGATGAAATAAAATCACACACAAAAAAAAATCTCTTAAAAAATGTATCTACCCAATTCAAATCACCTTTTATCAATTTTCCTTAGTACAGGTCTGTACAGAACCCTATAGCAGTAGTTTACTAGTAGATTGTAGAGAACACAGTTTTTTATTAATGTTTCAACTTCAATACAAAGCTCCAACCTTGAATTGAGACTTTCTCAACATATTTAAACTAAGCACACCAAAAAATAACTAACTCAACTAACTCAAGTGACCATTTAAACTTCCTTGACCTTTGGGATTCCCACTTTTTGCATTTTTTGCATTTTTGCAACCTTACATTTTGACAACATTTGCAAGGTTCTACACCCTTTACAAAATGGAACCCAAATGACTAAAATTACATCAAGAATGGTCTATTATGACCTTATTGAATGAAAAAAGACTCAAAACACTCTAAACTCTATCAATTGACCATATTTACATGAGTTGATTTGGTGCCCCTGCACCAATCACATACTATTTAAGGTTGTTGAATATTTATGTATTGTTTTATCAATTATGATATCATTTTATTTTTATGGGTACATTTAGTAATTCCATCCTAGGTTTAGTTGAGCCTAAAGTATATTTTATTTTACCAACCACAAGAAATGATCCATTCATGCCATTTTCTAGGCATAGTTTTTCCCATCACCTTTGATGACATTATCTCTAGCCTAGGAGTTTGGTTCTATTAGTTAGGGTTTATGGAGATACATGTTTGACAACCATGTTCCATTCACTCATCTTTGTATCATATTCATTTTCACTTCTTCCATTTTCCTATCTATATTATTTTCATCTCCTAAAAGAGATAAATTATTTTGTTCATCAATCTTGAATACAAAAAAGTAGCCTAAATCCTAAATCCATAGGAAAGAATCATAATTTTATGGCACTTTCATTAACTTCATGACCATAGGTGCAACCATTTCACCTCTTAGGTTATTTATCATATCATTATTTTCTTATGTGACATATAAGGTGTCTTGAACTAATGCATGGGTTGGTTTTCTTCATGGTGCTACATTTCAATTCTATAGTTGATCATTAGCACTTCAATTGTCATGCAATATTTTACTCTAAGATTCACTTTAGTTTTTGAAGTGGGGTTTTATTTTTATATAAATATTAATAGTTAAATGGTTTGACAATAAAAATGACCCTTCATAGTTATAACACCTTATAATTATTAATATGTATCCCTAAAATTATGGGTATATCAAACAAATTATTACCATTACTTGAACTCCTCAAGCCATTCTTGGTAATATTAATATCTCATCATCTTGCTTTCCAATTTATAAAGTCCTTATTTGTCACTTTTCTATGACTTCTCTACCACTTGTACTTTGACATACATATTTTCATCAATAATTTATTATAGTATTGTTGGAAAAACAAGGACAGACAACTGAGAGGGGGGGTGAATCAGTTGTCATAGAATATTTAAACTTTTCAAACTTAACTTAATCACAGATCTGATGAATGAACAATAAAACATGAACCATCAGCACACCAAAAACACAAAGAACACCAATATTTTTACATGGAAACCCTGTTGGTGGAAAAACTACGGTGGATGTTAGTCTACAATATTATACCATGTTAAAGGTATAAAGAAGAATAATGGGAATGTACATTCATTCAGGCACACTGCCTAGAGCTCACTACTCAAATACAAGAGGGATCATTTCCCAAGGAAGACACAATGTCTTACAAAAATTTGGATTAGATCCGCAGGGTATGAACTGAGAAAATAGCTTCTACAAAAGCCTGATTACAGTTCTGGTTAAGCACAAAAACACTCCACACTTTGCTCAAACTTCTTCACACTCTGCTCTACAATCGAATGATTAGATCATTATTCGCACATTTTCTCTTCCTCTGCTCTCACACACACTTATGCACACTTCACTTTGCTCAAACAATCGCTCTTATATATCTGCAACATGGATTTGCATCAACAACTTCGTCGACCAAAATAGAATATGAAATATAAAACATATACACAATGTCAGCCCAAATTTACTAGTAAATTTCCAATGTGAATCAACCACCATCAGCCACAATGTAATGAAGACTTCAAACAACCTCCTCGAGTGTTCCAAACATTCAAATTTTAATCTCCAAGGATCCACAACATGTTACAACCACCATGTTGGCCAAGAACATAGAAACCCGAACACACAAGCGAAAAATCACCGACCACAAACACACCAATCAACGTGGATGGGAAACAAAAATAGAGCATGATCTAGAAGCATCCACAAGCATCAAGAAACATTAGAGAAGTATTTGCAACAACCAAAATTACTAGAATCACACCAAATTCAATCAGGAACACTAAATGAAGCCACAAAAAGACTGTTAGAATACAAATCTTCATAACTTGCTCAGAACTTCACATGGACCTCTGAAACTTCTAGTGGATAAACTAGATACACTCATCAAGAAACCCTTTAATCCACAATGATTGATCAATAACGTACAGATCAAGACACCTTCATGACCTTCATTGTTCCACTAACAACCTATAGCACTTCTTATTACAATTTTCTTAATATCCTCGAAATACACAACCTTCAATACAACAATGCTAATAGTGTTGACATCAAAGAAAACCACATATCAGCAACACAACCACAACATCCAAAAATCTCCCCCTTTGGCATTGATGGCAACACATGATGTGAAAAATACCATCACACAAAACTTACTCCTCCTTAGGTTCTGACTCTTCTCCTCAACTCTTCTCTTCCAGAAATATTTTTCACATTGCACTTCTCTCCCTTTGACATAAATGGAAAATATCTCTTCTATACAAGCTTTGAAACACATATCTGTACATCTGACTACTCCCCCTAAGTAGCAGGCACCACAACATCAATCCAAATCAAAATATGATCATGAAGTGCACGGATTGATGCAAACCAATGCATCTCTAGTTCATATCAAGAGGGGTAATCACTCCTAGCATCCCTCTGAGATACTCAAAGGTATCTTTTGGCAACGACTTGGTGAAAATTTTTGTAATCTGTTCTTTGGTAGGCACATACTCTAGTCTAACTTCTTTCTCACTTACTTTCTCCCTCAGAAAGCAAAACTTGATTGATATATGCTTGGTCTTAGAATGTAGCACCAGATTCTTTGATATGTTTATTGCACTTGAGTTGTCACAGTATATGGTCATAGGCTCATCATATACAACTGTGATATCTTTCAACATATGTTTCATCCACAACAGTTGAGTACAATTATTTGCAGCAGCAATATACTCTGCCTCAACAGTAGATAGGGAAATGGAATTCTACTTTTTACTCAACCAAAATACTGGCTTCTTCCCAAGGAAGAATGCACCACCACTAGTGCTTTTCCTATCATCTACATCTCCTGCCCAGTCTTCATTAGTATAGGCACTTAAGATAAGATCATCATCTTTAGGATACCAAAGCCAAAATCAACAATTCCTTTCAGATATCTGAAAATTCTCTTTACAATAGTCACATGAGATTCTTTTGGATTAGATTCAAATCTAGCAACCATACACACAACATTCATGATGTCTGGTCTGGTTTGAGCCAAGTAGATAAATTCGCCAATTATTGACCTATATCTTGTTTGATATTCCATAGGAGAATCATCATTTTGTGTTAACTTGCATCTGGTTACCATGGGTGTACCAACAGGCTTTGAGTCTTCCATGCCAAACTTCTTCAACAATTCTCTTACATATTTGGACTAAGATATGAAAATCCCATTGTCCAACTGAGTGACTTGCAATCCCAAAAAGAACTACATTTCTCCAATCATACTCATTTCAAATTCACTTTTCATTTCATCAGCAAACTTCATACATGGATCATCATCTCCTCCAAAAATAATGTCATCAACAAAGACTTCAATAATCAATTCTTTATCATGATCCAGCTTAAAATACAAGTTGTTGTTAGTAGTACCTTTTATTGAATCCAAGCTTTAGTAAGTATTTATCCAGTCTAGCCTACCAGGCTCTAGGGGCTTGCTTGAGTCCATGCAGTGCTTTCTTCAATCGAAAAACCATGTCTTCCTTATCAGTCAATTGAAATCCATCCGGCTATTCAACATATACCTCTTCTTCTAACTCACCATTTAGAAATGTTGACTTCACATCCATTTGATATACTTTATAGTTCTTATATGCGGCATAAGCAAGAAATAATCTTATAGCTTCAATTCTAGCAACAGGGGAAAATGTGTCTTTAAAATCAATACCTTCCATTTGTGAATACCCTTTACATACCAGCCTTGCTTTATTCTGAACCACTTCACCTTGTTCATTCAGCTTATTCTGAAAGACCCACTTAGTACCAATCACATTTTTGTCTTTAGGTCTAGGAACAAGAATCCATGTATCATTCTTTTCAATCTAGATCAATTCTTCCTTCATAACTTCCATCCAGTGTTCATCATTACAGGCTTCATTGACATTGTTAGGCTCAATCTTGGAAATCAAATAATACTCTTCTGCAATCCTTCGTCTAGTCTGCACACATTTATTCTTATCTCATATAATTTGATCTTCAGAATGATTTAGCATTACATACCTCAAAATTTTAGGATTCTCTCGCACTTATGGTTCTTCTATTCTTTCTTTTGCACTTCCACTTGTCTCTCCTTCCTAACTTTCTTGATTCAACGAAACAATTTGAGCTTGATTCTATGTTTGAGCATTCTTCCCTTTGTTTGTACTATCTTGCTAGTCATTTGAGTCATATCCACAGTATTTAGATGATCTAGAAAAGTCCTCATCAACTCTGACATTTGCACTTTCAACCATTTTCCTCAATCTTCTATTATAGCACCGGTAAGCCTTGCTTTTAGTAGAGTAACCTAGAAAGATTCCTTCATCGCTCCTTGCATCAAAATTTCCTATTTCCTCATCTCTTTTAATATAACACTTTCTTCCAAAGATCTTGAAATATTTAACAGTAGGCTTATAACCAAACCATAGCTCAAAAGGATTCTTACCAAAAATACCATTGAAATTTACCCGATTTAGAGTGTACACAACAGTGTTTATAGCTTCTCTCCAATAGATGTGAGGCACATTACTTTCCAACATCATTATTCTAGTAGCATCCAGAATTGTTGTGTTCTTTCTCTCTACAACTCCATTTTGTTGAGGGGTTCATGGAGCAGATAGCTATCTTCTGATTCCATACTCTTCACAAAAAGAATTGAACTCTCGGGAAGTGAACTCACCACCTCTGTCTGACCTTAGGAATTTGATGTTCAGACCTATCTCATTCTCTGCCATAGCTTTGAAACTTTTGAATTTCTCCAATGCTTCACATTTTTCTCTTAAGAAAGCAACCCATTTCATCCTAGAGTAATCATCAATAAGCAACATAAAGTACCTTTCTCCTTGTAGACTTCTGATTCTAGAGGGACCAAATAGATCAGTATGTACCTGCTCCAGTATTCCATTAGTATGATGTTTTCTCTGACAAGAAACTCTAGTCTATTTTCCCATCTGACATTCCTTGCATATTGTGTTAATAGGCTTTACTAGCTTAGGTAGATATCTTACTGCTTGAGTGGAGCTTACCTTGACAATGTTATCAAAATTCACATGACACAACCTCTTATGCCATAACCAGCTTTCATCCATTTGAGCAATCAAACAACTTACATTAGCACTCAGGTGAAAATATTACCTTTTGTCTTTGTACCTGAAGCAATTTCATTTCCAAAACTTTCAAGTATCCTGCATCTTCCATTTTTGAATTGAAGATTGTAACCCTTGTCCACCATCTGTCTAACACTCAACAGGTTATGCTTCAAGCCTTCAACATAAAGGAAATCATCAGTGTTATATTTACCACCAAGACAAATAGATCCTCTACCATGAATCACACCAACATTGTTATCTCTGAATCTTACAACCCCACTGTCATATTTCTTTAGATTTACAAATTTTCTTCTGTCACCAGTCATATGATGTGAGCATCTGTTGTCAATAACCCACTCATCTTTTTCTTCAATTCAGGTTGCAAGAGCTTCAACATTAGCAGATTCAGTAGCCACCAAACCATTTTCCTTGATAGCAATGAAAGCCCATTCATCTAAATTTCCATTTTCTTTATCAGATTCTTCATCAGTCACACCTTATTCAACATAATAGCATTTCTTTTGAAATCTAGGTTTGTAAGTTTTGGACCTAGGAACTCTTTCAGGACACCTTGAAGAAAAATGACCTATTTTGCTACAAGAGAAACATTTAATAGGAAACTTTCTTTTATACTTACCTTGTCCTCTGCCTTCTTTCTTCACAACCAATGCTTCTAGCTCTTCTACCTCTCTTTCTTCTTCTTCAAGTTGTTTCATCTCTTCCCCATACTTGAATGGCTTTCTAGAACTTTCTCCCAGATCATATCTTTGCATGTTTCTTCCAGATACAGAAGCATTAAATGCATATTCAATATTAGGGGAAGAATCACCAAATTCACTCAACTCAAAAGCAACAAGTTTACCAATCACCATATCCCTTGTTATATTTGTCACTGTTATGAGCTCTTCAATAGCACGAGCCTTTGATTTGTAAGAGGGAGGTAATGATCTGAGCACTTTAGCTACAATTTCTTGTTCATCCAAGGTACCACCAACACATCTAATACCCATCACAAGTTCATTTACTTTTTGCATAAAAGAAGAAATATTTTCATCTTCACCCATCTTCAAAATTTCATACTTTCCTTTCAAACTTGTTAGCTTAGCAACCTTCACAAGTGCATCTCCTTCATACAAAGTCTCCAACTTCTTCTAGATCTCATGAGTTGTCTTCAGATCCATCACATTTGTCATTTCTGAATTTGTCAGAGCACTCAACAAAGCTTTAATAGCCCTGATATTAGTCTTAGCCTCTTTAACCTCATTAGGAGTGGAAGGACCATTCTGAGGGATAACTTATTTGTTATTTGTAATCTTCTAGAAGGGTTCACCAATACACCTCAAATGACATTCCATTCTTTCTTTCCACAGAGGGTAATTTGTTCCATCGAATCTAGGATTGTCCTTCTTGTATGATGCCATCTTGGATCACCTCAAGCTTTTAAACTTCTTTAGAGGAACCTGCTCTGATACCAATTGTTGGAAAAACAAGGATAGACAACTAAGAGGAGGGTGAATCAGTTGTCATAGAATATTTAAACTTTTCAAACTTAACTTAATCATAGATCTGATGAATGAACAATAAACCATGAACCATCAGCACATCAGAAACACAGAGAACACCAATATTTTTACATGGAAACCTTGTTAGGGGAAAAACCATGGTGGATGTTAGTCTAAAATATTATACCTTGTTAAAAGTATAAAGAAGAATAATGGGAATGTGCATGCATTCAAGCACATTGCCTAAAGCTCACTACTCAAATACAAGAGGGCTCACTGCCCAAGGAAAACACACTGTCTTACAAAAATTTGAATTAGATCTACAGGGTATGAATTGAGAAAATAGCTTCTACAAAAGCCTGATTACTATTTCGGTTAAGCACAAAAACACTCCTTCAGACTTCGCTCAAACTTCTTCACACTCTACTCTGCAATCGAATGATTAGATCATTATTCACACATTTTCTCTTCCTCTGCTCTCACACACACTGTCACACACACTTATGCACACTTCACTTTTCTCAAAAAATCGCTCTTATATATCCGCAACATGGATTTGCATCAACAACTTCGTTGGCCAAAATAGAATATGAAATATAAAACATATACACAATGTCAACCCAAATTTACTAGTAAATTTCCAATGTGAATCAACCACCATCGGCCACAATGTAATGAAGACTTAAAAAACCTCCTCGAGTGTGCAAAACATTCAAATTTTAATGTCCAAGGATCCACAACACGTTACAACCACCATGTCGGCCAAGAACATAAAAACCCGAACACACAAGAGAAAAATCACCAACCACAAACACACTGATCAACACAAAAGAGCAACAAAGATAGAGCATGATCTAGAAGCATCCACAGGCATCAAGAAATATCAGAGAAGCATCTGCAACAACTGAAATTACTAGAATCACGCCAAATTCAATCAGGAACACTAATTGAAGCCATAAAAAGACTGTCATAATACAAATCTTCATAAATTGCTCAAAACTTCATGCGACCTATGAAACTTTCGGTGGATAAACTAGATACACTCAGCAAGAAACCCTTTAATCCACAACGATTGATCAGCAATGTACAGATCAAGACACCTTCATGACCTTCATTGTTCCACTGACAACCTGTAGCACTTCTTATTACAATTTTCTCAATATCCTCAACATATATAGCCTTCAATACAACAATGCTAATAGTGTTGACATCAATGACAACCACATATTAGCAACACAACCACAACATGCAAAAATCTCCCCCTTTGGCATTAATGGCAACACATGATGTGAAAAATGCCATCACACAACAACACTTACTCCTTAGGTTCTGACTATTAACACAACCACAACAACCAACAAGTACCATTTTTTTCCAAACATAGTTGAAGGTTGTGGTTGATTGGATGCTCTATGAATGTTATAGTTTAAATTTTGATAATGAATTGAGTGCTCCTTTGTTGTAATGGTTTTCTACAAAGGGGTTGAATTTATTGTGCTACAATATTTTTTATTTTTTTCTTTTTTCTATTCTCCTTCTATTGAATTTATTATATGCATGCACAAATCTTTATTAAAATTTTTAATCTAAATGTTTTTAATAGTTCTCTCATCTCAAGATTAAGTAAGAAGTTGTTTAGTTGTATCTAACTTACTTTCAACATGTAGTAATGTACTATTGTAATACTTCTGGCATATGCCTCCACTAATTTGTAAACTATAGTTTGATGTTCTTGTCCCACTCTATCATGTTCACAAATTTACATTAATGTCATGTGCATCATAGAAGTAAGTGTTAGGTGTTTAAAATACACTATGATAATATAGCTTGGATTTCATATGCTCTCACTTGTTATTAGACCATAGCATGCCAACATATGAAGAATTAAACCCATCCCATGATAATTTGGCACTCTCCATTATTTTGTAGATAAGTATTTCTATAGCCATACTTTATGTGGCACATTGTAAGTCGGTAACTAGAATATGTGAGACTATTAAAGATTTGATCTCCTTTAGCTTCAAATAATAATTTAAATATAATATATACACATATAGCCCTTATTTTAATTTTTGGCATCTCATCAATGACTAATCTTATCATTCCTCTATTTTTTCCTACTAGCCAATGATTTTTTTTATTTTTGCAAATTGTCCTTTAGATCTATATTTTAGTTAAGAGAAATTAAATAAAAAATAATATTGTGGTTTTATAAACTTATGCTCCATCTCTTAAATATATTATATTTTTTTATGAAACTAGCTAATAAAAAATTAAATCAAATTTTTAACATTGTTAAAATAGGGCAAGTTTCTTGAATAGAGGATCCTAGTCCTAACTAGAAATATCTACCTCATGCATTCCATTCATGTGTTTATGTCATCTTCCTTTTTCACTTGATCCATCATCATATCTATTGTATGTTTATCTCTTATCATATGGAAGTGATTTTATTCTCAAATAGTAAATATAAGCAAGCGGCCTCAATCCTATTTCTATTAGCAAGGATAATAATTTGATGGTACTCGCATATACTCCATAACCATAGATGCAAACTTTATACCTCACAGATTATTTTTCATTTCAATATTTTATTGTGTCCTCTGTATAGCTCCATTATTAAGGTGGCTTGAATTGATGCATGGGTCAATTGTCTTAATGGTGCAACAATTCAATTCTATTGTTGGCCCTAAATAATTCAATTTTCATGAAGATTTTTAGTCTTAGATATACTATATTATTTTAAGTAGGGTTTCACTTCCACAAAAATATTGAGCATTCAGTAGGTTGATAAGCATAATAATGTTTTCTATAGATATTTGTAACACCTTACAATTATTAATATTCATCCCCAAAAATTATGAGTATATCAAATAAAATGTTATCATTAAATATACTCATCACACCATGCTTGGTAGTATCTCGTCACAATAATTTTCCAATTTCTATAGTACCTCTCTATCACTTTACATGATTGTTAGACTATTTATAATATAACATACATATTGTCATAATTGAGTTATTCTACTACCAAATTTCTCCATACATAGTTCAAAATTGTGGTGGAATGGATGTTCTATTCATGTATTGCAATTTGAATTGTGATAATACATTGTGTGCTCCTATATTTCTAGGTTTTTCTTGAAAGGGATTTCTAGGGTGTAAATTATGTTGTCTTTTCCTTATTTACATATATTTCATGTCTGTAGAATTTTTTGTGAAATTTTTGTTAATAAAATAAGGTGGGAAAATGATTGCACACCTAATGAGTTATAGAAACGTAAAAATATAGTTCAACATAATAGGAACAAGAAGTTGCACCAACACAACACTAGAAGGAGAAAGAACAAAAAACAAGTTAGAATATCAACAACACCTAGGTGGTCCTTAAGTTGTGGAGGCTCATTAGAGCATTCCACTCATTATATGTCTAGTTCAAATTTTCTTTCCGCTCATCCATGTCTTTCTTCTCATTGTCCTTAATACTATGAATTTCATCAACTTCTTCTTAGATTTCTATATTTTTTCCTCTTTCTTTTCCTTATTTTATTTTCTTCCTACAAGATGGATATATAAGTATTAGAGCACTCCATCATTTCTTTGGTGATCAAAAGGATTCTAACCACCATATCCTCCAATTGTGTGATTTTATCTTCCATCTTTTCGTATTTATCTTCTTCAAGTTCCTAACTTTTACTTGTTCTTTTTTAGTCCTTGAGTTCATATGTCTCCCATTTTTTGGTCACTATTTTCCTTTATATTTTTCTTCTTTTCTTTTTTCCCATATGGTAGGGTTCTAATAAGGGGTTTGAGTTTGTAACTAGAGAGATTGCATTAGCCTTCACTTCATCCTCATAGTATAATATGTTGATGGAGTTTGAAATGTACTCTGTAGGAGACAAATCCTCAATACTGTTGTAGGTTGGGTCAAAGTCCTTCTTTTCACTATCCTCGCCTAACTCAAAAATCACATTATGAATATTAGTGTCTTTTGAGTTTTCCTCTTTCCTTTTTTTGTTTTCATTCTCATACAAATTGGTAGTAGCCAACCTCATAGATCTTTAATTATTTCCCTTTAGGTTGTTCCTATTTTTATTATTTTTTCAACTTCTTCCACCTCCTCCTTTCCTCTATTATTTTTTGGTCTACCTCTCTTATTTGTGGTTTCTAGATTCTATTTTGAGTTTAGAACTCCTCCCTCCCCCATAAACTAATCATTATTTTTATTCCTTGATGAGGAAAGGATTCTTGAGGACTTTTTAATATTAAAGTTAGCTCAATTTGACACAATATTGATTTCTTGGTATGAGCCTTTAACCTTCTTACTATTCATATATTGAGGAATATTCTTATGCAAAATGTGGGGGGGTTATGTTTTTCATTTTTTACATAATTCTTTGGGGGGTCTCTAATGCCTTGTTAGTTTTACCCTTGGTAGACTTGGCTATGGTTCAATGGGTTTCCTTAGAGGCTCCTTCCTTATCCTCAACACTAATGTTATTAAGCCTTGACCGATTTATAAAATGTGGGTGGTTTTATACAGTTAAAGTGATATAAGAAAATCATAAAACCTTCATGCATGTGAGTCTTGTCATAGTTGAGGATCGAGGCTTCTAGGGATGTCATGTAAAAATAAAAACTTATGAGTTTCTCATTCCTCAAGTGATCTAGAAGCAAAAAATGATATGTATGAACCACTTTGAAATTTCCTTCAAGTGTAAAATGTTATATTATATACCAACTCACCTCGTCCTAAGGCCTCGGTAGTTCCTTTCTTTTGTAACCATTTTGGAATCTAGCCAATATTTATGTTTCCTTTTCACCTTCCTCCCTCTACATCTAGTTCTCATAGCCTCTGCTATTATCTCCTTCATCTCCATGAATTTAACCCCTCCAATTTTTACTTCCCTCTAGTTACAAGAGTCAACAATTTTTTTGGAAAGAACTTCATTGTAGCCTTGCATGGCTTAAAAATAATTGGAGACTCCTCTCAATTAAAAAATCCACCAAACTTCATTGTTTCTTGTCAATTTTTTACAGCTAGAATATTCCACCCCTAATTTTTCTCTACCCATGGACTTTCCTTTTTATTTCATAAATCTTTGTGGAAGTGATGGTCATATCCAAAAAATAAATGGGAAATATTTGATATTTTTAATATATATTTTAGATCCACAAGAATCATGTTATTACAATCATAAATGAATCTAGTAACCCAAGGCATCTCATAATGGTTGAAAATTTTAAGACTTTTTTTTTCCATCTCATCGAGACTTCCCCTCATGTGATTTTTTATTGATAAGGCTTCTAAAAAAAATTTGAGTAACTCATTTCCAGTACTTTTCATCCTTTCAATCCTATTTGGGTTCTACATCATCTAAAAATTATTGTTCATCCTCTTTCCCTTAGTCCTTTTTTTATCATTTTATTGTCTTGTCATTTTTAATTTCCACTTGAATAGTAGTAATAAATTGGTTGAGTGTTACCCATGAGCTTCACTAAGGCATGCTCATTCCTTCATTAACATAAAAATCAATAGTATTATTTCTCTCCCTATAAGTATGGTTTATAGTTTTCACTTCAATATTTTTTAATTCTTCTCACATTCTAAATCATAGTCCAACAATCTCTAAGAAGGGTCTTTGTCTCCCTTTATTAGGTTTATGACTATTTTAGAATCCCCTTCAATGTGGGGCTTTCAAACTTTATTGTTGGTAATCCTCCCTATTTGAGAAGAAACACAATCAATTAGGTCTCCAAGATAATTCTCAAGATTCCACAATTATTTGTAGCTAACTCAGCTTTAGGCATTGCTCCCTACGTTGTAGGTTCATATTTCCTCAGCTACAATCTAGCGGCTTTTGTGGCTACATGCTATTGAATCTTTTTGATTTCTTCCACATTGATTTCTATAAGATTAGATACTACACAAAGAAGTTGTTCATTAAATTTAACCAACATAATTTATCATAAAATTTCATCACATTTTAAAAACAATTACAAATGCAAATATCCATCAGCATATCAATAACTACTTCTAATGCTTTACAGTTTAATTAAAGGGTATTTAGGAATATCTAAAATTTCATGAAAGTAGCGACATAACAAAGGAAATAATCCTAATTAAGACAAAAATTATATGGCTCATTAATTCCTATAATTGAGTAATTGGTAGGCCAATGCTGCAAATAGTGATGCTCAACTATTTATAGCACCTTCTTTAGCCAACTTTATTTGCAAGATTATATCATAGCACACAAATTGTGAGATGGTTATATAAATACAACTAAAATGTCATGCATATCCTACTTGTGTGCAAAGACCTATGCATAATCACTTAAGAACTCCAACATACTCACATACTTATTTGTCTTGCCTAAAGTGTGTTAATTTCTTCACCATATGTTGTGATCTATATACAATAATCTATATAATAGATCTAGATTAATCTATACATAAAATTTCTCAAAAATTAAAAACACCTCTCTAATGAGTTATTTTTTATCAATCCTCTTCAAAGCATTACATATATAGGGTATGTATAGGCATGTGTCCCTTAGCACCACCTAATTATAGATTTTCTTTAAATAAAACTACAAGTTTCATGTATCCTAAAATATATTTTATCCCTAAATACAATATGCACGATTATCCTTAACTACAAGCAAGTATACATGTGCAATCTATCTATAGCTAGACATTATTTATGGCACAAATAAAAATGACTACATTATAGTGACAATATCCATGTTAGAGTAAGGTTGAAATTTTCTCTCTTTTCCATCTATGCCTTATGTTTTCATGTTTATCTTGGTCACCACTACCTTAAGTGTGTTATAGGGCCTATTACTACTTCCTAAGCTTTTTTCAACGTAATGAACTAATTTACCACTAGACATAGGTTTTATTTCATCCCTAAAATTCATTCTAATAATTTCAAGTTAATGAATCCAACAAGACACTTGTGTGTTAATATGAATATTGGACACATGTTAAGATCTAATTTAGGTATTTGGGCTCATTTTGAAATCTGGATATTCTAACCATACATTTTAACCTATCCCTAAATCTATTCTAAAATTACTCTAGTGGTAAAATATTCTTAAGATATGATTAAAATATATCATTACCTTTCCCATACAAAGTAATATTTTTTTAGATTCTCACTCACATGTACTAAGTTTTCTTTTGTAATATTCATACTGCAAATCTAGAGTGCATACAAAAATATTTTATAGATTTAAGAACTAATCCATCCTCCATTAATTGTTTCATCCTTTCATCCCCCATATCCTAGGTATTTTTCTCTTTTTTTTGTGTTTTCTTTCATACTACCCTAATTTATTCCTAGTATCCCTAGTTTCTCCCTAATTTAAATATCACAAATCATCAACCCTTTCAATGCTCTCTCGCACACCACATTAACTAAGTTTTCCTCCCATACTTTTATATCTTAAGATCATTTTCTACACATGCTATATCACTCTTGCACCTTAGGATATCATACACACAAAAATCCATATGGATAACTTGAATAAGAAGGGTACCATCTACGGCGTTGAAAAAGGTATTTTCCATACATAACCAAAAAAACTCCTCTTTTCTCTCACTTAAAAGTGATATTCAAATTACCATGGATTTAGGTCTCTTGTTGGAGGATTTATTTTTTCACCTAGAGACAATATACAATGATAATTTAACCCAAAAATTTGTGCAATTTCATCTATTAACCAAACACCAATGCTCAAGCATCAAAATTTTCCTATAATAGTGCATTTGCAAGTTTTCCTTTTAAAATCACCCACTACTAGTATAAGTGTCATGATTATGATTTTGAAGAGGGAAAGACAGTCACTATTTATCTCTAATGACCCATATAAGTTCCCAAGAGGGGGAGGAGCACCTAAATCCAACAAAGATGTCTAATTTTGAGGCCTATAGAGGGTAGGACCACCCAATTTCAATGCAAGTTTCATTATTTGATATCCTTTTACTATAAGAGTAATTTTGTTAGCATAGGTATTATATTATAGAAGAGTAATTTTGTTAGCATAGGTATTATAGGCTTCTAAATAAAAAAAAATTCTTTCATATTCTTGGGCTTGTAATGACCTTTTGATAATCCAAGGATTCTTATTATTTCTCCTTTCCCTTTCATTTAATAGTTTACATGTCCTAGGTTTTTCACTAGTTTAGTTTCTTGTCAAGTTTGAAGTAAATTTGAATTCTTTCTTATACATTAGTAGTTTATTTTAGATTGATTTGAATCAATTTATAAAATAAAAATATTAAATCTTAGGTTTGATAATATATACACCTAAAATAGTTTAATCAACACTTAGGGATTTGTTTTTTATTCTTTCATCTGATGAACTTGATACCTTACATGTGTGTTTCTATTTGTAATATATACACCAATAAACCCCCTCCCCCTCCATTCTCTTTCCTTTTTATAATCTTCAAATTCAATATTCTTTTATCTCTAACAAATTGCCTTCAACACTGTCAAACCATAGGGTACACCTTTTATTACTTGTCTTTATTTTCATCTCTAATTTACCCTATTAACCCCTTCACATCTTGTAAAACATTAAATACCCTTTAACAACACTTTTCAATGTCCCATTGAGGTTGTTTACCCCTTCTCTTATCCTTCCATTTACCTTAGGTTGTGTAGAAAATATAGTAACTAAACATGAGATATGTTGGAACTTTATGCATCCAAATTTTCTAATAATGAAATATCATAAATGGAAATTGACCATAAAGAAGAAACAAACTAGAACATGAAGATTTATGTGGAGAAACCCTTGTGGATAAAAAATATATTTCCAAAGACCCAAGCTTGTACTAATCATTCAAAATAGATTTACATCAATATAACCTACCCCTTTGAATTTTGATGATACTTCATTACTACAACCAACAAAACAACTTATGCATCCTCTAACTCCATTCACCAATTTATAAATAAATACAAACTAGAATCATCACATTGTTTTGGAAAACCATTAATAATACCAAGAGAGATATGGTGCCTAAATGTTCAAGGCACAAAACCCAACACCTTTCTTGGTCTTTAGTCTTGTAGGATATATTTTGCATATTCTTTACATGTCATGTGTCTTAAACGAGAATATTTGACCATGAAAACTTGGGCACCCTTGTATTCATTATCCTACATATTAGATGATTCATGAAAATTTTCCATCTTTATCATAAGACTATTCAAGATTCCAACTTAACCTCCCTCTTACATGCTCATACACGTCGTAAGAATATATCATATGTAACCTCTATGAAGACTAGTCAAGATGTTTTACATACCTTTCAACATGTTGACACATAGAAAAACATGCAACTCAATGTGGAATTCCTACATATTCATGTGAGGAAAAATTCTAGTAAATAATGAATTATTAACACTTCTAAATGGGATGCCAACTTTCCAAACTGAACACAAAATCACTATATATGAATTATCAATACATACAAAATAATAAATATGAGCATTAGGATTGAAGACTGAGACACATTATCCCAAAAGGTTGTCTCAGCACCTACATTTATTTTCTCAACCCCTTATCATGTGTTTATTTGTCTTTGGGTTGTCCTTTGCTTGGTTTATACGTTCCCTTAGCTTTCCCCTTGCCTTAAGTTTCCCTAATGCCCACTTTTTCCTTATCGCAATCCATCCCCACTTGTTTCATTGACCTATTTGACCTCTTTTTGTATCTCTTTCTTTGTCCTAGGCCTCCAACACCTTCTTTTATAATTCATGTTCATCCTTATTTACCCCTTATTCTTATTTTCTATCCCTTGGCACCTTTTCATCTTCTCTTTAGTTATTGCATACCCTAGTTCACTCCACTTACTCCCTACCTCTAGAAAATCCCTTTACCTCTCACTTTCTCTTCCACCCTGGCCCTCCCCAACCCTGCTTTGGGTCATTCCCATCTCATTCCTTCTCCAACTACCCCTTGTCTTATCCCAATTTCTCTTTACCCATTTTTTCTCCTATTATTTCCTTCCCTTATTCTATCCATTTATTGTTCCCCTTATTTTCCTATTTTGTCATTAGTTTCTACTTCCCCTTTTCTTCATTCCCTCTTCTTGTTATCATTCCTATGCTCATACCCTCATAGTGTCCCACCCTATCATAACCAACACCTTAACCCTATCATGGCTTACTCTCCTTATAATTTTGATTATTTTTATGATACCATTGATGTCTTTACTACTAATAAAAACACTGACCATGGAACACACCTTACCCACATGGACATGCAACGACATCTAAATATTGTTATCACAATTACATGTCACAAATCATTATATTGACCCCATTGATGGCTCTCACCCTTCTAATCTCATCATACATTAAGAAAAATTGTACATACAAATTCCTCTAGCCTAGAGATGTTACAAATTATTATAAATGTTTCATATGCTAATGCACCCACCTTTCATTTTTCCACCTTCAATATCTATGCCTTTAGAGGAATCTTGTATACTATATCCTCACTTAGTCCATTTTTTTCTATTAAAATCATTATTGATCCCTATTAATCCACATCCTCTTAGCCTAAAATTTTTGCCACTACCTCTATCTCTCTTCTCCATTATCTCGCAATCACATTCTCCACTCTCACAACCACAAGTTTATATTCCTACCTAGCCATAGATGTAGGTATGGACTTCTTTTTCCTTTCCTCATTTTTCCGCCCACATTTTTTGTACCCCATATATTCCTTTTTCCTTCACTTTTCAACCCATCTCACTACAACCACATCCCTTCACATACAAATACATTACTACCTGATATATTCCCACCACCTCCATGTATCAACCCATTTCTACATCTTTGATCAAATATCTTGTTTCCCATTCTTCTATACAACAAAAACTTGCTTGTTTCGTGGCCTCTCATCCCAATTCCTCCTTTTCTATGATTTAATAGTACATAGCCCTAATTTCCTTCCTTGCATCCTTGCCTCCTTCCAAATATTTTACTTTATTATTGTCACCTCCTCAACCACATCCATGATATGATCCAACCATGTCCCATGTACTTCACCACCTATATTCTTTACCAGGCCTGGAATTTGAAGGTCTATGTGACCGGTTTTTTGCATTTTAGACCGTATATTACAACTTAAAAAATTATTAGACCGTATTATTTGACTTGCTATATTTTAATATAGCTATAAATATGACACTTAAAATTATTATTAAACTGTAAAAATTTATTATAGATATGTGTGTGTGTGTGTGTGCAAGTGTGAATTCCTACTCTAAGATGCAAGAACTAAACTAATACAACAAGGGAAAACACAAAAACAAACACTAGTTGAATCTAAACAAAACACAAGAAATTGACCTTGTTTAGATTGATGATCTTTGTTGGCCCTTTGATTGCTTGAAATGTATGCTCCTTGGAGGAAAAATAGCTCAAAATGGTGCTCTAAATTATCATGGAGAGATGAAGATTCTAATTATGCAAATGGGTATATGGATAGATGCAATAAGGAAGCTCAAATGCTACAACAATGGTGTATGGAAAGCTTGAATGCAAGTAATGGATTGAGTGCTAGGTGTGCTTGATTGTGGATTGAGTGATGATGCAAATGGGAGAACTTCCACCATTTTTAGGGGAAGTGCCTCTAAAGGAATGGAGGGCCAAGATTGATCCGTGATGGAAAAGATCAAGGATTAGGGTGAGTTGAGAATTTACAAGCCCTAACATCTTGACATGTGGTGGATGAGATGGAAAGAAAGGGACGACATGGAGGTGACATGGAGGTACTAGGTTGTACCTTGGGAAGGGATGATATCTCCTCACAAAGGAGGTCCTTTTCTACATGTCTTGAGAGGACATGTGAGGAATTAAAAATTCCTCAAAAATCCTCATGGGGATGGGAGAAGGAATTTTAAATTCCTTAAAATGCATTGGATAAATAAATGTGAATTAAAAATTCACATGGGGAAGGGGGTGCCTTCTCTAAAAGGAGAAAGCATTTAATGTGGTTGACTTATGACATGCCATAAATGGCATGGAGATTAGGTTGGGATAATCAGGTGATTAATGTTGTGCAAATGCATGATTAGATGAATTAATGACAGATTAGAGGCAAGTGGAGGATTATGGAGGATATGACCCTAATGATGATTAGGTGTGTGCACATCCTAATTGCATATTAATTAGATTAATTTAAATTAAAGAGGATTATGGAGTATGTGACATGAGGAGAGAGAGAAAATGATGAATTAATAATTGATTTAATTCATTTGGGCCAAAGTGACTAAATTAAATAAATTAGGGTATTTATTTAATTTAGAGATGAAAAGGGGTAAGGTATTTAATTGATTTATTAAATACCTTAGGGACATTAGACTGTGAAGAAATATTAACCAAATAATAGATTATTTAATTAATATGGCTAAGGGATGTGAAATAGAGGAATGAGAAGGGTGAATTTGACCATATGGAAGTGGTCAAATTTAGGTGTACATTTTTCCCCTCTTCGAAATACTATTAGAATAACAATGTTTCAAAAAAAATAAAATACAGACGACTCGATAGAAGAAAAGAATGTTAGACGATGCCCCAATATCGCAGGGAAGTGGATAGAAGAGAATAATGAAGAAATATGGTGGGGTATGCCCCCTCGAGAGGGCGGATGGGGAAGAAAAAGGGGCCTTAGGTGACCTCTCAATATGGAGAGACTGAGGGTACCACGCAATAGAGCATGAAAAACCATGAAGAATGGCTTTTGAACGGAGGAAAACGGGTAAACAAGGTGCAAATGGCAGCCCTCAGAAGAAAAGGGGTGAATGAATTAATAAAGGGTTAATTAAAGGGTAAAAATTACCCAAAAATTAAAAGGCTAATTAGGTGCAAAAAGGAAAATTATAAATAGTAAATTTGAAAAATTAATATTCACCTAATTCTCATTTGCACACTTGGCAGCTGACTAAATGAAAGAGAGACAAAGAGAAAGCGAGTGATGAGGATAGCTGACGGGTCGAGTGGTGGCGAGGCATTCCTATATGATGATTTGATCCACCAATGTGAGGAGATGTGGTAGTTCTACTATGAGTGTGCAGTAACCTGCCAAGTAGGCTTCTGAGCCCTAGCTTGTGATTTTGATTTGGATTTGATGCACATTTTGAATTTTGGGTTGGGTAGCTAGGGTACGGATTTTCCTGTCCAGAAGGAAAATTTTCCTATCCAGGGGATTGGTGAAGAAAGGGGCGGATCCATGCATCGTAGGGGTGAACACGTTGGGGGAGGGGTGATTGTGAAATCATCTCTCCCCAAAAGGGGCATTCATACTCAACGCAGGGGCGGGAGTGAGTATGGACAGGCGATTACCAAATCGCCAAATTTGGGAAAGGGAAAATGTGAATTCACCCAAAAGGGGATTAGGTGGATACATATCCGCCCTTCAGAGAAAAGGGAAAATGTGAATTCACCCAATATTGGATTAGGCAGATTCATATCCTCCCTTCAGAGAAAAGGGAAAATGTGAATTTGCCACTTGGGGAGGAAAAGACATAGGGGTGAATGTGTATTCGCCCTTTGGGGAAAAGGGAAAATGTGAATTCACCTTTGAGGATAAGATGGGTGGATCCACGCTCGGACAAGAAAGGGGTGAGTTTGCATGTGAAATAGGCAAACCCACAAAAGGAAGATAGAGGGGAAAGTGTATTAACTAGATAGGAAAACATGCGGGGAAGGGAAATGGGAAAACTTTCCTTGTACAAAGGCAAATTTTTTGAACCAAGGCAAGGAGAAAAATGATAGAAAACGAATGAAATTTGGGAAGAATTGATAGAATTTTTTGCATGGATGAAAAACTTTGAGACGCTAAGGATGTGCGAGAGGCACTCAGTGGTACTGGACGTGATAGTTAGGGAGATGAATTCCCACAATCATGGATCGATAGTGCAAGCAGGATTGCAACATATGTTGGGGTATCCCAACATCATAGCGCATCGAGGACTACTGACCGCCTTGATGGAGTGATGGAGCTCTAAGACCTCTACCTTCCATCTCCTGACAGGGGAGATGATAGTGACTCTAGAGGATGTCTAGAGGATTCTATGATTTCCCATCTGAGGGAACTTGATCAGTTGGACCTATAGCTGAGCAATGGATAGGAGCCTACAGGATGTATTTGAATCGGTTGAGCTTCCCATCCAGGGGAAGGAGTTAGATCTTGATGCGTGCTTGGGACTAGAGGTTCTATCTCTACCATTATACCTCTGTGGCCTAATCAGTGGGATTTTGTTACCAGAAAGAGTGGAAATTTTTGTATCCTTAAGGTGATTGAGGTGGTCAGGTATATTGTAGAGAGACGGAAGGGAGAGTTCACGTGGGGGGCCTGCATACTAGCCCAGTTGTACTAGTACATACACGTTGTCTATTACAGACGAGTACTCAGCATCACCCATGTGACTCTACTCTAGGTATGGGCCTGAGAGCATATTAGTGTGGCTAGACTAGACATTTTGATTATCGGGACACAAGATGAGACACTACCAGTGGCATACTAGTGGGGGATGGATTATGGATGGAGACTATCAGGTTGTGAGTGATTTGGAGGCTTGGTGGCGAAGGTTGGATGGGTTGAGGGTAGAGGACATCACTTGGAGGCCATACATGGTGCGGAGGTTTGTAGGATGGAGAGATGATGAGAGGAGATGGAGGGGCTACTTCTTAGTGTGCTATTTGATTGGTCAGGACCCCTTTATTGTGGAGTTGTATAGACCAAATAGGGTCACTTGTTCATTTAGGATAAAGCTGAATATTCTTGCAAGACCCCAGAGATTCAAAAAAATTAATTGAGATCCATCAACCACATGGGGGGAGCATGTTATTGTAGAGTTTGCATGACAAATGTGGGATATAGTGCCACTGACACAGTACCCATGGAGGGGAGGACTGGAGGACGCAAGCACCATAGTTCAATATTTTGCATGGTGGGTAGAGAGGAGGCTAGGGTGAATGACGACTATACAGTCGATTGTAGGGGCTTTGGGGTTCGGATTTGATGATGAGAGAGAGTTGGAGAGACCATAGAGGAGGAGATTCATGAGGCATAGGAGAGGGGGAGATGGTGATGTTGAGATGTAGGAGGAAAGAGGAGAGGATCAGGCGATGAGGTGGATACTCCAGAGGTTCATCCATTGCTTGTAGTGCCATATGTACCACTGCCACTAGAGGATCCCATAGTGTTGCTTATAGGATCCTTGGCCTGGCTGAGGTTTGTAGAGCATCAGCTCAAAGATTCTGAGGCAAACAAGGATAGACTGCAGGTAGATCTGGACAGATTACAGGGTCTACAAAGGGATGGAGATAGGGATTATGGGGACCTAGAAAATAAATTAGGGGAGGAGATGTTGGCAATGGAGAGAGAGAGATAAATGAGATCCGGAGGTAGCTGGAGGAGATGAGGGGAGAGATGGATGAGGCTCGGGATAGAGCCGAGTGTGTAGAGACAACCATGGGTGATGTAGGAGAATTTTTGGAGAGGGTGGAGACAGCGGAGGCATAGGTGAAGGCCCTATAGGGTGAGCGAGACACATGAACACAAAGGATATCCCAATTGCAAGCACAGGTGGATCAGATGTGGCTAGCCCAAGAGGCTTGGAAGAGTGAGAGGTGACACATGAGTGGGCTGCAAGACAGGTACCAGATAGAGTGGAACTTGGCAAGAGCACAGGCGGCAGAGGTGGCTGATACCAGGACAGAGGTCAGTTATTATATGTTTGCTTATCATCAAGTTGTTCTAGATCTGGCACAGAGGGTGTCACCATATGCTAGAGAAATCCCATAGATGCCAGCGCCATCACACTCAGGGGCTACACATACATGAGGATACAAAAGCTTCCATGAGACACCCCCCCGAGGCGGAGGTTTAGCCTCAAACTCCCCCCAGAGGTTAGATGGAGCGAGCATAGGGTAGATAGAATGGGGATACAAGATACAAATTTTGATAGGTGTAGAGTGGATGAGTAGTATACAGAGGTAGAGGCTATAGATTCTTCCGCATAGATTGGATAGAGATTATTCCATTCATTGATTTGTTCATTCTTTATTCTTTATTAATTAAGAATATGTAGTCTTTGTACTTGATTAGAGCTTTGTACTTGTATGTTATTTGATGGGTTTCGATGGACTTGATGATGGACTTGTTATTATGTTATTATGGACTGTGGTAGACTTTTATGATCTTTTATTATAGAATATAATGGACATATGATGGACACTATATACTTTTTTTGATATTATATATGATATGTGATGGACAGTGCCGACACTATGTGGTTATTATGTGATGACATGGATGTTTATTATGCACATGTGATTATGATAGTGATTATGATGTATGCATGTGGTTATGATGATTTATTCTTATATCTATTTAGATGATATGGATTATATGCACTATGTATGACATTTTGTGATGCAGGATGTGATAGATGATTCATGATTTCATAATGTATGCTATGGATGTGATGCTAATGGGATGTGATGCAGGTGGCAATGCAATTGTGATTTATTACGTATGCCTATGAGATATGACATGATGAGGAATGTGCTATGGATAACCATGTATATATGATGCGATATGAAAATGCAATAATGGATGAAAATATGTGATGTATGCATATGTGATCATGTTATGGGTGGATGTAATAAATGTGATATTGTATGTGATGAAATGAATTTGAGATGCTTAGAATAACCAATCTAGATTAATCTAAACAACCTAAAAGGATCATGAAAATGATAATGCAATGAGATGAAATGAATTGCAATGAACTTAAGATGCTTAGAATAACCAATCTAGATTAATCTAAACAACTTAAAATGTACATGAAAATGATAATGCAATGATATTAAATGAATTTATGATGCTTAGAATAACCAATCTAGATTAATCTAAACAACTTAAAAATGAATATGAAAATGATAATGCAATGAGATTAAATGAATTTAAGATACTTAGAATAACCAATCTAGATTTAACTAAACAACTTAAAAATGAATATGAAAATGATAATGCAATGAGATGAAATGAATTTAAGTGAACAATGATAGGTGTGACAATGTATCGCACAACGAGATGAATGATGATGGGTGTGATATGGCACCTATCAAAACCATAGGAATCCTAATAAGAATACAAGGTGATGGAAGAACCTTTGCACAACCAAAATCACTAACCATAGGGTAGGGAAAGAATGGATGGGGATA
Organism: Sequoia sempervirens; assembly: GCA_007258455.2. Taxonomy (NCBI): domain Eukaryota; kingdom Viridiplantae; phylum Streptophyta; class Pinopsida; order Cupressales; family Cupressaceae; genus Sequoia; species Sequoia sempervirens. The sequence continues at coordinate 726,860,101 of VDFB02000003.1, forward strand.
AATGCAATGTAATGGGACGATAAATGAAATGCAATCCTAATACCATTTTTCCATTTCAGGATCACTAATTTTTTTTATATCATAGGACACATATGCCAGGGTATGAGGAACTAAGGTAGACTAGTGTCAAATGCATAAGAAAAAAAAAAAAAACAAGGAGGCTACCCCAACACCCCAAAGCTACAAAGGCTTTGGTCAGGCTAGGTATTGGGATAACCACAAGCACAAAGGATGCCCCAACATAACACAAGACTAGAGGGATCTTGGTGGGTACTAAGTGGGACAACCAAGAAGACAAAAATAGACAAAAGATCAAGATATGCCCCTATGTTTTCCAATCAAAGTGCACCATGATATGATGGATTGTGGCGACCCTAACAAGGTATTATAGGAAGCTCCAATGATAAACAAAGCCAAAAGCATCAAAAGATCATAATAAATTTTAAATTTCCTTTACCATAAGATCAAAAGGGTGGATGGTATTGATGTGGTTTGATTTAGGAAGGATACATCTTGTTAAGACCAAGGATGGAGGATAGATTAAATGACCAACATGACTTAGGATACTCAAAATTGATTGGGCCTCAAGATACTAATGGATTTTGTTTGTTTAGAACTAGCTAGGTAGGGACACACTTGATGACACGACACAATGAAAAGACACACCCTAAAGACCTAGGGGCTTGGGGGTTGATCAAATATTAGTCTTGCCTATGTGAAAGCGCAAAGCCCTTGTAGCTCGATAAAATGTTGACAACTGGCCATGGATAAAAGAAGAAAGAGGAAAATGGAGACCTCAATGGATGAAAAAGACAGGACGGACAAATACCTCAGGGGTTGATCAAATGATTAGCCTTGCCTTCATGAAATCACAGGGGAAACGTAGTTTGAAAAAATGAACAAAAGACGACATGATACCTAATGATGATCAACATGATGAAGGACCCTAGATGGGGATACGAGACCGAAAAATGACACCAATGTACAAGTGATGAAAAGCTCATATTTAGGATAAAATCTTAGGATTTAGGATAGTCAATTTGAATTATCTAATGCTCAACCAAAATATACCAAGTGACTGACAAGTGGATACCGATTGGAGGATAGGAGTGATAGCATGTGTGGATAGGATGGCAGGGATAGGATGGATAGAAGCATAAAGTAACTAGGACACAAAGTAGATAATGATTAAGCCCTCTATGAATGGCACCTGTTGCCAGGTTTTTACCAAGTGTACTTTTCCAAGGCACCACCAAGGGTGGTTTTCACCATAGGATAACCCAGCTTAATTAGGTGTAAAACCTCTTCAAATTCATGATGTTTATAGGGTCCTCTAAGGGCTCCCCCTCAGGTGTAGCAAGCTAATATTCCCCTGAACCATATTTGGCAGTGACAACATAGGGACCCAACCAATTTTCTTCAAAATTTCCTTTCTTGTCTCGATCTTGTTGAGTACATTGATTCTCCTTAAGGACTAGATCACCAACATAGAATTGGCATAGAAGAACCTTCTTATTGTATCTTCTCCTAAGACGATGTTGATACGCTTGTAGATGATTGTAGGCCTTGATGTACTTTTCATCCAAGAGTTCCAGTTGACTTAATCGTGCAACTCAAGTATCTTCATCACTGATAATATTCTTTAGAGAGATTCAAAGTGATGGGATGTCAACCTCAGTTAACAAGATAGCATCGACACCATAAACGAGGGAGTATGGAGTAGCGCTAGTGGGAGTGCGGATGGATGTGCGATATGACCAAAGGGCGGGATGAAGATGGAGGTGCCAATCTTGACCAGTATTGTTGACCACCTTTTTAAGGATTTTGATAAGTGTTTTGTTGATGGATTTAGCTTAACCATTACCTTGAGGGTAATAGGGGGTGGACCAACGATGTTGGATATGATATGTCTCACAAAGGGCTTTCATGTACTGGTTTTTAAATGGCTTACCATTATCAGTGATGATGGTGGATGGAATCCCATATCTAGAGAAGATATGGAAAATGATGAATTTGGAGATTTTAATATCTATGATTTGGGAGAGTGGAATTGCTTCCACCCACTTGTTCAAGTATTCAGTGGTGGTGATGATGAATGTATGACCATCAGATGATGGAGGGTAAATCTTGCCGATTAGGTCGAAACCCCATTGTGAAAAAGGCTATGGAACAATGATAGGTTGTAAGTATTGTGCAGGAGCTTGGATTAAATCTACATGTTGTTGGCATGGTATACATTTATTTACAAACTCACAGGTGTCATGTTCCATAGTGGGCCAATAATATCTTGCTCTTAGAATCTTCTTGGCTAAGGCCATTCCATTAGAATAAGACCCACATACACCACTATGCACCTCGTTTAATGCAACACAAGATTCTGCTTCTTTGAGACACCGAAGGAGAGTTCCATCATACCCTCTATGATAAAGCATATCTCCTATGATGACATAGCGGGAAGTTTTTTGGATAAATGATTTGCGTTGATTTCGAGTGAGGTTAGGTGGTAAGATGTTAGCACAGAGGTAGGTATAAATGACATGATACCAGATTGATTCAGGACCTACGATATCGCACACCATCTCATTATCAGGGACATCATATGCAGGGATTAATAGTTGTTCAATGAAAAACTCACAGTTTGTTTGATCTTTGGGCATGTCAATAAGGGAACCAATTGTAGCCATTGCATTTGTTTCCTTGTTCTAGACTCTGGAAATTTGTTCAAACTGGATGAAGGTGAAATATTTCTTAAATTCATCCACCATGCATTTATAAGGAAAAAGCTTGTCATCTTTTGTTTGAAACTCATCATTGACCTGTTTGATTATCAATTGAGAATTGCCAAAGACACATAGATGGGTGATATTCAATTGGATGGCGATTCTTAGACCAGTGATGAGAGCTTCATATTCTACGATGTTATTAGTGCATGGAAATGCTAGTTTGAATGACTTGGGGATATAATCACCTTGAGGAGTGATAAATAGGACACCTGTACTAGCTCCATTATGTGTATATGACCCATCAAATTAGATTGCCCATGTATCTATTTTTGACACTATAAAGACCTCTTCATCAAGAAACTCGGTTGCTAAGGGATATGCATCCACCAAGGGGGCATTAGCCAACTGATCTACTATTATTTGTCCCTTTATTTCCTTACAATACACATACTCTATGTCAAACTCACTCAATAACATGACCCACTTGGCCATACGACCAGTTAAAGAAGTTTTGGATAACAAATACTTTAGTGGATCAAATTTTGATATTAGCTTGATGGGGTGACTAAGCATGTAATGACGAAGCTTTTGTGAACTGAAGACCATTTCTAGGAAATCCTTTTCCATTTGGGAATAGTTGAGTTCATAACCCACCAGTGTTCGGCTGATGTAATAGATTGCACGCTCTTTAGAGGACTCATCATGTTGGGCCAGTAATGCCCCCAGTGCAACCGATGTAGCTAAGATATACAACAAGAGTGGTTTTCCTGGAATGGGAGGCATTAGGATGGGTGGATGAGCCAAGTACTCCTTAATATTTTCAAAGCCTTTTTGACATTCTGGATCCCATTTGAATGTGGTGTCTTTGCACAGGAGATGTGTGAATAATTGACACTTGTCAGCAAGCTGGGCTATGAAGCGTCTAATGGACTATAGCTTCCCTTGAAGACTTCCTAATTGCTTGAGATTACATGGTGGGGGAATTTCCATTATTTCCTTGACCTTGGTTGGATCTACTTCAATACCCCTTCTAGAGACTATGAAGCCCAATAAATTTCCAGATGTAACTTCGAATGCACTTTTTTAGATTGAGACATAGCTTGTATTGCTCTAGCTGTTCAAATATTTTCTTCAGGATCATGGGATGCTCTTCTCTAGTTTTGTACTTTCCTAGCAAGTAATCCACATAATCTTCCATTATGATATGGATAAGTTCATGGAAGATAATATTCATTGCACGTTGATAAGTTTCCCCCGCATTTATGAGACCAAAGGCAATACATTATAACAAAAGGTGCCCCAAGGAGTGGTGAAGGAATTTTTATGCTAATCTTTCAGTAAAATTTTGATTTGATTATAACCGAAAAAACTGTCCATAAGAGATAACATGGCATGCCATTTTGTGAGATCGACCAACATGTCAATATTTGGAAGTGAGAAATCATCCTTTGGGAAAGCTTTATTGAGATCCTGAAAGTATATATAGATTTTGATATTCCCATTTGGTTTGGTGATAGGCACTATATTGGATATCCAGTCAGAATAATCAATAGATCTTATGAACCCAACCTCTAACAGTTTCTCCAATTCTTTCTTGACAAGCAAGGCCACTTGGGGATGCATTTTTCTTAGCTTCTGTTTAACAGGTTTGGCATTCGGATGAACATCCAAATGGTGTACAACCAATGCGAGATATAATCCTAGAATGTATGAATAGGTCCATAAGAAGTTGATGATTCCATACTTTAACAAGTTGACAATGATAGAATGCTCTTCCTCTGACAATGATTTGCCTATGTGAATGATTTTAGGGTCTTCTTTTGTTCCCAAATTGACTTCTTGTATCTCTTCGATCAGGATGGAAGACCGTTTGGTCAAGTGAGTTCCAAAAAGGGGAAGATGAACATCCCTATCCTTCAGCACCTCATCGAGGTTTTCACTGTCAGATACACCCTTTATTTTGACTTTTAATGAGTCAGGAAGTGCCTCAGAGAGGTTTTCACTAGATGACCCTTTTTTGTTTTACTTCTTTTTACTTTTGTAGTTAGGGTGTTCATCTTCCCCCAATCCCATGAGATGTACATAAGTGTCCACTGAAGGGAAAGTTTCGATAGGTGCACTACTTTGTAAGTCCCAATCAATGAGGTCGAGATGGCGAAGGGATAGGCTAATGGTAAAGACATATGTGGAGTCAAATAGGGAAGGGAGATCTACATCATCGTAGGAAAGTATGATGGCTTCCTCTTTTGGTATGTCTTCAAGGAAATCATTATCCGCATTGACATTATTAGAGGTACTAGTTGATGGTGCATGCCATTTTTGCTTTTTGTCATAGCCTAAGCCCAAATTTCTAGGTTGCACAAGTGTTTCAATAGGCTGCAATCTTCCATGTTCTTTGACACCAAGACCTCCCCCCTAATAATTGTATTTTTTAGCTAACTTGGAAGCATGAGGATAAGCCTCTTGGAAATACTCAATAAGAGGGGGCGAAGGTTCAGATTCTTCCTTGTATATCCACTAACTGATGTCATCATCTGGCTGATCTTATCATGTTCCTAGGGATTGGAAATTTTTAGACTCCATGTTCTTAGAGCTAAGTGTTATTGTCTTATCTTCTTCCTTTGGTGAAAACTGAGAAGGTTGGCCATATGTACGAGGAGATGGAGGCATGGTTGCCACATTAGAGTCGTACACATCTCCTATTCTCCACAGCCTTTGTCAATGATCTTGACCTTGGTGATGGTGGATTTAGATGTAGTGCATGGAATGGATGATGTGGTGGATGATGGATTAGAGGATGGATTGGAAGATGATGCCTGAGGTGCCCCCACTTCAACTCCTAGATAGTAGTGGGAGTGAGGGAAGGAAGCTTCTAAAGCACGGCAATACTAAAAGGGTTGAGGGTTTGCATGTATGGTTACTTCCATCCCATTGTATGGGAATTTCAAGAATTGATGGTAAGTGGATGGAATGGCTTGCATGGTGTGGATCCATGGGCGACCAAGGAGAAGATTGTATGGGAGGTTCAGATTAAGGACATGGCATGTGGTGTACTGCACAATAGGGCCAACCTAAATAGGAAGACAAATAATTCCTTCAGAATCTCTTTCTACATTGCCATAGGCTTTGATGGTGATCATTTGATTATTCAAGTTAGCGTGGGTGTACCCTACATGTTTTATGAAATTTAGCATACAAAGGTATAGGGTAGAGCCATTATCTACCAGGACCCTTTTCACTTTATGATGGGCTACAAGGACTTCGATGTGTAGGGGGCAGTTATTGTTTGAATCGATGGACAACATATCATTTTGACTGAATCCTAGTTGTATGTGGATGAAACTACTAAGGCTTGAAATTGAGTAGGATCTATATCATTAGGCACATGTGTATCTTGAAGAGCTTTGGTGAGTATTTCTTGATGGATAGGGGAAGACTTAAGAAAATCCAAGATGGATATTTGAGAGGGAGTCTTTCCAAGATGATCAAGAATAATACATTGGGAGCTCACAAGAGCTGGCTGGGATGACATGGAAGGCTCGAGAACGGATATGTGGGTGCGATGTGTAGTAACAACACATTGTGGGCCTTTACCTTTAACATGAATCATGGAAACGCGTGGCTTTACCCTACTAATGTACATAACTATGCCATCATAGTTATAAGGTATGTTCTTATAGCTGATATTGTTCATGTTATTTTGATTATTGTTGCTAGGCCCTGGATTAGCATTGGAGGTACTAGGACCTTGATTGTGCTTGGGGAAAGCATTTTGATATATTTGTAGTTGGGCATTAGACGATGTCACTTGATTAGCATCCACTACCATATCTCCTCGATCTATGAGATCTTGGATATATGTTTTAATTCCCTAACACTTATTAGTGGAATGAGCTTTGATTTTGTGGAAGTCACAATACTCGTTTTCCCTATACCAGGTAGGTTTGGGTTTTGACTCATCAAAAGGCTTAGTCATAGGCTAAGTGACTGGATAACTTGCTTGTGGAGCCTCTTGAAAACAAAATCCAAGGATTCTCCTAAAGGAGTGAATGTACACTTGTTATTTCCTTGGTTATACTGGTTGGACTGTGGAGGAGGACGTGGTGCACCCTATGGCATGGATATGACATTAGAAACCGATGGCTGATTGGAGATGTATTGAGACCTTTGTGAGGTGTTGGCTACTTGGACATGATGGGTGTCAATGACACCATCATTAACAACATTCTTATTTTTATTCCAGTAGTGGGACTTATCTCTAGATGAATTATCCTTGTCTAAGTTATAGATTTTGATTTGTCCCTTAGCAATAAGGGCCCTCTAAATGATAGTGCCCTTTTCTATGACCTCTGAAAAGGTTGTGACACAATGAAGGTTGAGATTATGTGCCATATCAGGATGAGAATTTGTGATGAAAATGGTCACCATGTCCTTCTCAGTGAGAGGGGATTTTAGATGACTAGCCAAGGCACGCCATATTTGTAGGTAGCTTGTAAAGGTTTCTCCCTCACGTTTTTCTTCCAGAAGATCTAGAGTGTTGATGTCCTTCTCCAAGTTGAAGGAGAAGTGTGTAACAAATTTTTCTATCAGATCTGCGAAAGAAGAGACAGATCCTTTTGGAAGACCCATAAACTAGTCTAGAGCTATCCTTGTTAGAATCCTAGGGAATATACGTAGGAGATAATTGTCATTGTGCAAGACTTCTGACAATGTGTGTAAAATTCATGTAGGTGGTTCCTTGGGTCACTCTTTCCTTTGTATTTATCATATTTTGGCATTTCAAAGTGCTTAGGAAAGGGGACAAGTGAGATGGAGGGATCAAACAGATAGGGACAAATTTCCTCAAATTTGAAAGACTTTTTGGATGTCCCTGCTTGTAGGTCCTTTAGGGCAGATTTTATTTCTTCCCACTCCTTGTTAACAGGTGTCAATGATGAAGGATTGGTCAGATTGGACTGATTATAATGAGCATATTGCTAATATGTGAGGCCGAGGTTGTGATGGTTTGATCATATGATGGTGGAGGTAGATATGAATGGGTTTGCTTATATTGATTGGGATATGTGGATTGGGGATTGGCATAAGATTGTGGATAGGATGGCAAGGCTTGGTAATACGAGGAGGAAGCAACTTGCTTATATGATGGCTAGGCTTGATAATATGAGGAGGAGGAACCGTTTTGATATGATGCTTGTTGTTGAGAGTAATATGGATTAAATTGGTAGTTATAATTAGTCTACTATTGGGAAGTATACGGAGGCTATTGTGGATTAGACTACTGATAGTAGGGATTTTGTTGCGATTACTGGGGATTTGTGTAAGACAACTGTTGTTGGGATTGTTGGGGATTGTGATAAGGATAATTGGGATTAGGATTGGATGTGGTGGGTTGCACATAATAAGTGATTTGTGGATAGTACAGGTATTGGGCAGCAGGGTTGCCTACTATTTGTTGGAAGGATTGTTGTGGTTGTGTTGGGATTTATGAATGTTGAGGGGATTGTTGATACGGAGGATAAGATGGGATTTGGGGTTGTTGAGGGACTTTTGGTTGGTACGAAGGTAACTAATAAGATGATTTTGGCTAGTGAGAAGGTACCTGTCACTGGTGAGGGGGTTGTGACAGGATACCTTGTGGTTGGTGCAGAGGTTGTTGTTGATGTTGTGAAGTAACATGTGTGTGATGTGGGGGTTGTGAAAGAATTGAGGTATGTTGTGGAGGCTGAGATAGGGGTTGTTGTGGTGGTTGTTTATGAGGCAGTTGTGATGGTGGTTCTTGCTATGGGTTACCCTGAGGCTGATGCAAGGATGGGATATTACCTTGAGGTGGTTGTTGAGATGTGAATGGAGGTGGCGGTAAGTTTGATGTGGGTGTAGATCCAAGAGGTGGAGGTGGGGCAGTGAAAGTCTTTCCCCCAGTATTCCCCAGTAGTTAACTCGGTTGGTTTTGTGGAAGAGGTAGTGCAAACAGTATGGCAGTTGAGGTTTGTGGGATGTTCTCACTTGGTGGATTGGGAAGACCTTGCGACATACCAAGTTCAAGAGGATTGTTAGGATCAAGGCCTTGAGGAATGTTTGGATCAGGTGCACCCATAACCAAAATTGGAACCCGGGGAGGTGGTATAGGAGGTATTACTTGATAGAGAATAACATTGCCAAATCCTGGTTGATACCAACCCTCTTGTGGTGAACCTTGGGGAATGTATGAACTGCCTAAATCATTCTAAAAATTTTGAGGATCTTGCAGCACTGGGGGCATAGGAGGTGTAATGTTGACATGCTTGGATAAGTCAAACCCCGACAATGGCTTGATACCTTTCAAGAGTAATGTGGCAAGGATTTTATCCCCGTGTTCATTAAGGAGACAATCCATCATTTGGACATTGGTGGGATTACTGAGGTATTCGTCGACTGTGAACTCAGGTTGGTTGACCATGCTTTCATCATGAGGTGATGTAGTGTGGATTTCAGTATTGGATTGTGATGAGCCACCATTAGTGGGTTGATCCTGAGGAATGTGAGGTTGAGCACCTTGGGGTTGTTGTTCTGCCATGAGTTTATTTGCTTGTGATCGGGTAATGGGAATGAAAATTGAAATCTACTAGGTGGACTAAGATGACACTAAGCCCTAAGATGCAATTAAATGATGGCCTAAATGATGACTAAATGATTGATTAGATTAAATGATTGATTGATTGATTGATCAAATTGGATAGGATAGGATGATTTGGATAAGTGATTAGATTGGCTTCGATTAAGTTGATTGATGGGAATAGATGATTGATAGGATTGGATGATTAATAGGATTAGGGGATTGATTTTATTGGATTAATGAGATTGCTTTAAACCAATTTTAGGGGTTTGAATAGATGACGTTTGATGTTGATGATCAGATTGGATTACAAAAAGGATGATTACGACTCTAAATCTACCTCAAGATGGAAGTAGATTGATTGGGTCGCAAGTGATTATTGACTTAGGATGGATAACAATCCTAAGTAAGCATGGATGATGATGATCAGAATCAGACACCTAAGCCAACTTGGATAAAAACCCCTAAAACGAAGTCTAAGAGATTGGGATTGATGAACCAATGATGGATATGTAATCTAGAGATGTTCTAATATGCACCTATACGATTTGATTGATGAATTGATGACCTTTGAAAAATGTAGATGGATTAAAATAACAATTATAGGAAAATGGATGGTGATAAAAAAAAATTGATCATGGAATCAAAATAAAAAAACAACAGGCTTTCAGTGGCCCAAAGGATTAACTCTCGATATTTTTGTATGGGGTGTGCATACACCTCTTTGTTTGAAAATATAACCCCTCTAGGTGATGGGATCGCCTATCTAAAGGACCATGGATTCACCTCTGTGTTCGGAAAGTTCTCCTATCTAGGTCACAAGTTCACATTTCTAAGACACAGGATCACCTAAATCTTGGAAGCTAAAAAGAAACAGGTGGACTCAAGAGACAAAATCGCTTATCTACAGTTCAGGATCACCCCTTCTAGAACTCAGGATCACCTAATTTTTTGGATGCTCAAAAGAAATAGGCAGAAATGGGGAGAAAAATCGCCTAACTACTAATTAGGATCATCTCTATCTTGGGATGTATGGACACAGGAAAAATCACCTATCGGGGTGACAAGTTCACCTATTTCCTTGGATGTACAGACGAGGAACAAAAATGCCTAAGATAGGATCACCTATAGGACAAATAGGATTGCCTATATCTTGAACTGTATGGACAAGGATGGTACAGATGGATGCGGGATTGCCCCTGTGGACAATAGGTTTTACTATTTTAGGGGATGTACGGATGAGGATGACTCGGATGAGACACATGATCACCCCTGCGGACAATAAGTTCTCCCAAGACGATGACAGGATTGTCTATCGAAAGGAACAAACAGACTTGAAAGGTACAGACTGGACACAGACTTGCCTAAAAGGATGGCAAGATCACCTATTCAGGGAACAGTCACATGTGGGGTCGCCTAACTAAGGGACCCACAAGCAAATTCGCCCCTGACAAGGACAAACTCGCCTAAAGGATGACCTAGACCAAACTCGAGACACAAAATCACCCCTTTCAGGGTAGGATCGCCTGTCCAAAATGCAATTTTTCCCATGTGAGAAGAAAACTTTCCATTGAGGGCAGGGGTAGACTATAGAAAAGGAAAAAAACATGACAAACAAAAAGTAGAATGGCTAGACTGACTCAGACTGACGATAAGCATTGGTATCGCACAAAGAAGACATGCTAGGCAACATAATCCTAGAACTAGTGATAAGGGTTTACAAACATGATGTAGGCCCACCACCTTGAGGGGACACCCCAAGCTTAATACTCTGTGATACCAAGGTTGTTCTCTGGATCACCCTTTCTCATGAAGGAAGATAGCTAGTGATTCAGTGGCACAAGGTCATCAACAGACGCTACGGGATCACCTTCATGCTCTCTCTCAGAGACTATTGTAGTCCACCATGAGGATTTATATCTCAACCCAAAGGAATACGTGATGAGTAACTTCAAGGAACGGTGTGCATCCCTTGCACTACACCAAGCCATGGCTAAAACACAGGTCTCTATCTAGGATAAATAGGCTATCTCATGCATCCTTGATATATGCTAGATACGTAAGGCACAACTGTGAACACTGGCCCATCACAAGCGTGGATTAGGAGCCCCAGTGAGGTACTAGAAACTTAGACCAACCTTGCATGTCTTATCTAGGTATCACCCTAGCTTCGACACTTTGTTAGACACGACATGACTAGATTGGGGTACAACTTTAGTTCTCCCCCCTTTATATACCTTTCGGTAACACGTGGTTGGAATCGTCCCCCAGGTGATGAAATCCCAAATAGGTCCCGCTAAAGGAAGGAAATACTAGACGCTTCAGTTGGTCTCCAAGCTCGCATGTAGTGCAAGGGGAGAGCTTAGACGCACTAGCACTTCCTAGGTAGACTAGACAGGATGGAATGAATTACAATTTCTCGTCACCTAGGATCACTGAAAGGTGCAAGGGGAGTGGATACGTCAACAATTTGCTCCCAAACACAACAAACAAGTTAATTGGCCCTTTAATTAAATCTACGTGTGCCTAAATTAGTGAGAAAAACAATAGACAGAGCTAACTAAAGGCTTCGACCGCTCGTCCTGCAACACACGTGTTTGTAGTTTTAACCTTTGATCTTGGACAAACATGGGGAACAATTGCACAAATTGTTAGTTAAAATGCCACAAATCATCGAAAAACAAGTTAGCTGGTCAATACCCAAAACCAAAATCAAATTGTAGCTCAAATTAAAAATTAAAGGTTCTGGATTATTACCAATTTGCCTCTGTGTGAGATGAATTCACCCTTGTCTGTTGGGCAAGATCACCTATTTAAGGGATGGGAAAAAGTTGCAGTTGCCTGTCAGGTGGAGGGGCATACACATTATTTCCCCTGTAGCTCGATCGAGTTTTCCTTTGTATCTAGCATTCTCACCTATTCAAGTAATCTTAGGCATGTTTTCCTCTGTGATTGGTGGTTTGACTGATTAGATGCAAGTCCGCCCCTTTTACAGAAGGGAAGAATTGACTTTGCCTGTAGTCAAAGTGCTTTCACCCCTGTATTGAGAAAACTCGCCTGTCGAGGGTGGATTCGCCCCTGCATGTGAAGTCTGAACCTACAAAATTTAAAACAATAGTGAACAATAAAATAGATCCGTAATGTGGGTCCCACCGGGCATGCCAGAAATGTGTGCAAGTGTGAATTCCTACTCTAAGATGTAAAAACTAAACTAATGCAACAAAGGAAAACACAAAAACAAACACTCAGATTAGGCCTAGTTGAATCTAAACAAAACACAAGAAATTGGAACCTTTTACCTTGTTTGGATTGATAGTCTTGGTTGGCCCTTTGATTGCTTGAAATGTATGCTCCTTGGTGGAAAAATAGCTCAAAATGGTGCTCTAAATGATCATGGAGAGATGAAGATTCTAATGATGCAAATGGTTATATGGATAGATGCAATAAGGAAGCTCAAATGCTACAACAATGGTGTATGGAAAGCTTGGATGCAAGTGATGGCTTGAGTGCTAGGTGTGTTTGATTATGGATTGAGTGATGATGCAAATGAGGGAATTTTCACCATTTTTAGGGGAAGTTCCTCTAAAGGAATGGAAGGCCAAGATTGATCCATGATGGCAAAGATCAAGGGTTAGGGTGAGTTGAGAACTCACAAGCCCTCACATCTTGACATGTGGCAGATGAGATGGAAAGAAGGGGATGATGTAGAGGTGACATGGAGGTACTAGGTTGTACCCTGGGAAGGGACAAGATCTCCTCATAAAGGAGGTCCTTGTCCACATGTGCTTGAGAGGACATGTGAGGAATTAAAAATTCCTCAAAAATCCTCATGGGGATGGGAGAAGGAATTTTAAATTCCTTAAAATGCATTCAATAAATAAATGTGAATTAAAAATTCACATGGGGAAGGGGGTGCCTTCTCCAAAAGGAGAAAGCATTTAATGCGGTTGACTTAGGACATATGTCATAAATGGCATGGAGATTAGGTTGGGTTAATCAGGTGATTAAGGTTGTGCAAATGCATGACTAGACAAATTAATGATAGATTAGAGGCAAGTGAAGGATTATGGAGGATGTGACCCTAATGATGATTAGGGGTGTGCACATCCTAATCAAAGATTAATTAGATTAATCTGGGTTAAAGAGGATTATGGAGGATGTGACATGAGGAGAGAGAAAATGATGAATTAACAAATTTTATTTTAATTCATTTGGTCCAAAGTGACTAAATTAAATAAATTAGGGTATTTATTTAATTTAGAGATGAAAAGGGGTAAGGTATTTAATTGATTTATTAAATACCCTAGGGACATTAGACTATGAAGAAATATTAACCAAATAATAGAATATTTAATTAATATGGTTAAGGGATGTGAAATAGAGGAATGTGAAGGGAAAATTTGACCATATGGAAGTGGTCGAATTCAGGTGTCTAATATATATATACAAGCCTGGAATTTGATGCCCACCGCTACCTATCATATGAAAATTTTGCGACGGTCTGATCATTTAAATTTATGTCATTTGACGTTTGATGAAAAATATAAATTGTAAGAGCCAATGTAACACAAATTAGTTCAATTCCCAAATTCATCTATCTAAAATCAAATTTAAATACCAATTTCAAACCTACCAAGAAATAATTATATAAAATTAAAAAATAATTTAATTCTAAAATTCATCTATCTAAAAACATAAATTATTTGTAAAAACCAATTACCTATAACACAAACGTTGCATCTTGAAAAAAAAAATGAAAGCTCTCAAATTACCTATAAAACAAATGTTGTATTTTAAAATAATGAAAATTCTTATTATATTATTATTCATATGGATATCCTATATATATTTAAAAAAATGTAAAATTAGAAAAGATTGATAATTAGTAATAAATGTAAAAATCTTAGATTTATGTTACAATTAATAAGAAATTTCTAAATTCATATAAAAAATAAATTTTGTTCTAAAAGTTAAAAAACAATCATATTATATTTTGAATAAATATATATTTTTTATAATAAATATTATAAATCATATATATTAATATAAAGCAATGATAACTATTAGTAAAATTATCAAAATTTTAAATTTATTGTAAAAAATATTTTTAAAATTAGAAAGAATTATATTCTATCTTTGAAAAGATTCTAAACAAATTTATATTTTTATAATAAATATTATATATATATGCTTATAATAAATTTTTATAGTTTGATAATAATTTAAAGTGTCATATTTACGATTATATAAAAATATGGCAAATGAAATTATACAGTCTAATAAATTTTTTAATTGTAATATATGGTCTAAAATGCAAAAAATGGTCAAATAGACCATCAAATTTCACCCTTTATCTATATATATATAATGTTTATGATAAAAATATAAATTAGTTTAGAATCTTTTCAAAGATGGAATAATTCTTTCTAATTTCAGTTATCATTGCCTTATATTAATATATATGATGATTTATAATATTTATTATAAATATATATATTAATTCAAAATAGAATCTTTTCAAGATGAAATATATTTCTTTCTAACTTTTTAAATATTTATAACAATAAATTTAAGATTTTGACACTTTTACTAATAGTTATCATTGCTTTATATTAATATATATGATTTATAAAATGGTGAAAAAAATGGCGGAGCAACGATCAAACCAGAGCTTCCGCAGGCACGATGGACTACAATACGAGGGACAACAAGCTCGTTGGCCTTTCAATAGGCAGAGGGGGAGATTTACTCACACAGGGAGATGCAATGGGAATGACAAGGCTTGGCAGGCTCCGATTAATCAGAGAGGTAACAATGGGGGATCTAGTGCATTTTCTCGCCCGAATACGCAGATGGAGGGTAATGGAGGAAGGTTTTGTTCCATGTATTCAAAGGGGCGTGTGGATTTCAAGTCGCTGGAAAAGAAATTCTGGTGGCCAAAGAACCAGGCAGAGAAAGGAGAACCAAGTCAGGTACTAAAAAACTTTCTCCATACTACAATGGTTACTTTTATGATAGATAATAATGAATGGAACAATTCGGTGAGTACCTTTAAAGCGCATGCATTTTTTATGCAGTGGGGGGGACATTGGCCGACACTCACAAAAATGAAGGAGTGGTGTGATGCAAATTAGAGAAAAGGGTGTGATGTAAAAACTTTGGAGAATGGTTTTTATCTGATAGTTTTTCAAATAGATCAGGGTAAAGATTGGATCTTAAATAGTGGCCCTTTCATAATGGAAGGCAGAGGCCTATTTATTTTAGATTGGACCCAAAATTTCAACCCCAATAAGGCAAAGATAGAGGAGATAGCTGTTTGGATTAGTTTGAAAAATCTCCCTCAAGAATATTGGGATTAGGAAACCCTAAGAAAAATTGGAAACAAGCTGGGAATCTTTGTAAAGTCAGAGATATTGGTAGAAAAAGTAGATTGCAGTATGTTCCCAAGGATTTGTATTCTAAGACAGATAATCCACCCCTTACCGAAAATGATAGAGCTGAAATCTGGGGAAGGCATGTGGTGTCAGAATCTGGTCGTGGAGGATCATAATATCCCTTATGGGAGATGGACAGGAGAAATGTGTGTCAAGGACCAGAGTAGGCAGGTCTCTAAAGGGAAAGGTACTACTCAAAATTTTCCCATGGAGGAGGTGGTAGCTCTCACAGAGGCAGTGGCCGTTGAAGAATGGCGAATGTCCAAAGAGTGGGGCTCGTTGGAGTTCCTAATGAAAGATACAAATCAAGAAATTGAATTGGATTCCCTTTCATGGGGTATTAGAAGAAAATAGGAAATTGCTTATATTCATGAAGGTGAATGTGAAATGAAAGTTCAAAATCTAGTTTCAGAAGGGTTGGCTTCGAATGAGGAAATAAGGTTTAGTGGGGATGTGGTAATAGAGTTAACTCTAGCAACACCAAACAAAATTATTACGGTTTTAAACAAAGTGAGGGGTAATGAGGTGGAAGATTCTGCAAAAACACTCTCATCCCCTTTTGGGGAAGATTTAGGCAAGTCTCAGGAACAGGGCACTTCGAATGTTATTGGGCTTGGTCATTTTGAAAAACTTGATGAAGAGTGCCCTCAGCATTCTTCAGTTGGGGGAAGGATGGATCGGATTGATGTTTCGCTATAGGTTGAAGTTGACAGCCCAGTTGGCTCTGAAGGGGTAGTTTTTAAGGACATTCCAATCTCTCCTATTCAAAATTTAGATAGTGCTTTTGAAGGAGTCAAAGATAGTGGAGGATCCCTGGAAGACTCAGTCTCAGAAACAGACTCAGAGGCGGAGGTGAGTGGGGAAGATTTGTTGGTTTTAATGATCAAATCGGTATAGTGGAGAAGAGATCTATAGATCAATCCTTAGCTCAAAATAGTAAGATAAGGGTTGGTGAGAAGTGGAGGCGTGGTCCTAAAACTAACAAGATGCACCTTGAAATGGCAGGGAATGCAATAGGTCAAAGCAAATTGAGATCGGGAAAAGGCATCCCAGCAGCCATGAAAATCCTATCGTGGAATGTCAGGGGTTGCAATGCCCCTGACAAAATACGTTTGATCAAGTGTTTTTTTGATCAAACGAGGCCGAGCGTTGTTTTACTTCAAGAAACGAAAGTAAAGGAAAAGGATTTTGATTGCTTCCTAAAACTTTTTGGCAGATGCAAAGGCTATCTCTTAGGGGCTGTGGGGGCGTCTGGTGGCCTTGGTATATTGTGGGATGAAGCCCTTGTTAATGTTAGAGTGATGAGGCAAGAAAGGTATTGGAAATGGGTTAGTATAGCTTCAAAACAGTTGTGAGCCAGTTTTGACATTATTAATGTATATGGCCCCTTAGGAGTTGCTCAGAAGAACCAGTTATGATAGGAGCTATCTAATGTCTTGAGGTTAGAAGTGACAGAATGTTCCTTTTAAGTGGCAATTTTAATGCCATCCTAAAATCGTCTGACAAGCTTGGTGGGGTATGTTGGGCTAGTCAAAGTCAGAGGGATTTTAGTGCTTTTGTGTTGCTAAATGGGCTATTTGAACTCCCGTTCAGAAATGGGGACTTCACTTGGACGAATAGAAGTGGTTTTCTGATCATAGCAGAGAAGCTAGATCATTTCTTTCTGGCTGGGGATTGGGTGGCGCAACAATGGTTGTGTGAAGCGGAGGTAACTCCCATAACTAGATCGGATCATTATCCGATAGGATTGAGAATTCAAGAGGAGTTAAAATCGGCAAGGTGCCCTTTCAAGTTTGAGGCAATGTGGTTGCGGGAAGAAGGCTTCTAGGAGCTAGTGGCAGACTGGTGGAGAAATGCCCCTGAGAGGTATGGCACTAAAGCATATATCTTTTTTAAGAAGCTACAATTTCTTAAAGAACAACTAAAAAGGTGGAATAGGGTTCATCCTTTGAAAATATTTTCTCTGAGAAGTTAAGACTGGAAGAAGAGTTAAAGATCCTTCATTCGAGAATTATTGAGAAAGGGATGTTTGAAGAAGATTTTGAGTAGGAAAATTTAATGAACAAAGCTTATTCTGAAATTTTAGCCTATGAGGAAGTTTTTTGGAAACATAAATCAAGGGAATGCTGGTAAAAAGCGGGGGACATAAATACAAAGTTTTTTCACAACTCTGTGAAAGTTCGCAGAGCTAGTAATAAGGTTTTCTCTATCAAGGACAAGGATGGATGTATGTTGTCAGATAATGCTCTTATAATCAAAGAAGTGGTAAATTTCTTCTCTATTTTATGCAAGGAGAATAGTAGGGAAGAAATTCAAGAATGGAAGATCTTGGAGAATATCCCTAGTGTGGTTTCTGATGCACAAAATTCCATGTTAATGGAAAAAGTCTCCTTAAAGGAAGTGAAAAAGGTTGTTTTTGGGATGGGGGGAGATAAGGCTCCTGGAGCGGATGGCTTCCCAACCCTTTTCTTCTAGAAAATTTGAAGTATCTTAGCACAAGATATTTGGAAAGTGGTGGAAGAATCAAGGGGGAGTGGTTTTGTTTTGAAGGATCTGAATAATCCTTTCATTGCTTTGGTTCCAAAAAGATCTAAGATAGTTTTGTTTGAAGACTATCGTCCAATTTCTTTATGTAACACGATTTACAAAGTCATTTCTAAGGTGATTGCCAACAGACTTAAAAAATTTTTACCTTCGGTGATCTCGATAGAACAGAGTGGATTCTCTCCAAATAGGTCTATTTTTGAAGGGTAATTGTAGTCCATGAAGCTATTCATTCGGTAAGGTTGGAAAAAGTGGAGAAATTGATGGTGAAATTAGACATTAAACGGGCTTATGATGAAGTTAATAGGAGTTTTCTCCTAAAGGTCCTTGAGAAGTTTGGTTTTTGCAGAGAGTGGGTGGCATGGATTCGGAGTTGTATTAGCACCCCTCATTTTTCGGTGTTGTTAAATGGGAGCCCCCAGGGATTTTTTGAATCTAGTAAGGGGATCAAGCCAGGAGACCCCATCTCTCCTTTCCTTTTTATTATTTTGGTTGAATTGTTAGGGAGGCTGATTGTAAAGAAAAGGTGTAGTGGGCTGTGGAAAGGCATTGTTGTTGTGGAAGGGGTTGATCTGATCTCGCATTTACAATTTGTTGATGACACTTTTCTTATGGGGGATGCAACCATTAGAGAAGCATGGGTGATGAAAGATTCTCTAGATGAGTATGGAGAGGCTTCTGGTCAATGTATCAATTGGCGGAAGTCTAAGATTTTCTTCTTTCAGGTTCCCATAGCTAAACAGATTGAAATTTGTAGGATTTTGGGTATGCGGGTTGGTTCACTACCGAGTAAGTTTTTAGGTATTCCACTCTTTGGGGGAGCTAATAAAGCTAGTATTTGGAAAGATTTGGTGGACAGCTGCTTAAATAGGATGGATGGTTGGAAAAGTAAATGGCTAACGACTGTTGGTCATTTAGTCATGTTAAAAAGTGTGATCTCAGGCATTCTAGTATTTTCCATGATGTGTTTGAAAATTCTGAAGAAGGTGGTGAATTCAATATGGAAGCGAATGCAGAAGTTCTTCTAGAATGGTGCGAATGATCAAGATAAAATCCCTTTGTTAGCTTGGGAGAAAATTTGTAGATCCAAAGCAAAGGGGGGAGCTGGTTTGAGAGATTGGCATTTGATGAATGAAGCTCTGGGTGCGAAGCTGGTGTGGAGTATATATACAAACCTTGATCTCTTATGGGTCAAAATCCTAAAAGCAAAATATTTGGATTCGATGGTGGATAATTAGATCTTCACTGTTAGAAATCCAATGAAGGGATTAGTTATCTGGAACTTTATAGTTTCTTGTAGGCCGGTAATAATTAATCACATTACTTGGCAGATTGGGGATGGGTTAAATGTGAAGTTTTGGGATGACTCGTGGAATGGGTATCCAATTTTAAAGGTAGATGAAGGTTTATAGGATCTAAGGCAGTTTTTTATCCAAAGGTGGGGAGACAAAGTTAGTAAATATTTAGAACTTAAAAGGGGCCCTTTAGGTCAGGAATGGGGGTGGAAAGAAGTGTGTTTTGAAGAACTTTCAGGTTTCCAAATTCAAAAAATGAAGGAGATTTTGAGGGGGTTTCAAGTACTCCCAACAAACACTGCAGATAAAGAGGTCTAGTGTGGGTCAGTTAATGGGAACTACTTGGTCAAGGTTGGATACCAGCTGCTAGACCCTGTTGAGGGTGAGGTTTTTTGGGCAAAAAGTTTATGTTGGAGTAAGGAATGTTTGCCCAAGGCTAGTGATTTTGCTTGGTTGGTAGTGAAGGGGAGAATTCTTTCAGGAGAAAGGAGGAAGCGTTTTGGTTTTGTTGGTTAGACAAAGTGTGTTCTTTGTGGGGTGGCAGAGGAATCAACTGATCACATACTTCTACAATGAAAAGTTGTTGCTACTTGTTGGGATTCTCTTAGGTTAAAACTTGGTTGGCAAGGTCCCTGGAAAAATTTGGTGAAGGGTGTTTTTGAGGGGTGGCCACACCTATGTGGTTCATCCCTCTTCTCAAGTGTTTGGGTGGTAAGCCCATTACATGTGATTTGGGAATTATGGAAGGAGTGGAACAGAAGGATATTTGAGGATAAAAAAGATACAGTTCCTAGAATCAAAAACAGAATTGATCAAGCAATCATGGAAGTTGTAAATGCTTCGACTACACAACTCCACCTTCAAAAGTGTCCTTTTTCAGTGGAGGATAGCAGGTTTCAAAGATCGTGGCCAGGGCTAAGGGTAAAGTATGGGCATCTGGAGGTGGGGATAAATGGGGTACAGGTTTCTTCGAAGGAGGTAGCTTGGGAAAAGCCGAAGGAAGGATGGCACAAGGCAAATTTTGATGGGGCTGCAAAGGGCAACCTAGGGCCCTCAGGAGTAGGGGCTATTATTCGTGATAGTCAAGGCAATTTAGTAGCATCTGGAGCTCGAAAGCTAGAGGATGGTACAAATAATGTTGCGGAAGCTAAGGCGGCCCTTCTGGCTGTAGGTTTAGCGAAATCTTTGGGGGTTAAAAATTTTTACTTAGAAGGTGACTCTTTGATTATAATCCAAGCAATAATTAATGGTGGAGCTTTGGCGTGGCATCTGCAAGCTTTTATCCGAGCAATTTTGAGTGTTTTAAGCTTGTTTGACAAATTTGAAATCTATCATATACGTCGAGTTGGCAATGGAGAAGCAGATTTCCTTTCCAAGTGGGTGACATCTTTTGAAGTGATAGGTGAAACTAGGGTGGAGGACTTTTTCCAGGTGGAATTGCCAGGGGTTTGGCCGTAATATTTTAACACTGGTTTTGGTACCAGTGAGTGATGTGTGATGGTGGAAGAGGACAGATTGTTTGTCGAATGGGAAAAAGCGGGGTACTATCACAGTATAAACGGTAATTGATAGGGCAGGTGGGTCTTTTCTTTTTGAAGAATGTTGGCGAGCGATGGAAGTGACAGTCGGGCCTTTTTTCGCCTTGTTTCGAGGTGGCTGGATGAGACAATTTGATTTTGATCCGATGGAAGTACTAAATTTTAAATGACTTTAGGTTCGCATAGGAGGTGGTGGCGTCACAGTTTTAAATGGGTTTGCCAGGGGAAGGACGGGGTGGATGAATTGCCAGGTTGTCGAGGTGATGGGATTATTTAAAACATGCAATGGTAGCAATTTATTTTCTAATAAATTTATGGTGAAGGGTTTGGTGCTGGTAAAGGCTTTTTAGTTTGAAATTTTTGAAAGTAGGGGAAATGGAAGTGATGT
The DNA here is from genome assembly GCA_007258455.2 of Sequoia sempervirens. Taxonomy (NCBI): domain Eukaryota; kingdom Viridiplantae; phylum Streptophyta; class Pinopsida; order Cupressales; family Cupressaceae; genus Sequoia; species Sequoia sempervirens. The sequence continues at coordinate 726,881,615 of VDFB02000003.1, forward strand.
ATGGGTTTTCGACAAAACTGTAACAGTAAGGTTTCTTCAGGCCAGTGTCTAAATTTAGATTGAAGTATTTATTGAAAAATCCTCATGATGAGGTGATAGAGGCAGTGCTGGAGACTCTGGGATCACATTTTATGGAGGCCACTCATAGAGGATGAATGAACGTTGATATAGTGTCGATGGTGTTTGCATGGGGTCTTGAACTAAACAAAGAAATTAGGGTGGTAAAATGGGTGATGAGATCACTGTTTGTGGAGGAATTGCTCAAGAAAATGGAGTCCTTGTTAGAATGGGTTGTTCCAGGGAAAGGATACGACATCTCGGAAGGCATCAAAGATGTGGATGAAGCCACAGAAGAAGGCCTAATTCCTTTCGTGAGGTGGCAGAGGAGAGTGGACAGGGAAGTCTACAAGCTGGGAATCTTAACAGCATGGGAGAATTTAAAGCTTGTACTGCGACAGCAAGAAGTTGTAGAGCGGAGGGAGGGTGCAGCCCAGCCTCATCAGATATCAAGACGAATGTAGTTTGCGAGTAGGGGAAGAGCAAGGGTTGGGAGGTCTGGCAGAAATGGTGCATAATTAATTAGGGTATGCATTTTTGAAGGAAAAACAAAAGTTTTTGGCTGAAAGATGGTTCGTAGTGGGATGAAATTGCGAGGGAGCGGAGGGAAAGGAAGTAGGGAAAATGGCGAGTGCATGGCTAGTAGGAATGCGAACAGTGCAGATGGATGAAGGTTTTTTGGTGAGCAGAAGGTGGAACTTCCGAAAGTAAAACTTCTTTCAACTTAGCCTTTAGACAAGATCAAAGTTTTTGGACTGCCGCTACAGCGAAGTTTGAAAAAATTGTATGAAGCAATGGCAGAATGTTGTATTTTATGTTTGGTGTCAGGGTAGATCTCTCCAGTTTACCGGATTGAGCTTTAGAAGTTTCATGATGGATGAATCTATCTTTTGAGCGATGCTTTGTTTTGTAACTTATTATTATTATTAATAAAATATTAATCTTTACTGATCCAAATATATATATATATATATGATTTATAATATTTATTATAAAAATATATATTAATTCAATATCTTTTCAAAATAGAATATAATTATTTTTTAACTTTTTGAATATTTTAAAAAGATTTATTTTTTATATGAATTTAGAAACTTCTTGTTAATTATATCAGTAAATTTAAAATTTTTACATTTATTACTAATTATCAGTATTTTTTAATTTTACTTTTTTTAAAAAATATATATAGGATATCCATATGAGTAATAACATAACAAGAATCTTCACTTTTTTGAAGATACAACATTTGTGTTTTATTGGTGAGCATGTTAAAATTTTATTTGGCTTTTACAAACAATTTATGTTTTTAGATAAATGAATTTAAGGATTAAACTATTTTTAATTTTATATAATTATTTCTTGATAGGTTTGAAATTGATATTTAAATCTGATTTTAGATAGATAAATTTGGGGATTGAACTGTTGAGCCAGGATTGATTGAAAACATAAGAAAACACTTCTAGAAAACAAGAAAACTAAACTCACATAAAATCATAACTATCACAAACAAGAAAACTGAAATGAAAACTAAACCCTAAAAAATTACAAACAAACAATGAAAAAACTAGATATGATTAGTAACATGAACTATTTTTAATTTTATATAATTATTTCTTGTTAGGTTTGAAATTGATATTTAAATGTGTTTTTAGATAGACAAATTCATAAATTAAATTAATTTTAGTTTTATATAATTAGTTCTTGGTAGGTTTGAAATTGATATTTAAATGTGTTTTTAGATAATTGAATTTAAAATGTATATGAAAAATAAAATCAATTTGTAATGTAAAATAAATTAACTCAAATAAAATAGTTTCAAATTGATGGATGTATTTATCATATTTGCACATATGAATCAATAAATTAATTTATCATATTTGCACATCACACCTTGGTGTGCAATGGGTACGCCAAAGAGGTGTAGATGGCAAATGACAGGGAAAATATGGTCTATTTTCTTTGCATGAAACCAGTCTCAATATGAACCTTGAAAACCTAATGTGAGTGTGATTGAAGATGGTCTAGAAATGCAAGAAGACAGTAATAATAGAAAGAACATAACTGCACTTGGGGAAAGTTTTCTAATTATGCAACAAAGATTTACATTTGAAATTTGAAATCATAAGGATTGTAATGTCAAACATTGTTATGACAATTTCAAAATGAGTTTCTAGTTTAGAAATAAATGGTTCCAGTTAAACTTAAAAAGAGGAAGTAGCAATTGTTTGTCAAAGGAGAGTATCTGGAGAAATGTTGTAATGCATAAAACTAACAGCAGGAGCAGCATGGACTTCTATTGAGTTTTGATCCTGCGTAGCATTAGATGACATCAAACCACATCAACATATAATAAAGATACAAACATAGAATACTACTTGAATAAAGCTTAAAAAGGAAACCAAGAAACAACATAATCCATCACCTATCATACTATTCCAAGTATAAGGTTGATTGCATATGGTAACTAGATTAATTGTATTGACAAAGGACTAAAAGGTGAAGGAAGAAAAACAAACCAAGATATAATTAGGTAGAAGTGCTATTGGCACCTAACAAACTGGGTTTTCTCCTCTAAATTGGGTCTTCTATAGCTGACGATATTGTTTGTTCTCATTCCCATGCTTGATGTTTTACATTATTTTCTAGTTTTTAGGAACATTGTTCAGCCTCCAAAGGAGTTAAGAATAGTTCTAAAACAGAGGATAGAAGTATTTTGGTGATTTATAATCCACAAAACATAATTTAGTGGAAAATTACAAATCATTTTAGTATTAGAGCAGTTTAAAATTTGCAGGAAATCAAGTGGAAGGTGAATTCATATACATCAACAAGGTCTTAAGGCATTACATTTTGGACCTAATTAACCATCCACCTCTTTGGCATACCCATCTGCACCCTATCGATCTTGTACACAAGCTAAGATAGAATATGTGAAGTCATAATGGAAGAGTTTCAAAATACAAAGCAACTCAAGCTTACAATACACAAAATTCAATGGCAAGGAAATTGAAATTATTAATTAATCATTTAAAACTCTATTGATAAGACATTTGAAGTCCCCAAGCTTAGAAATGTGATAAGGATTATATATTATCTCTATTGTTAAAATTGTGGTGAAATAATAAGTTTTGCAAAATAATCATCTTATTTTTCCTGTTCGTCTATTTGTTGCCAATCATGTTTCAAATTAAATCTAGGACTTCCAAGTGTGTGACAGAGAATTTATATATATCTATATAGTTAGAACAAACAAGTTTGAAATCATAGCTGCTAAGAAAGTATTATATTGCGTATTTTTGCAGATTCCTTACTTCAAACTAATTATGACTTTGCTCTTATGTAGTTTGGGTTTCAGATTTTTATTACTCTGAGAAACAATTATAAGCAATGTTATTTTATGAACAAGTTTCTTATCTTGTCTGCCATTTGTATGAATGGAAAAATAAGTCATTTAGGAACCTAACATTTTTCACTACAATTAGGGCTATATTTGGTCCATAAAATGCAAAATTCTCATTATATTGATTTGTGAGAAGTAATTAAGACCATGATTTACAGCATGATTTTTTTCTTCTTATCTTCTACTTGTATAAATTATACTTACATTTCAAAAAATAAATAGATTTGTAAATGATATAAGAACATTTCAAAAAATGATATATATTTGCAAATGATAAGATTCTCAAGATGAACTAATTTTCACCTTAGGTTTTTCAATCTACATTACTTCAACCTTTGTTGTGGAACCTTTGCATCTTTAGTTTCCGAAGTTGCTAGTCTAACAAATTAGCTCCCTTGACATTGTCTAACTTATATTTATTTCCTAGCATTGATGGTGGCTTAGCTCAATTGTTTAGTTTGATTTTGTATCATTTATAGAAATCTGGATCAAAGCACTATTTTGTGTGTGTGAGCATGCATCTCATATATTTATATTACATCATATATAGAAATCATGTTCAAAGCACTGTTCTGTGTGTATTGATTTTACCTATACTTTTCAAATGGATTGGTGTCATTTTACTCGTTGATCTTCGTTGTTAGACAATGTATGCTTTTCTAGTCAAAACAATAAGGGGGGTTGGGATGAAGATTATCCTAAATGATCTTCATCTTAAAATCAATCTATAATCTTTGTAAATGGGTATTGGAACATGAAATTGCATTTAAGTAGCGATGCTTTAAGAATCTAACTGAAAAGTCAAAGGAATTGGAAAATCTGCAACTTTGAAGCAATGAATGTGGTACGCTACTCACCAGTTAAGGGAAGAGTTTCATTCTTTTCCCCATTCATCCCATTGATCCCTCCTCAAGGAGAAATCCTTTCCTTGCCAAAAATCAAGTTGTAACCTCATTAACCCTGAGGGGATAAAGATGCATATGGACCCTGCATCTAACTTCTGTCAGGAGCAAAGATTCTTGTGCTCACAATGCAATTGCCCTAATACCATCTAGAATGCTTAGTGAATTATATTAAGCACAGTAAAACCTGGTATACTGTAAATTAACTAAATGGTTCTATAGTGCCTAAAAGTGTGTGTAATCTATGCCAAGCAAGCAACTACTAAGAAGTCTCACCATCAGCTACATCCACTTTTCCGCTTGCACAACACGTTACAATATAATACCAGTAATGCTATAGTTATTTAAGCTTTTTTTATATTGAGACACAAATTTGTATACGAAATTATTACAGGCCTGGTACAGATCCTCTATGTACTTATAATGCTCAGTTAAAAAACATATTTAATTTTGGACATTTGCTTGAATCTCTTTTTGTTAGTACATTTCTTTTTGGTTTCCATTTAGGTAGTGCAAAATTTGTCACATATGCATGTGTTGTACAAAATATTTTATGATTTTCTTTTAATGCAAATCACTAATAGTAAAATGTGGTCAATCTAAAATTTCCCTCTTTATGGCCATCAAAGCAGAAGATTGTAGGCACTCATTGCTTCCTGTACTACCATTAGGCTCCTATGCAGATGTATCCTTGATCAAGTTCACTAATGTGTGATGCAGGGCACCCTATTTCCATGAATATATAGTTGTACCTAAACCCTAAGATGAAATGACCAACTCTAAAATGTCCATCGTTGAGTGAAGTAGATGTGATGCCAAGACCTATAAAAGTGTTGAAGAGGATCTCAAATTGTCACTAGTTATCTCAAAATATGAGGAATGGTGTTATGAATTGTATGCAAAAAACATTGATTACATACAAATGAAGATTAAACAGAGGAATGAAAAAGACAGAAATAATAACAACAAGAGACAATATTTAACGCGGTTCACCCAAACTTGGGCTACATCCACCAACAAAGAGTCCAATATTATTATCCAGTAAATCAAACTGATTACAACTAGTAATCCTTGCAACTCAATACCGTTGCAAATGCTACAATACAATGTCAACATAACCCAAACCCTTAGCCTTTTATCAAGACTTATGTTGGTTACAAAATTAGGGTTTTTTGTGTAGGACAATAGAAAAAATAACACCCAACGCCTTTATAAAATAATAAAAATCGTGAGAGGTTTCGAGGGCGCTGCCCCCAAACCCCCGCAAGGGGCACTGCCCCTTGACCTCAGTAAATAATAGGGGGGAAACCATGCCGATAAAAGTGGAGAAAATTTAACCTCCAAGTCTGATTAGGCTCCATATACCAACAATATCCCACTTGGAGACTAATTAGACTCTGCCCCATATCACCTCCCACTTTTAGACTAATCATAAAACTACTGACCCTGTAGCTCCCACTGGAAATATGCACCCTGGACCCTATTGTTCTCATTTTATGGTTTTTAGTCTTGAAGACCAACAGAAGTTGAAGAGGAGCTCAGCTTCTCCCTTGGCACTGCCTTAGTAAACATATCTATTGGATTATCATTTGTATGTATCTTTTCCAGCTGTAACTATCCATCATCCAACACTAACCGAATGAAGTGATACCTCAACTATATGTGTTTGGTCTTTGAATGCAAGGCAGAATTCATTGCAAGATGTATGGCACTCTGGATATCTGTAAACAAATAAATGTTGGCCTATTGTTTGCCCAATTATTCCATGAAAGATTGCATCCATATCATCTCCTTGCTTTCCTCTGTTGCAACTACATATTTTACCTCTATGGTGGATAAAGCAACCACCTTTTGCAACCGTGAGATCCAACTTACTATTGTCCAACCTACAGTAAAGACATAACTTGTAGTACTCTGCCTGGTATCAATATCCCCTGGCAAATCTGAGTCTACATAACCTGCTAAATAAGTATTAGAGCCCCCAAAACATAAACATTTATTGGATGTACCTCTTAAATACCTGAGACCCATTTTATTGCATTCCAATGCTCCAATTCGGGATTACTCATATGGGTATGTGCAAGATCATCATGGAAAAAACAAACCCTTAAGTGGAAAAAAATTTAGAAAAAATTAGAGTTAGGCAACTTGATGTAAAAATTTGAATAAGTTAACTATATTATTTCAAAAATATGTAAGAATAGAATCTGTAGCAAATTGAATGTAGTTTCTAAACTACTAGGTTTCTTTAGCAAAAAAATAATCTATTTGGTGAAAATTTGAAATTTCAATATAGTAGTACTTAAATTTCAAGGAAAAAATAAGAAGCAGGTGTCTGTCTAACCACCCTAACCATAATAAAATGATAATATTTTTTTATAAGATTTTAGATATAAGTAGAGGATTCATGCCTCGATGTGATGCATATTTTTTTGTAATTTTTTTCCAAGTAAATAATTAATTATGATTTTTTTAATTACAACTTTTAAAAAATATAAAAAACTCGTATGTCTGACCACCTTAACTTGGTCAAAAGTTTATGAAATTAAATTTTTATTTTTTAATCCTATAGTATGCGAAGCATAGAATGTGATGCATGTTTTGGATTCAAAAAATGTGACACTTTGAAAGGTATAGATGTTTTTAAATCAGCCTATCAATCAAGACTTTAGTCATAATTTGAATAGAAAATGAATAATAATTACTTATTAAATTCAAAGTAAAGCATAATTTATATTGGTGGAAAGCTAAGAATCTCCTTTAAAAACCCTTTTCATTTCATCAATTTTGGGTTAAAAAAAGTTGTCAGCTACATACCCATCATATTGCTAGTTTTTGGCCCATCATGATCCTGCACATACCCATATACCTGCTTACGACTCCAACAGCATGTACAATATCCGGTCTCGTGCATACCATGGAATATATTAAACTACAGCTGAAGCATATGGTACCTTGGACATTTTATCTTCCTCCTCTAGTGTCTTTGGAAACATCTCCTTAGTCAATTTCAAATGACTAGGAAAAGGTGTGCTGACAGCTTTTGCATTCTCCATGTGGAATCTCTGCAACACCTTTTCAACATAACCAGCCTGAGATAGTCAATTTTTTGTTCTTCCTATCTCTACAAATTTTCATACCAAGGATTTGTTTTGTTGCCCCCAAATCCTTCATAGCAAATGATTTTTCTAACTGTTGTTTTAACTCACTTATGCGATCCATATTAGACCCCACTACAAGCATGTCATCAACATGTAAACATAAAATAATGTAGCTATCATTATCCAACCTCTTAAAATAAACACAATGGTCAGAATTACACCTGTTGTAGCCTTTCTTAACCATAAAACTATCAAATTTCAAGTACCATTGCCGAGGTGCTTGTTTCAAGCCATATAAACTCTTCTTCAATCTGCACACCAATTTCTCCTTTCTTTTGACCTCAAATCCTTGGGGTTGTTCCATATATATCTCCTCCTCCAAATCACCATGGAGAAAGGTGGTTTTCACATCTAGCTATTCTAAATGCAAACCTTCAACATTCACAATACTTAAAATAGTACAAATAGAAGTCATCTTAACTGGAGAAAAAATCTCAGCAAAATTAATGCCCTTTTTCTATGCAAATCCTTTTACAACTAACCTGGCTTTAAATTTGTTCTTACCCACATCTTCCTCTTTCAGCCTGTAAACCCATTTGTTTGGTAAATCCTTTTTACCTACAGGCAACTTGCATAATTCCCTAGTCTCATTTTTCAGCAAGGAGTCCATTTCTTCTTCCATTGCATGCTCCCACTGAACCTTTGTATCCACTTGCATAGCTTCATCATACTCTTCAGGTTCATCATCATCTATTAACAAAATAGAATACAAAGAGGGAGAAAATATTTCTGGAGGTCTACTTATCCTTGAAGATCGTCTAACATTCACTGGAGTGTGTGGTATTTTTTGTTGTTGTTGTTGTTGCGAAGCATGAGGAACCACCGGAACATTTCTATTTGGTGCATCATCCAGCACTACATAATCATTTTCTTTCTTCTCATGTTGCTGCAACTGATCTTTGTACAACACTTTCTCATTGAATATGACATCCCTGCTTCTCACAATTTTTTTATTTTCAGAATCCCAAAGCTTATAACCAAATTCATCAATGCCATATCCAACAAATATACATTTCTTTGATTTTGCATCCAACTTGGTTCTATTTTCAATATCTACATGTGCAAATGCTTCACAACTGGAGGTCTTGAGAAAAGAATAACTCACCTTATTACCTATCCATGCTTCCTCTAGAATACCACAATCCAAGGGAATTGAAGGACCTCTATTAATTAAATAAACAACAGTATTTATAGCCTCTGCCCACATGTTTAAAGGCAACCTAGCATGCAATCGCATAGTTCGTGCATGCTCCATTATTGTTTTGTTCATGCGCTCAGCCACTCCATTTTCCTGTGGAGTCCTTGGAACCATTTTCTACCTACGAATACCATTAAAGGAACAATAATCTTCAAACTCTTTGCTACAATACTCACCACCATTATCAAATCTAAGACATTTTAAATTTTAACCTACCTCATTCTCAACCAAGCTTCTCCATTTCTTAAAAGTTCCAAATACATCAGATTTCTACCTAAGGAAATAAATCCATACCTTCCTTGTTGCATCATCAATAAAAGTGACATAGTACCAAGATCCATCGAGAGAAGATACATGAGTTGGTCCCCATACATCCATATGCACAAGCTCCAATTTCTCATTTTTCTTTTGCTTCCCATCCTTGAGAAAACTAACTCTCTTTTTTTTGCCATACACACAACTTTCATAGAAATTCATATTAACACATTTCAGACCTGGTAAAACATTCTTTGAATGAAGTAATTTCATACCTTTTGCACTCATATGCCCATGTCTATTATGCCGCAGTGTTGATTCAAAATCCATAGCAACTGTCTGATTTCTTGCCTGTTGAACCGCAGCAACTATTCCTAAACATTGATTTTTATTTGCAACAGCTAAAGTAGAAGGAACAGTATGACCTGTACAAAGATATAAGGTGCCTACTTTCACACCTTTTGCTACCAAAAAGGCACTTTTTGTAACCTTCCAATTTTTATCACTAAATGTAACAACACAACCTTCATTCTTTAGTTGCCCTACTAAAATTAAATTTCTTTTTAAGTTTGGAACGTGCCTTACCTCATGTAGTAGCCAATGATTCCCATTCTGAAACTTAATCTTGATTCTTCCCTTTCCAACAATCTGATAGGGTTCATTATCTCCCAAATAAACCAGCCCAAAATCCCCTTGGACATAATCAAGAAAATAACTTCTATGGGGCGTAGCATGAAATGAAGCCCCTGAATCTAACACCCAAGAATCATCGGCATTATCAAGGGAAAGAATCAAAGAAACCTCATTAGATTTATTACTTACCACATTAGCCTCTTTATTGCCTTTCTTTTTGTCTCCTTCTTTATTTTTTCGAGACCAGCAATCTTTCTTCAAATGGCCTAACTTACCACAGTACCAGCAATCCCTCTTGTCTCTAGATTGGGATCTTCTGTCCTTGGATTTTCCTTGTGACTTCCCATGACTTCTAGAATTGTTTCCTCTCTCCTTTGTTTTTCCCCTGCTTTCTGCATTCAAAACACTTCCTGATGTGGATGTTCCACCTAAGTTTTTTCTACAAGTTTCCTTGCTCAAAATAACACCAACAACATCATCAAATTTCAATGTATTCAAACCAAAAATAGAATTACTAATAGCCATGACCAAGCTATTCTAGCTTTCAGGCAAAGAACACAGAATCAAAAGAGCCCTAACTTCTTCATCAAAGTTTACATTTATAGAAGTTAATTGACTGGTAACTATATTAAACTCATTTAAATGATCAACAACTAACCCACCTTCTGCCATTTTCATATTAAATAAACGCTTCATGAGAAATACCTTATTCGAAGCGGAAGGCTTTTCATATAACTTCGGTAGGGTTTCCATCAACTCTTCAATTGTCTTTGTTGTTGTAATATTGAATGCCACCGATTGTACCAGGCATAGACGAATGGCTCCTAGTGCCTTTATGTCCAATAGATTCCATTCCTCATCACTCATTCCTGTCGGTTTCTTAGTTGTTCCTCCCAATGGCCTCCATAAATCCTTCTGATAGAGATAATCCTCCATCTGCATCTTCCATAACTAATAATTCTGCCCATTGAATTTATCTACCTTTAATTTACCCTCATCCACCATTGCTCCCACTTAACCGTGAGACTCCCACTCAACCGTGAGACTTTCCTGTAGATAATAATAAAAAAAAACCCACTCTGATACCACTTGTTAGGAATTGTATGCAGAAAATATCAATTACATGCAAATGAAGATTAAATAGAGGGATGAAAAACACAAATAATAACAAGAGACAATATTTAACATAGTTCACCCAAACTTGGGCTACATCCACCAATAGAGAATCCAATATTATTTTCTAGTAAATCAAACGGATTACAACCAATAATCCTTGCAACTCAATACCGCTGCAAATGCTACAATACAATGTCAACAGAACCCAAACCCTTAGCCTTTTATCAAGACTTATGTTGGTTACAAAATTAGGGTTTTTTATGTCGGCCAATAGAAAAAATAATACCTGACGCCTTTATAAAATAATAAAAATCATGAGAGGTTTCGGGGGCGCTACCCCTAGACCCCACAAGGGGCACTGCCCCTTGACCCCATCTTGGGGGCGTTGCCCCTTGACCCCGGTAAATAATAGGGGGAAATCGGGCCGATAAAAGTGGAGAAAATTTAACCTCTAAGTTTGATTAGGCTCCATATACCAACAAATGGTTTCATTCTGTATGTGGCAAGTAAACGTTGGTGAAGGACTTTTTCTGATTGTCACAAAAGTTGTTGCATTGGAGGTTGAAATATTTTTAGTTTTCCAGATATGGCATTCGACATCCTATAATAGGATTTCTAATAACTCTATCCTAGCTCAACAAGATGCACAAACCTCTTTACTTCTATTTGTTGCATATCGCAATTGATTTGTAAGGCATATTCTCAAAAAGCATGCAAAAGGATAATTAGTTAGTTGATGGAATGATAAAATATGACAATGGAAATAGATCCAACTCGGTCTAGTCAATTTTTTCCTCCTCAATTCTAGTTGTAAATGCTTTATTAATCTATCAAGGTTTAATCCAAATAGCTCTGATAGAGCAGGACAACTTTCTGGAGTATCTAAAGGGCATACAACAACAAACCAATTTAAACCAGTGAAGGTTAAGATACAGAATCAATGCCTTCATTTAACAAATAACAATACAATTGTTTTAGAATCAAATAAAACATAAGAAAAAAATGATCTGGTTATGTACGAGTTCCCAAAAAAGCTCATTGAAACCAGGGCAAGTGACTTACCTCAAGATTTTGCACAAATTGTATTTGAGGCAGATTGTTGGTGGATTGCTAGCACTTTCTCATGGGACCTGCTGGTGGATTGCTAGCACTTTCCCAACTGCTAGAAATACAAGACAGAAATTGAATATAAAACCCTAAAATCACGTACAATTCAAAAACTAAATATAAAACCCTAAAAGCGCATATAATTAAAAAATTGCTCCTTTCGCAAAAGTGTCACCATTGTCTAGAAAGTGTGATGAACGATGAAGATTTATTTAATCATCTTGCATCCTTTCTCGTGAAGGTTTGCTCGTCAATGGACCAAATGAGGTCTGCCAACTTCATAGAGGGAACACCTTCGACGTAATAAATTTGGGGATTAAAATGTTAGGCCAGGATTGATTGCAAACATAAGAAAACACTTCTAGAATGTTATATTCAAAGCAAACAGAGGCAGAAATTACATAAAAAGCAAAAGAAGATAGTTACATCTCTCTCGTAACTATCACAAACAAGAAAGCTGAAATGAAAACTAAACTCTAACAAATTACAAACAAACAATGAAAAAAACTGGATATGATTAGGTAACATGAACTATTTTTAATTTTATATAATTATTTCTTGTTAGGTTTGAAATTGATATTTAAATGTGTTTTTAGATAGACAAATTCATAAATTAAATTAATTTTAATTTTATATAATTAGTTCTTGGTAGGTTTGAAATTGATATTTAAATGTGTTTTTAGATAATTGAATTTAAAATGTATAAGAAAAATAAAATCAATTTGTAATATAAAATAAATTAACTCAAATAAAATAGTTTCAAATTGATAGATGTATTTATCATTTGCACATATGAATCAATAAATTAATTTATAGTCAACTTATTCTAGTAAATATTAAATTATATGTTCACTGCAAAATCAATCAACAAAATAGTAATATAATTTAAAAAATATATAAAAATTAATATTTTTTTGACAATTTAAATTTTTCATAAAACGTCAAATGACAGGTATTTAAATGAACAAACCATCACAAAATTTTCATATGACAGGTAGGGGTGGCTGTCAAGTTCCAGCCTGGTCTTTACCTATGAAGCCCGATCCTCAACACTAAATGAAATGTCTTGTCTTTGGAGCTTGATAAGACTTATTCTTGAGACCCAATGTCCCATAAACCAAATCTTGCTTAAGTATAGATTTAGAGGGTCTTCCATTACAGTTTAGTTTGAAATGGCTTGTCTTTGGAGCCTGATAAGGGGTATTAGTTCATTCCTTTGGGTTGTTCCCCATAAAGATCTGATGGATGGTATTTTCATGTGCAAATAACATTATCCCTAGTTGCCTCTCCCAGTAAAATTGTTGGAGAACTAGAAGAATCTCTACAAGGTCAAATCACTCCTCAAACCATTGACCAAGTTATGACCTAGAAAGCAGAGTTGTGGGCATTGAAAGATGAGTTGGCCAATTTTATCGAACTACAGGAGAAGTTAAAGAGCTTCATGTTTTTGTTGAGGATCAAGTTGCAATACCATCGAGGTCCTCTGATGGATGCAAGAAATGAATTCATCATCATGTTTTTTGATAGTTTCCCTAGCAAACAATAATTGGACTTCTAAGTTAAAATTTATTTTAAATAATTTTTTTGTAATAAAATAACTCTTAGATAATAAACTTTAAATCTAACATAATTTTTTAAGTAGAATCTAGTTTTAATAAGCTGTTTAGTTTAGTTCTACTTCGCCCCAGATCATAACTAGGCACTTTAGTTAGACTTTTAGTTAACTCTTTTTTCAGAGCCATGAATCATGGGATGCATGAGTCTATTTAATATATATTTTTTAGTCATTGTAAAGGATCATAACTTTTTGTATTTGCAACAAACATATACATTTTTAGCATGGAATTTATTACTAAAGTTTGTGAAGCATTTTTATAAAATCAAAGGATTATGCTTGTTTGCATGCATTTGGGTCTTGATCTCTGATAATGGTATGGTTTTGTTATCTAAGTTGATTAAATTGATAAAATGTGTTTTATTACTATGATATTGAATAGAGTTTTATCTTAAATCTACATGTGTTTTATGGCAATCTAATTTGATATAACTTTAGAAATCTTGAGATTAATTGATTTCCTTTGAAGATTGCATTAGTGCTAATAAAAATTGTGTGAATACTAGTTGCTTCAGTATTGGTTATTGGGATTTCATCTAACCACTCAATATTGGTTGTTCATCTACTTTTAGTTCATATTTTAGAATTCTCTTACCTTCAATCTTTTGATCTTTATTTTATGATATTTTAAATAGGTGAAAGAGCATATAAATAATGTAGATCTTCTAAATTAATGTACTAACATGTAATTGATTTTGATATCCAAGAAATAATTTTTTTTATTTTGATTGTGTGCCTTGAATGTATTTCTAGAAAGCTTAAATAATCCAGGCCCCTTGTTGAAACATATTTGCATTAACCACTTAGCTATCCATCATGGTCAAGACCTAACCCAAAAGGAACCTTGAAGTAGGGAATCATTTTTTCCAAGAGGAGAATTAATTATTATTGCTTAGCAATTTGGGTTGTCATAAAACCATCATCAACAAAATTGGCATTAGAAGGATGACCTCCTTAATATAGGAAAACTAGAAAATATTATCTCTTTTTCTTCGAAAGGATACCAAAGAGTTCTTAGATCCTCCCCTACCAAAGGAGATCTTTTAGAATTGTCCCACTGGAAACCAAGGAGTGTCAAAGGGAAGACTAGGGGTGAAACACCAAAGTCCATAGAAACATCACAAAACCCTGATCTACAAACCTTACTTGTGAGCCCAACCTCACCCCAAATTATGATCTAGTTGTTGTATCACCGCCATTTAGAATGGCATTTTTCATAGAAGATAAGAGTTCTCCATTGATTATGTGGGGGACCTCTATATGAGCTACAAAATAACCCTAAATCTCTTTCCCTAAATATATATACGAAGAATCGAATATTGCAAAAGATCACGTAAAAACATTTAAGAATATCTATAACAGAGCTCAAATTGGTTATGAGGATGTAGTTTATATAATGTTCCTTTATTCATTAGGGTAATTTTCTTATAGTTGGTACCTTAATCTCACCAAGGGAACTATCACCACATGGAAAGATCTAGAAAACAAATTCATAAATTAGTTCAGAGTATACACAGATCCAACCATTTTATATCATTGGTTGGTGTCCTGTAGGAAGGATCCCAATGATCTTATCAACATTTACAATAGTAGATTTCACAAAACAGACAAAAGGATAGGTGATACATACCTCATGTTGGAATCAACTGCCATCTAGAAATACTTCGGGTCATTAGACCCCTTGACTAGCTTATTCCTAAGGAGATTACTTGAAGGTAGTAGGGACGCCCTAAGAAAATTATGCAGTGAATCAACTATCTTTTCCTAGTATATGGATCCCCATGCATGTAATCTTTTTGGATAATTACTATCCTTAGGTTTTCTAGGCATGCCAAATCATATTTTTTCCATAAACAATGCCTTTGTTAACCCCACACCATTGATGAGTCTGATCCCAGGTAAAATGAATTCATCTCAAAATTCATTTCCTTACCATTCCCACAGTCCCTATGATTACCTATCCCAAGAATGGGCATGAGATCAACACCATAAATGGGATGGGACAATCTAGAAGCTCATTCTTTGAACGACAAAATTGAAAGTCTCAAATAGATCAAAGTCCTAATGCTCAATTAACATCAAAGTTGGAAGCAACAAAGAGAACTCTATCATAGGCCACCAATGAGATTACACGCCTAAGGATCAATCCCTCTCAAGGAGGAAACCAAAATCAAATCATAATCAGATGTATGGTTCTCAAAGTAATATCTCGAATGGCCAAGGCTTTTGAGGAAGAAACTTCAATTTACAAAGAATGAATAGACCTTGGAATACCATACCCAACAATGGAGGGATCCCAAACCCTTTAGATAATGCCAACACCACCAATTGCTTTGATGTAAAAATGACAAATGCTTGTAGATTTCATGAGACTTTGGACCATACTGAAGCTAATTGTATGTACATGTAGAGAATTTCCAAAATCATGTAGGGGAATGATCAATCCACCCCTGAAAATATGAATATAATAATGGTTGACTCTTACGCTCTAGTTAGTGAAGGAAGTCAAGCCCAATTTTCAAAAGAGGAGGAATTCACATTCCCTTTCAAGAATGATAATGAGCCAAAGAGTGGATATTTATGCTTTCCAATGAGGGGGGAATAACTATAACTTGAGAAGTAAATAGGAATCACTTACTAATGGAATCCCACCGAGAGTTGCTCCCACTCCTCCTGACCCACATGTTGAGAATAACCCAGTAGCTCCCAAACAAACTTTTGGACATGTTTTCAAGCCAAGTGATACCCTAAGTAATAAATCTCCCATCACACATGAAGAAAGTACAATGTTGATGATCTCAAAAGAACAAAGGCTAATAATTCTATATATTATGTATTACAAAGTTGCCCCAATCAAAAGGATGCTCTATTCAAAATCCTTGGACAACTTGCGAGGTGGGAAATTTTCCACTCCCCAAAAGGATAAAGGAAAAACTTTGAATTCTTCAAACGCTATGGAAACGATATTTAAGGGTAAGACTAGAGTTCCACCATTTCTGCTAAGTGTCTGAATGTTTGGAAAAACCTACACAATTGTATGGTTGACTATGGGGTTTCATGTAATGTAATGTCTTAATTTTCCAAAAGTTAGGAATGACCCCAAAGCCAGCCAAAAAAGTAGTTGTTCAACTTGACAAGATTGAGGTCAAGGTAATTGGTGAATTGAAAAATATGCACATGCACCTAGCTGCAGATCCTCGAGTACAATAATACATTGATATACATGTAAATATCCTAGAAATGTATGGGATATTGCTTAGTAGAGAATGGATTGAGTTTCTTAGGGGTTGATTCTCAATAAACTTCACTTAGTTGTGGCTACCATGGAGAGGGTTGAATAATCAAATAAAAATAGATGCAAAATCCAAGCTAAAACACATGATCACAAAGTAAAACATGCCATATGAAGTAGCATTCATGGAAATGGACCTAGGAGTGTATAAATAAGTGGCATTATGATGATGTCTTTGATCACTAATGAAAATACAAGTGAAGATAGCCTCATTAAGGAATTACAAGAATTTGAAATTCTGATAAGGTATTTTGAGAGTTTCTTTACAGAATGTATGTCAATATGGCTAACCTTGGAGAATATGCAGATGTTTCAGTGCTCCTTTTCCCAGGATGGTATTGGATCCACAATTAGAATCACTCCAAATTCTCCTGCCATGGCTACCAAGATGTTATGGCTACGGTCAGATTAGTACATTCTCAAGAACAGGAAAATAAACTACAGTTGGGGAATTCGACCTCAAGCCACAACTCTACCCTTGAAAAGAGTAAAGAGAAGTTTGATTGGGGAACATCTGAAAATGGCCCTAAGCCAATCACAACTAAAGTTACTCATGAAATAAAGCAAGTGAAATAATTTGTTTGTAGAGAAGGTAGATTTGTCACCCCCAAGGCTCCAAGTCATGGGAAAGCCCAAGGGAACAAACTGTCCTAAACTACCTCAGGTTGTTTGATGGGTGATTCAGAAATGGGGTGAGTTGGCCCCAAAGGTTTCATACTGCTGACCAAACAACTCATTTTCTGAGGACAGCAGTGTAGCAACCGTACTCTAGTGTGGCACAATGATGCCTTGTACAAATAAAGGTTTGGAAAACAAACAGAAAGCACAAAGGGCCTATTAATGACTCGACTAGCACAGTTTTACAACTTGACAAAGAAAATAAAAGAAATAGAAAGTACAACAAGAAGAATAATAGAAACTATTGTAATACGAGAATGACAAAGAAAGGTAAGGAAAAGGTACAACTCCACCCATGCTTTGATTCTTCAACTCCAACTCCAAACGGGAGAGCCAACACCTACACACACATAAACGAGAAAAATGTTGGGTTGTGTTTCGAGGTCTATCTTAGTCAGACCCCTGCTTTGGTGTTCACAACTCCACAGACAGCCAAATATGCAACAAGATAGAAAATTTGATAAAGAGAAGTAGAAAGTACACAAAACAGAGTGCAAAGACACACTAAATGCTACACTATAAGACACAATGATGCAAACAAAATAACAAGAGCAATATCACCTCCTCTTCTTGCTAGCACTCAAGGATGAGAGGAGAAGATGACACCACGCTGATAGAACAGAACTTTGTCAACCTACAAGAACGGTGGAGTTGCAACAAGAACATTGTAGAATCCAAATAGAGAGTAAGAATGAGCTTGAGAGAGTGAAAGAATGAGCAATAAGTTGCAAAAATGAATGAGAGAGTGATGGAATTTCAAGCCAAGAGTGAAGAAGTGAGCTAATTTCATTTTGAATGCTTGAAAATTGAGGTAAGAGGTCAATTTTTTTCGGTCAAGGAAGGGCAGAAGACATTAGTTTCACAACCAACTAAAAACGTAATGCCTCTGCAGATTCCAGGGGCAGGAATCCTATCAGGATATTAGCATGGAACGCACACATCCCCGATAGAAATTCCTCCATTGACGCAAAAATACAAGGCCACATGGAAGGAATAAGCTAATGGTGGAATTGCATCATCCGACTTATATTTTCTAAAGTAAAGGTAAAAATAAATGGGGAATTTGTCAAGGGTGCAAATTCGTGCCATTACGTTTTTCCCTCACTTTAGTGAGCATATGTGTCAATGTGAATGTGACCTAAAGTAGAAAGAGATTGAAGAGAATATACCAATAGTGTTGAGGAAGTGGATCTTCGATTTGGTGCACCTAGACGTGAAGAGAGAGAGAGAAGGCTCCATAGGTTCTCGGTCATGCAAAGCAAGTTGCAATCTCACCACAAACATGTTAGGCTATAGAAAAAACATGTTAGGAGAAAAATCATAAGACACACAAGTTGGCATGATAAGATACAGCCTGGTCAGATACACTGACCAAGTAATTCTGCAACTACTGCAAACTTCGTTGTAAGACAGACACAGAAAAGACGAGTCTAGTTGGGTCGCCCCAAGCTAGATGTCTGACACCAAGACACGGTGACATTGAATATCAGATAAAGGACACTCAATTTTTATAAAACATTAAAGAATTAAATTGAAGGAGAAGTTTTCAAAGGGCGTTTCTTTGGCAGGAAACCCTTCAAGACACCAAGGGGTCCATTCAAAGGAATGCTCTGATTGAAAGACAACACATTTTCCACAAGTTATTCTATCATCAAGGAATCCTTTTGAAAGAACATTTCGTCAAGGAATCCGTTGGAAAGAATGCTCCTTTTCAAAGGAAAGTTTTTAGACTTCATTTTTAAAAAGTACTCCTTTTTCAAAGGAAAGCTTTCAGATCCTTTCACATACAAGGTCCTTTTCAAAAGAAATTTCATCCAAAATTCTTGAGAGAATACAACATTTTGGAAAATTATGGGTTTCAATAAGGGATTCTTTTTTCAAGGAATCCTTTTGAAATAATTCACCAAATCAAAAATCAAAACATCATGGTAGCCCCCCTTAGGATGATGTGTGCTACTCAAAGGAGCACATGACATCCTAAGGAGAGAAAGGAGAGGCAGAGACGTTGTGGAATGCAATATATAACGAGATGTATTTTGTGGTATGTTGTCACACACACACACGAGGGACAATACATAAGAACCACAACATCAAGAAGCAGACAGAGACGAAGAAATCAAGAGAGATAGGGGATCTAAAAGTTCGGGGTCAGATCTGTTCATAAATACAAATAGATATAATACATTGTATGACGAACAATCACCAATCCCTAAAGTACTCAAATCGTGAAGATCACATGAAGAAAAAATAAAAATAAAAATTGGTTCAACGTGGAAGAGGACCTAAAAGCCCCTAACACTTTGCATCGTCCTCAATTGTCGAAAAGAAAATTTACAACACAGAAGAATGATGATTACATATAGAAGTTCATGATAAATTTTTCAGGCCTGTAACCAAGCACCTACAAGGGTAGCAAGGGTCCTTCAGGCAGGATAACAAACACATAAATACAAGCATGGGGAAACACAAACACACAAACAAATATAATCTATAGCTAAAGAAGAGATACCACCCTACTCATCGACCAGTAGGTCATCCTGCTTCCAATTTAGATCATTATAGGGGGAGGGCAGATGGGCCTACAAGGGCAGGATAGTGAGGGAAGTACCCTTTGAATCGCCTGCAACAAGGGCCAAGGAAGAAGGCCCCTCAAGGTCTTCTTTGTCGACCTCATGTGAGGAAAAATTCATCAATATTGCAAAGATCGAGGACAAATTTGGGATATCATCCGTTGAATTAAATGTGCACTTCACTGGAGTGCCATGTGTCAATCGAGTGGGAGGAGTTGTCTGAAATCCACTACCAACCTCTTCAAGAGGGGTGGTTACAAACTCAGGGGACGTAGGGGCTGCCTCCCTCATGAGGATGGCACAAGCCAAGATAGAACCTCCTTTCAAAGGGGGTGACCCCTTCTTTTGACCTCTACTTGAAGCGAGGTCATCCTCCAACTTGCGCTTCACCGAAGGATGTGGGATCCCCATAGGAGAAGTGGAAGGTGAGGAGGAAGAAGACAAAGCTGCAACAGACACCACCATGGTGTTTGGAATTTCTATGGGTTGATAAATGGGAGGGATGTCCAGGAAGGACATCAAAAGAGGGGGCTCGATAGAGGGAGCAATGAAAACTTGCACCCTTTTGGGGTGAAGATCATCAAATCCTGTCAAGGGAGCTAGAAGTGGAATGGAGGAAATTGGAACTGAAGTAGGCACAACAGAAGAGGACAAAACAACAAAAGAAGATACAAAAATAGGGCCACTGGATCCCCCTCTGTCTTTTGCGAGGTTGTGTGTTCAATGGAAAGAGCCTTTCACCTGCACTTGCGCTCACCTAAAAATTGGTTACGTCGACTATGAGCACTAGAAGATGTGTCCTGAGAAGAGACTGGAAGTTATTGCTCAACTCCAGGAGTATCCTTCGTAACCATGACCAGTGGAAAGGTAGGACTTTGAGTAGGAGTAGGAAGAGGAAGCGCAAGGGCAGAAGCAACTATGGGAAGAGAATAAAAAATCAGCACCTTGACGATGAGCTTCTTCATGTTTTCTACCTTAGGGGTAGGTAGAGAAGTAATAGGAAGCCACAGAGGCTGAGACATAGGAGCAGCACCACGAGGACCTTTCCCCTTGCTATAGACAAAAGGCCTAAAAACTGTGGGAAAAATAGGAAGCTCAAATACTTGTCGCTTTACTTTTCTCCATGTAGGCACCATCGCACTTCCCATGTGAGGCATGGGAGTAGGAGTAGAGGGTGCCACAGTAGGGTGAGAAGAAGAAGTAGGAGTAGATGATACGAAAGGAGAAGGCCCTTGAGTGTGAGTAAACTTCTCCTTCCCCTTTTGCTCGGTGAGAATAGCAGCTTGTTTTTGCACGATCATGGAAGCCTTCACAGAGACTACATAGGACATTGGATAACTAGTCTTCAAAGTTGAGCCCCCAGTCTTATATTTAATATAAGCCTTAAAAAAATCTCCCCTAGGGGGGATAAGTCTGACCAAGGTAAGCCAGAAGTGATCGAGTGTGAAACCCTCATGCAACACCAGCGGTTTATAACCGATGTCTTGCACTACATGCACAAAACCTTCATGAGGAATTTTAAACATTTATGAACCACAGAGGTGACACCATTCACAGAGGCAAGCTAAGGGATGCCCAGACTAACTCGGTACAGATCAAAATCTGAAATGATAACGAAATAAGCATCAATAGTCTTGGGTCCTAACAAGACTAAAAGAGAAGTAGAGCCCAAAGAGGCGATAGAGAATCCATCATGCATATGGAGGGTGGTCTCCGACTCTTTGTACCACTCCCTATGTCAGCGTTTATGAACAAAGTCTCCTCTATTACCACATTGATTAGACTCATCGGATCAACTAAAATTCTAGTTACAACATTTCCATTGATCCGAGTAGGGACGTATAAAGGAGAGAGCTCTTTATTGAGAGGCCCATCATGCGAGGTAAATGTTATGTCAGGTGTAGCACTCGCATTTTCAGGAGGAGGGATACAGGTGAACGAAACCATGCTTATGTACTCAAATGGAACTAACTTTGATGATGTAGAAGATTTTACGAACAAACAGTGACCTACCTAGATTCTATTTCCAAATATCCAAGAGTCCTTTTGCCTATGTATCTAGGGGTCGTAGATTGGGTCGCAAAGCTCATGCTTCATGACACTCAAATCTACAACACACCTAGGACATGAAATAGAGATTCTACAATACCAAGAAACGAAAACAAGGAGTTCATGTCGGGTTCACCAAAAATGCAGAGAAGGGGGATTCGTCACCCCCAAGGATCTAGGTCACAGGAGAGCCCAAGGAAACGAACTTCCCTAAACTAACTTAGGTTGTTTGATGGGTGTTTTAGAAATTAGGTGAGCTCGCCTCAAAGGTTTTAGAATGTTGACCAAACACCTCAATGTCTGAGGATGGTAGCGCAAGAACTGGACTCTAGCACGGCATGTTGGTGTCCTATACGGACAAAGGTTTGGCAAACAAACAAAGCACAAAGGACCTACTAATGACCCAACTGGCACAGTTTTACAACTTGATAGAGAAAATACAAGAAATAGAAAGTACAACAAGAAGAATACTAGAAACTAATATAATATGAGAATGACAAAGAAAGGTAAGGAAAAGGCACCACTCCACCCATTCTTTGATTCTTCAACTCCAACTCCAAATGATGAACCAGCACCTGCACACACGGAAACAGGGAAAATGTTGGGTTGTGTTTTGAGGTATGCCTCAATCAGACCCCCGCTTTGGTGTTCCCACCTCCATGGATAGCCAGATATGCAACGAGATAGAAAAAATGATAAAGAAGAGAAGTAAAAAGTACACCAAATAGAGTGCAAAGACACTAAATACTACACTATAAGACATAATGATGCAAGAAAAATAACAAGAGCAATATCACCTCATCTTCTTGCTAGCACAAGGCCAAGAGGAGAAGATGACACCGTGCTAATAGAACATAACGTCATCAACCTGCAAGAAAGGTGGAGTTGCAACAAGAACGTTGTAGAAGCCAAGTAGAGAGCAAGAACAAGCTTGAGAGAGAGAGAATGACCAAGTTGCAAGAATGAATGAGAGAGTGAAAAAATTGCAAGCCAAAAGTGAAGAAGTGAGAATGTCAGTTTGAATGTTTGAAAATGGAGGTAAGAGGTCAATTTTGTTCGGTCAAGGAAGGGCAGAAGATTTTAGTTTCACAGTCAACTAGAAACATAATGCCTCTGCAGATTCCATGGGTAGGAATCCTATCAGGACATTAGCGCAGCGCGCGCGCATCCCTGACAAAAGTTCCTTTGCCAACACAAAAAGAAAAGGCCATGCGAAAGGAATAAGTTGATAGTAGTGGGATTGCATCATCCGACATATTTTCTAAAGGTAAAAATAAATGGGGAATTTTCCAAGGGTGCAAATTTGTGCCATTACAGTTTTCTACCTAGAAGTGAGACCTCAAAAGAATGTGGTTAGATATTTAGCAAAAGGTCTTGAACTTTCCAGTCAAGAAAGTAATCATGTTGTGGTAGTAGAATCAAGTCTCCAGAACATGGAAAAGAGGGTGATGTGGAAGCTTAGGTTTGATGGGTCAAAGTGCAAACAAGGGAATGGTGTAGGGATTGAATTAATCAATTCCTAAGGTAAATCCTTTTTAGGAGCATTTAGGTTATAGTTCTCTTGTACTAACAATATGACTGAATACAAGGCACTAATCAAAGGGTTGTTGTTGGCCCACCAAAAAAGGGTAAAATATCTATTTGTAGAAGGTGACTCCCAATTAATAATACAACAGATAAAGACCCAGTATGCCTATCACGAGAAGAGATTGGCAGCCTGCAGAAACAAAGTTTGAGATTCAATTGAAGACTTTGATAACTTCAACATCTAATCAATTCCCAAGAGGAAAAATCATATAAGAGATGCCCTTGCTATTTTTGCTAGTTCCCTACAACCAATGACAAGATCTTGGTTGAAGAGATTCTCTGTGGAGATGGTACACACACCATTGATTCCAAATAATATTACAAATTTTCAAGTATTTGAGGATGATCAAAATATCCTAGAATTCATCACTAACATTGGAATTTTCGTGGCTCAAATTATAGATCAGTGTGACATTGATCTATTTGAAATGATGGATAAAGGCATTATAAACGTAAGGACCAACACCATTCCTAAGGGTATGGTCACATAGGAAACAATCTTTGATCTTGATAATACTGCAAAATCTAAAAAAACTATGCCTAATTCAAAAGGAGGAAAATATGGTTTTCACAACCTGGGAGACGATCAAGATAAGAGAGAAGTCCTTATTGGCAAAGTTCATACCCCAAAAAAAAAGAATTGGATAGTAACGGATCGAAAGGATTATAGAGAGCTTATTTCCTAGAGCTACAAAGAACTGAAGACATAATACTTTAGTTATCACACATACCATTCCTCTAAACCCAAGATCCAAATCTTTCAGTTAGAGGCAATGCCCAGTTAATCCTTGTTAGAACCATTGATATAGAAGGAAGTACAGAAGTTATTAAGTGTTAGGATAATATATCTAGTGTGGCATTCAACCTAGGTAGCTAATTTGGTGCCCGTGAGGAAGAAAATGGAGAAATCAAACTTTGTCTCAATTTTAGAAATCTCAATCGAGCTTCTAAAAAAGACAACTGCCTGCTATCATCACTAGATGAAGTCCTCCAAGTAGTCAATGGGTCTCGGATGATGTCAATTCTAGATGGATACTCAAATCATAACCAGGTCATGGTTAAAGAAGAGGACAAACTAACGATTGCTTTCACTACCAAGTAGGGGACCTTCGCATATAAACAAATGCCCTTCGACATCATCAATGCGAGAGCAACCTTCCAACAAGCCATGGACATAGCTTTCAAGGGATTGATTGGGAAGTGCATTATTATATATATGGATGATCTTATGGTGTTCTCAAAGAACAGGGCAAATCATGTTAACAACTTGCAAAATCCTTCAAAGGTGCAAGGAATCAAGTATTTCCCTTAACCCTAAGAAGTGTTATTTTTGGGTAATAGAAGGAAAACTTCTAGGTAATATAATTTCTGACAAAGGTATTTCAATTGACCCGAAGAGAATTGAGTTCATCCTAAAGTTGTCTCTACCTAAGGGTAAGAAAGAGTTGAAGTCTTTCTTTGGGAAAATAAATTTCATTAAAAAATTCATCAATGGATTTGCCAAAATTGCTCATCCTTCGAATGATTTGTTAAAGGACACCAAAATTGAATGGACCTTAGAGGCCAAGAAAGCCTACTAGGACATTAAAGAAGTTATAACTACCACCCCTGTGCTCTCTAGTCATGACTACACAAAGCCCTTCAACATCTATACTTCACTTTAGATCATTCTTGTGTGTGTCCTTTGCCCTCATAAAAGCTGTAAAGAAATTTAGACACTATATTTTGAGAGGCAAGGTAATCGCAATAGTCGCTAATGTTGTAGTTAAGGCCATGCTAGTGCAAAATGTGCTAGGGGAGAGAATGGGTCAAATAGATGGCCATTCTCCAAGAATTTGACATGGAGATACAACCCATGAAGTTAGCGAGAGGCCAAGGACTTTCAAAGACTCTAACAAGTGTTGATGGACAACTGGTATGCTAGTAATTCTCTCAAGAGGACATCACTTCTAATGCATGGTATAAAGACAGTCTATTGTTTGTTGTAGAAAAAATGCCTTGATAATATCAATATGACCCAAATAAGAGCTTTAAAGATAAAGAGAAATTTGTCTATGATGAAGGCTAGATCATTGTATCGAAGGAATTATGGAGTTTATCTAAGATGTCTGAATAAGGACGACTGTGACAGTGTTGGCGTAATTTCATGACAAATACAATACGAGGTGGTCAAGGAAATCAACAGCTCATTAGATATTCACAGCAGGGTATTAATGGCCTGTGTTGTTTAAAAATGTCAATCAGCATGTAAAAACATGCCATATATGTCAAACGAGACTAATAGAAAAAGAAATGTACCTATTCCTTTGCAACCTATATATGAGGTACATCATTTCACCCAATGGGGTCTAGACTTCATATGGATGATTAACCCACATTTGTCTGCAAGACATAGATTCATTTTAGTGGCAACTAATTATTGCACAAGGTGGTCCAAGGCAATAGCATGCAAACAGAGCATGACTGATGTAGTGATCAAATTCTTAGAGAACCACATCATGACTAGGTTTGGGATGTGGTTTGCTCTGGTATGTGACAATGGCCCTTTTTTTTCTTCCACTCAATTATTACAATGGAATTTTGATCATAAGGTTATACTTAAATTTGCTTCAAATCGAGGCAACAGTGTAGCAAAGTCCACTAATAAAAATTTGATCACATCCTATGGATAAAAACCCTAAGGATTGGCATTCACACGTTAAGCTTGCCCTTTGAGCAAATAGAACTAAGGTTAAAAGTTCTTTGAGAACATCTCCTTATTAATTGGTAAGAGTCAAATTATCTTTACTTAGTCTTTGGAGCCATTCCATTTTACCTAGAGCTATTTTCAAGGAATGTATCATTTGTACACACTATGAGATTCAAGTATCCTTGGAAGAGATAAGATTGTTTCATTTACTTAGGATCAATATGAACTTTCTCTAACATTGAGTTTTTATCATCTTTTGAGCTTAAATGATTTGAGACATTTTGATGAATAAGTGTTTCTAGCATTTTGTTTGTTTGGTTGCTATTTGTTGTGCCTTGCACCCACACCCCATTTTCCATACCGCAACCACCTAGAGAGATTTTCTATAGTTGAGCATTGAGCCACAATCAAATCTTCGACGCTTGCATAGCCCATATCATAAGTATCTTATAACATTTCCATTTGTGTTTGTTTTCCTTCCAGCCCTAATCTATTCCAAGTGTTTCCTGGATCTTTACTCTCTCCCTAATTTGAATGCATGCCCTCATTTCCCTTCCAAATCAGACCACTCTCAATAGCTATCCTTACATGCATCTCTCACACCACATAAACTAAGTTTACCTCTTTAAGAGTTTTATATCTTGCGATCTTTTTGCACATACCACGTTACTTTTGCAACTCAGGATATGACACAAAACAAAATTCGATAAGGCTAAGTTGAGGTTCAAAGATAATAACTGTAAAGGATTACGTTTCACTTGGAGACGAGATAATATAACAAATCAACCTCAAAAGTTGCAAGGACATCTATCACCTAAACGCCATTGACCTTCAAGCATCGTCGGTGTCCTGCGGGAGTGCCTTCACAAGTTTGGCTAGCAGGAAATTTCAACCACTTGCCAAATCGAGCGAATTTTATGGTACTTTGATCCATAGGGTTTAACAAGCTTCTGCCTAAAATAATCTCCGCAAATTTATCAAAGTAGATTTCATTCGCTTTACTACTTGGTAATAATTAGTTTTACTAGGGGATCTATATTTTGTATACTCGTCCTTAGAAAAATATCAATTAAGCTAGCTTGAATAAAACTACCTCGGCAATAACAATAATAACAGTATGTCCATAAAAATTGGGAAGCCCACCCTGGATATACCTCAATTCAAATCCCATCACCTGAAGCTAGCTTGAAACAAAACTGCCTCAGCACTACCAATAATAACAGTATGTATATAAAAATTGGTAAGCCCACTCTGGATATAACTCAGATCAAATCCCACCATCGCCTGATAATGGATATGAAGCAAGGGATCCAAGGGAGCGCCACAGCTATATTTACTGAACCTGTATGCTTTCTCCCAGTGGTAATTTTATGTTTGAAGATATGGCCCTGACAATCTCATTTTTCAAGTATACACAGCCAAGTTTATTTCATAGATAGAACATATAGGGCCAACTTAGCCTGTCCCTACTTCCCCCCAGCCAAGTTTTTACATTTGTAAGACTTAATTAAACTGATTTAATCACACGCAATGCTTGCATAAACACAATTACACAACAAAACCCATCATTTTCCAGAAAGGCTTTCTCCTTTGGGTGTCGTCAGCGTCACGCATAACCTAAAGGTACCTAAAGCCCATGCCCAGCCTAACCTCTTATCCGGTTAGATTCTCCCTTGAAAGGAAGAGCTCGTAGTTCGTTTTGAAGTTGTTAAGCTTACCGTTTAAATTCATTTGATTACAATTCCTATATTACAATTACCCTCTGTGTTTTCTTCTAATCATATGAAGGCAAAATGTAATTATTGGGCTCATAAATAATCATTTAAGGCAAAAAGTAGTTAGTGGGCTCAGAAATTATCATTTATGAGGCAAAATGTGCACTACAATGTTGTTCAACCATTGATAAGATGTGTCATAAATAAAACTATCTTCACTAGAGAAGACCCATTCACCAGAGCAATAATATGCCTCAAACATTATAATGGAGCAAATTAGAACGCTAACACACAGCATTAGAAAAGCCCCAATTTAATTCACCCTTAAGAGAGCAATAATTATTTATTACACAATATCCCACACAGAGATGACAAATATTTCATAACAGATATGGAACACATATGAAAAACAATTCAGTGTTTTTATATCAATATAAGTATGGAGGTTACAAAGCCAGTGGCATAAAAACAATGAGAATAAAGAATAATGTAAATTCATCATTAGACACCATTGTAACCGACTTGCTCAGAGAGATAACCAATACAGGCAACATAAAGATTTTGGGAGATTAGTACAACAGAAAAAAACTGCACACTTCAGATGATCTTCAGATAATAATCTGAAATCAAATAAGATAAAATTAGAAACATCAAACAATTGCAAGCGTAATTTCCAGAGAAGTTGCCAGAAATAACAGGATTATTCAAATATCAATATCGTCATTCATAAATATTTAAATAGCTACCATAATAATGAATGCCATGTCATAGTCATAATCCCTCCAAGAAGGGTATATGAAAACAATCTTCATAACTAGTTAATACACTAATCTGGACTAACATTTGATCTCATTCAAACCATCGGGGAAATACAAAAAGGTTGGATCAGTGGCCCCATCTTTGTAGTAAGCAAAAACCATAGAGCTGTCATCTTGCATGCTCTCTCCAACAAAACTGCACCAGAAAACCACAAGGCTAGCCTTAGAATTAATGGTGCATATAGCTTGACAGGGCTACAATATGACTAAACTTTAGAAAATTTTCAAGGAAAATGTTGCCAAAAAACATCCATGCGACATATAGAGAAAATAAGGCCCACAAGAAATGGTAATGTTCTGCTGAACGGTACAGATGAACTCCAACTATATCTTTACACTTTCAAATTTAAAACAATAAAATAATAATATGTCTAATGATTGAATTACACGGTTGAAAAAAATTCAATGCCAGGGAACCACTACCAGAAACAATATAACAAGTTTTCACTAATAGTAGATTCTAATAGACAACTATGTAGATTGAATTACACAGTTGAATTCAGAAGAATCTACTAGATGCACTGCAAACAAAATAACATAAATTAGGAAGCTTTGGTAATATTAAAATGATAAATGCCTTAAAAATACTCACAACTGCAGGTCGCTCAACTTAGAAATGAGCCATTTTGCAGCTGCTTCGACGTTCTTCTTAAATACCTCTTGACGTTCCTCTGGCAATTTGGGAGTGAGGTTCTTTATGTATCTCTTAATGTATGCCAAAAATTGTTTCTTATCAAACGGAGGTTGCTCCTGCAAAGAATTAATATATTTCAATTTCAAGCATTAACTAATAAAAGCAAATGATTTGAGGACAAAGATTAGTTGGCAGTATAACACCAAGATCTTTGCAAAATGTTGCAATAAAATCATGGCTTTCTAACTGGATGATTATGATTTGGAAGGTTTATCTTTTTTTTTTTTTAAATTGAAGTAAACGCTATGTGTCGACAATGTCACTTTCAGTCATTAGAAATGCCAAAGAGACTGACCTGAAGTCTAAATGTGTCGACAATGTCAACCACTTTCACAGCCTGATCATCTACACCTTCATCATCCTCACCACCCTCAGCTGAGGGGTTGGCACCAATGTCAACATCAAGTGACCCTTGGACTACCCACTGACAAACAGCATTCACACTATTCAGCCCTCTTGCATGTATAGACATATCATTTCTTTACACTAAAGGCAAAGTACACTAATGTTTGTCAAAGTTCTTTGATTAGATCCATAATTTACATAATTAACTTCAATAAAATAATACAGACCTTTCCTTCTACTTCCCATAGAACTCCATTATAAAGTTCGTTGTAAGTGAATGAGTCAGAAAGAAGCTCATCGCCTGTAAACCAGCATAAAAACAATGTGAAAAAATTATCTATGCTTAATCAAGAAAAATCGAATCCCAGACTCAGAAACTACTTCATTTTACATTTGGAACAAAGGATCAGAAACCATAGTGAAAAATAAAGGAAAATATCAAACCTATCTAAAATAGAAATCAAATAGCAACCAGTGTCTAGAAACAAATAGAGACATTGTCAGGAAATGATTAGCAGTGACCCAATTTTGAACCCTAATGGGTATATATCCAATCCCAAATGTAAATTCAAACAGCTACTCACATGGGGCACTTCTATTTGAAACAAGTGTATACCCAAAACTTTGTGTTAAACCCTAGGCCTTTGTGAACGAATTGGCACAAAATAAAGAATGCCATTTAGATCAACAAACAGAAACAACAACACCACAAAATTCTATGGCAACTAATTTACTTCACCACAAAAAGCCAAGTGACAAAATACAGACAGAGATGGAAATTACTGTAACAATACAAACATGCCCTCTCAAGGAAATTTGTGGGTACAAAAGCATGTGAGAAAGGGCATCAGAAACAAACCCGATTTCTCATTTTCAAATTCATAAGATAGATTAAGCAAAGCAAATTTATAAAGTGGGAAAATAAAGATAATAGAGTCAATTTTATTCAGCAAACATATTTTTCTGACACCTATGAAACCCTGACAAATAGTGCCTCAAAACCCAGAGAAAGGGCATCAGAAACAAACCCAATTTCTCATTTTCAAATTAATATGATAGATTAAGCAAGCCAAATTTTAATAGTAGGAAATTATGATAATAGACTCAATTTTATTCAGCAAACATATATTTCTGACACCTATGAAACCCTGAAAAACAGTGCCTCAAAACCCTGACTACCACATCTAAACATCATCCTCAAGAAAAATTGGAATAGTTGATATAAAATCTCAGTTCCCTTTAAACAAAGGAGAGGGAAAGGAAAACTCAAAAAAAAAAGCCCTTTCATCATCTCCTTATTTAAAGTCAGGCTACATCTTCACCATTTAGGGTTTCAAGACAACTAACACACACCAGTCCATAAGGCTGAGCATGGTCTGATAGTAAAAAAGGAAAACTGTCATATAATAAAACAAATATGATGTCATCACTCGAATAGGATATGTTCACGTAAATAAAATATCAAACATGAAAAGGCAGCTTCGTATCCCATAAAACCTGATTAAATCCCATTAGGCATTTACCCTAATAAGATTTATACTTAATCCTACTAGGATTGCCACACCCCTAAAG
This sequence comes from Sequoia sempervirens, assembly GCA_007258455.2. Lineage (NCBI taxonomy): Eukaryota > Viridiplantae > Streptophyta > Pinopsida > Cupressales > Cupressaceae > Sequoia > Sequoia sempervirens. The sequence continues at coordinate 726,913,068 of VDFB02000003.1, forward strand.
ATTAGTGCTACTACCATTGGGCAGGATTTCCTGAGGTAAAAAAACTAAACCAGCGTATAATAAAAAAAATATGGCTGAAACTGACTCATAGAAAAAGGCAATCAGAAGACGAGACATCATGCAAAGCACCAACTTTGTGTGCGAGAATCCATCTGTTGAAGTGGTATACCGTGTCTAAAAACCCACCAATCGAAGCTGCATCTCGACGTTTTCCGTTTCTCCTTAATATTTTGCACAGCCAAAAACAATGAATTCAAACAACTAAACCATCTAACATTTCAATCTTCAATAAACTACTAAGATACGCAACCTTTCACTATTAGGCCCATTGATGCAGTACGAAAACACAAGTTCAAATCCCTAGAGATATGAAACTTGAAATCAAACAAATATGTGGGAGATACCAATTTCATACTCGAGTCGTCCCACGCGCATATTATACTATTATTTAAACAAAACAAAAACTACATATGCCGACCGACCGAAAGAAAATGACAAGATTACTTCGATCAATTGGAACAAAACCACAAAGAGTTCAGCAAAAAAAAGAAAAGAAAAGCTTTTCAAACCCTTTTTCTCAAACCAAACAGACACGGGCTAAAACAATACTGAAAACTGCTCAGATCTGCTAAACTGTCACTTTTACCCTAGGGTTTCTGGTCAGAGCACAGCCAAACCCTAGCAATCCTCGTAATCTTACATCAAATAAAAGGATTTAGCCGAAAGAAAAAACAAAAGGCCAAAAGCGAAAACAGAAACTTGCATTGATCCAGTGTAACCTAGTGAGAATCGAATCACCGACAACTTAAGTCCAAAATTCACTGGTAAAGATGACTTACCGGTGAAGATGTCCTGGTAGACTAACATTTTCGCAGGATTATTTTTACTTCTGCCTTTTGGAAGATGAAGATCGCAGCCTCCTCTGGAAATCTCCTCCTCCGTAACCGCAAGAATCCACCAAGAGAGAGGCCTTTCTTGGTCCTCAAACGCCCATTTTATACTGCTGGCTGAGGTAAACTTAACCTTAATTTAGAGTGGGCTTAAAAACTATTTATCTTTCGGATGGTTAATCTAAACGAGGTCGGCATGCGATTTCGTAAAATTGGATATGCTTTTAATGGCATCTTTTAGCTTTTTAAGGCTTTCCTTTTTTTAATGCGTACGATACTGTTGGTCAAACCAATTTAACAATAGAATTTAGGGTTTAGTTTGACCTCGGGTAAGGGAATAACCGGAGTTTGCTGATTTTCAGATTTGTCCGACACCCATTGGCTGGGCCTATATTTGACGGTCGATCTCGCCAAACAATTTTTAATTTAAAATTAGCTTATTTTATTTTTAAAAAGTTATATATAGGTTATTGAGGATAGATGGTCATGAAGAGTTGGCCAACAAGTTCAAAACCCACTTTACAAGTTGTGTGAGTGTGAGATAGCTTGAGTCAAAACTAAAGAGTTCTGAGATAGCTTAAGTCAAAATTAAAGAATTCTAATAGTTTGATAGTTTCACAGTTATTTTGGCTGGATATTAATTAGATTAGGGGAGAGGGCTTAATAGTCGTGCACCCTAACTTCGTGCTTCTAATTATCCTACGTCGAAATTTCAAATCACTCCCAATTTTTTACAGCAGCTTACTTGGCAAGTTCTTTGCTTATAACTAAGGTTTCAGGGCCACATCATCAAATATGATGCCACATCAGCATGCGTTTTTGTCAAGGTGTCCAAAAAGGCCCCAAAAAATAGTGAGACCAATTCTCGTGCATTACATCATGAGTAGTTGAGTGTTGATGTGGTATCACATGATTGGTTGCTTTTTAGATCAAAAGCATACATTTTGTTTAATTATAGGTAGTCAAATCACAACTATTGGACATTATATAAACGAGTATTGGGTATTATATTTACGATTGGGTGCACGACTATTGGGCCCTCTCCCCTATATAGATATTGGTATTTCTATATTATATATTTAGTGGATTGTAATATTATGAAGGATCATAAAATCAAAATTACAAGTAATCATTTGGCTAAGTTCTTACAAATAAGGGATCTAATATGTCAAAGTTATTTAGGAGTTAAACTTAACTCGGTTGCATCTCCATAACATTTGTGAACGACATAATAAAAAATAAACCATCCTCATTAGGGGAAAGGACCCACTACATATGTTCCAAAAGTTGTTATAGCATTTGTTGATTTAATGTCTAATATTTTTAACAATATTGGACCAATAGTTGTGACTTTAAAGAAGTTACTGTTGATGATGACTACCCATAATTGAATGAAATGTATTCCTTAGATCTAAAAAGCAAAAAATCATGTGATGTCACATCAACGCACCAATAAAACATTATTTGGTACACAAGTAGTGGTCTCACTTTTTTTTTTGGGTCTTTTTGGACACCTCGACAAAAAACATGTTTATGTGGCATCATATTTGATGATGTGGCCTTGAAACCTTAGTTATAAGCAGGGGACTTGCCAAATACGCTGTTATAAAACATTGAGAGTGATTTGAAATTTCCACGTAAGATTTTGAGAAGCACGAAATTAGGACACTCAACTACCAGATCTCCCCTATACACCCATCAAATTTACATGCATTAGCCTCCATTGAGATGGGCCATATCCTTTTTTAAGTGTAGGATTCTTGGTTAAGGGTGGTGTTAAAAGGAACATTAAAATTGTATGAGGAGGAATATATGCCATATGTTAGATCATATGGAATATAAAGATCATATTACCTAGAGGAATCTAGGACTTTAATTTGGCATCTAGGTCTTTGATTTGTGTGGTCATGAGAGCACTCTTAATAATGTTCCAAGCCACTCGATGCTAAATTTGGGGTCTCTTTTCATTGAATGGAAAGAGAACTTTGTAATCATGTTCCTTACTGTTTCGTTATTTCCAATTTTAAAGTGTGAAATGCTTTCTACGATGTGATGTAACGGAAGGAGTGTTCCCTACGGCTTTTGTTGTCATATGTTTAATGTGGTAATTTAATTTGGCGAGATAATATTCTCATGTAATTATTATAAATTAGTTTTTAAAAATTAATAGAGAATATTTAAAATATCGTAAGATTTAAATTTTATATTTATTTAAGATTTTTTTATTATTTAAAAATTAAATTATTTAATTTGAAGAGTTATATTGATTGAATAGTTATTTTATTGTATTTTATATGTTTAAGAATTATTTTTATTTAACTAAGAATTATTTTACAATAGAATTATTTTATTTTACTTTTTAATAAGAGTTAATTTGTTTTCAAAACAAAGAAGAAATCAAACCTTCTAATCAAGGATGATAGAAAGCAAATTTTGATGGGAGAGCAAGATGTGTAGTGAGAGATAAGGAGGGTAAAATCATAGCAGTGGAAATGAAGAAGTTGAAGGAGGGGACAAATAATGAGGTAGAGTTCCAAGCGGCTTGGTTGGCTTTGAAGACAAGTCAATCTTTGTAGCGCCCCTCTGTTTCGACCGTCCTTGACATCGAATAAGTTTGTTATTGGTGAACTTAATATTTCAATGGCCTAGTTTAATCAATTAATTAAATTAAAATTGATTTACAAGGTAAATTAAATAAAATTGAAAATTAAAATGATAATTAAATAAATTAATTTTATGAAATATAAATGATATGGTTTGTAATAAATGATTAAATTAAATTGCTTTGTTAAAAAGTAAATGTTTTATTAAATAAATAGATTAAATTGTATTGTTTTAAATTATATTTTAATAATTTATTATCATGAAAGGATAATCGATTAGTTATGGAAAAATAATGTGACTTTAAAATAAACAAGTGTCAAGTAGTGGCAAGTACTTGCCTTTGTAGTATTCTAAGTTGGAATAAAAATAAATGTACGTTTAATTAATGTGAATAAAATTAAATGTAATTTTTTTTAATTGTTGCATTTTAGTTTTTTTTTTTAAAACAAAAGGGTAAAAACTTTATTAGAAATCAGAAAAGAGCATTACAATAATAACCAAGGGACCCAGCCCCAGAAAACAAGGCGAAAACCCCACACCATGAAACCACATCAACTATCCCCATGTATCCTCTTATCCTCCTCCAAGAACCAGTCCAAATGCAAATGCAGCTCAGGGTTAACCTGATCCCAATCCTCAACCTTCCAACCACTATCATGCTCAGAGGCCCATTTGGCCAAGCAGTCGACAGCATGATTCCACTCCCTCCAGATGTGAACAAAGGATGCCACCTCCATCCGAGAACTAACCTGAAGAATCCGCTAAACCATCGAAGCCAACTACCAATTTATATCAGATATCTTTCGCTCATTCAAGAGACTAATCAAAATCTGTGAATCAACTTCACATATAACCTTTCTCCATCCCAAAGCAAGGGCCCTCTCAATAGCATGAAGAATCGCCAGACCCTCCATGAAGTTAACAGTCTTCACCCCCTCATGTATAAAGAACAAAAAAATCACCGACCCAGCTGAGTCCCTGCCAACCCCACCAATTCCAGCAGGCCCAGGATTTCCCCTAGAAGAACCATCAGTATTGATCTTTAAAAATCCATTGGGAGGAGATAACCACCTTCCAACCCGTTGAACCCTCTTTTTCCCATGCCTATAGTTCCTGAAACTGACAAAAGATGAATGAATTTCTTGAAGACCCAGTCTAGCCACCAACTCAGCATCACCTCTCTCCAAGGGGAAAACCACATCACATTTAGCTAAAACCGACTCCTGCACCATTCCTAGCATACGCATCCAAACTTGCCGACCCACCAACTTCTGATCACGAAAAATTTAGCGGTTCTGCTCCAACCAAATCTACCAAAGCAGAAAGGTAGGGCCCACGAACCAAACTTCCTGTAAAAAGGAAGCCAGAGAAGGAGGTCTTCCCATACTATCCCAGAATTCAACTAAAGAGTACACATGAATACAAGGAAGCTTCCACACCTCCCACCACCAATGCCAAAGCTTCACAACAAAGGGACACTGGAAGAACAAATGCGAAGAATCCTCTTCCACTCCCCCACACAAAACACAAATTGAAGGTCCTTGAAATCCCTGTTTACGAATGTTATCCCAGGTCAAGCACCTATTCCAAGCCAAAGTCCAAACAAAGCAGTTGCATTTAGGCCACGAGAGTTTATTCCACACCCTTTTCCTTCAATGAACCTCTATCCCAGTTAGCTTCTGAGCCAATAACACCTGATAACTAGAAGCAACAGAGTAAACCCCCTTAGGATTATGGGTCCAAGAAAGAATATCCTCTTCCAAAAGAGAACTACAACTCCTACTATGAAGAATCTTGTGAAGCTCAGTACTTTCTTCCACAAGTCCCAAATCTGGCCACTCTGCGGGATCCTTCCAATGAGCAACCTCCAATTGACCAAAAGAAGCAATAGACTTGAAGTCACTCACCCTAGCCCAGCCATCCTCGAGAAATATTTGGCACAAAGAAAGTAGGTTGGGGAACTAAGAAGTAAGTGGAGGGAATCCATCCCAAGAATCCGACCAGAAGAGAGCTTCAGTTCCCCGTCTACAAATCCAAAATAAACCTTCCTTGATAAGCTTTTCACCCTTCTGAAGAGTATTCCAAATCACTGAACCTTTCCCCTCAAGAGGGTAACAAGGGAGATCCTGCCGTGGAATCCCCAGGAAATACTTATGAGATAATATCCTGGCCCACAGCTGATCCTGTTCCACACACCATCTCCAAAATAGCTTAGCAGCCACAGCCACTCTGGATAACGTAGACTATCGAAGACCAAGACCACCAAATTGCTTTGGGCTGCACATAACATCCCACTTGACCAGGCTCCACTTGGAAGATGACAAACTTCCTGCCCATAAGAACTTCATTTCAAGAGAATCCAACTCCCTCAGAAAACCCATCAGAGCCACCTGAAGCATACATCTATAGGTAGGGAGAGCTTGTACCACCGACTTGAGAAGCTGAACCTGCCCCGCAAAAGACAACCATTTGTGGGTCCAATGATTAACTTTTGCATGAAGCTTATCGATAATATTCTGCCAAGAACCCTTGGGAAGATGGCGAACAGAAATTGGGAAACCCAGATACATCAAAGGGAGAACCCCTATTTGAAACCTCAAGATATTAACAATTCTTCTCTGTATGGGGGTCGGTGTATTGAAGAAGAATATGGAAGACTTCTCCTCATTAATCAATTGTCCTGAAGCAACAAGATATATGTCCAACACCTGCCTCAAGTTAGTAGCTTCCCTAACAGTAGCCATCCCCATCGGGGCAATATCATCAACAAACTGCAAATGAGATTGCAGAGGCAAGTCTCCACCCCATCACCAACCTTGAATGATGCCAAGCTCCACCCTTCTTTTCAACAAACATCCAAGGCCTTCCATAAGAAGCAGAAAAAGATACGAAGAAAGAGGATCCCCTTGGCGCAAACCCTTTGAGGCACCAAAAAGTTTAGAATGATCTCCATTTATCAAAACTGAGAAGGAAACAGACGTGACACAACTCATGACCCATTGGATCCACTCCTCACCAAAACCAAAAGAAATAAGGATCTTCTACAAAAAAGACCATCTAACCCTGTCATAAGCCTTAGCCATATCCAGCTTAATGAACATAGCCTTCTCATGGGAGTTGTCCATGGAGTGGATGGTCTCGGTAGCAATGACAACCCCATCAAGAATCTGTCGACCTGCCACAAATCCACTTTGTTCCTCTGAAATCAGCACTTTAAGCCACTTCTTCAATCTCTTAGCCAATAACTTTGAAATGATTTTACAAGCCACATTGCAAAGAGAGATAGGCCAGAACTGAGATAACCTATCAGCCCCTTCACACCTGGGTATGAGAGCAAGGAAGGTGGAATTCAGAGCACAAAGCATCTGTTTATTCCTCTGGGACTCAAGGACAACTGCCAGAAGATCCAACTTTATGATATCCTAGAATTCTTGAAAAAATTCAATCGGGAAACCATCGGGACCAGGAGCTTTACCCCTCTTCATCTAAAACACAATCCCCTCCAGCTCATCAAGAGAGATATCTTTCATCAGATATTCATTCACCTCCCTGGAGACCAACTGAGGAATACAAGAAAGAACCTGTGCTTCCTCAACATAGCCCCCTCGTGAATCCTCCCTAAATAAAGTAGCAAAATACTGAGATGCCTCAGCAGATATTTCCTAAAACGAGGCAAGACGTTCACCTCTATCATTCACCAGAATAGGAATGGAATTACCATGCCTCCTATCCTTCACAGAATTGAAGAAGAAGGCGATTTTTTTATCATCTTCCTGTAACCATTCAACCTAAGCCTTTTGCTTCCAATAGATTTATTCCCGCAATTCAAATTCCTCAACCACTTTCAGAGTCTTAGCCTCCTCCCTTAGAAGATCCTCAGGGGCCCCATTCTCACAAATCAACCGCGTAATATTATTCAACTCCTCCTGAGTAGCAACCTTAGCATGAAATATGTTACCAAAAAATCACTGATTCCACCTTTTAAGCTGATATTTGACAAACTGGAGAAGTTTGGAGAATGTGTACATTGTCGTACCAAAAATTGGTCTACCAATCTACCACCACTCAGCCACGTGTTCATGAAGAGTAAGATCCCGTAACCACATAAGCTGGAACTTGAATGAGGGAGAATGAGGCCCTCGAGCAGAGATAATACTAAGCTTAATAGGCCAATGATCAGAACCTCTCCAATCAAGAATTTCAGATTAAGTGGACCATAAGTCTCCAACCGAGTAATAGGAAACCAAGAATTGATCCAGCCTCTCAGCAACACAACTCTCACCAATTCTCCTATTATTCCAAGTGAAGTGACCATTACTTGGCAGAACATCAATAAGATTTAATTCAGAAATGCTATCTCTGAATAACAGAGCAAAAGGCTCCAACCTAGGAATTCCACCTCTTTTCTTAGACAACTCCATAATAGCATTAAAATCACCAGCCATAACCCATGGATGGTAAGGAGCTAAGCTACAAACAAAATGAAGATGGGACCATAAAATTTGTTTACCTAGAAACTCAACAGGAGCATACACATTAGAGAGGAGAATACACTCACCAGTCTCATACCAAGAGGCAACTAGGGATATAGAGGATTTAGAGGACATCCACCAGAGAGGGAAAATCTTCTAAGGGTTCCAAAAGCAAGCCACCCCTCCAGAAGCACCAAGAGCCCCCACACACTGGCATTCACCATATTTCCACAACTTAGGAGCCATGGCCAACATATTATCTATAGATAATTTAGTCTCCTGAAGAAAAAGAACATCCAGAGAATGATTCCTAACCAAATCACGAACAACTTTTTGTCGAGGGCCATTGTTCAAGCCCCTTACATTCCATGAGAGAACAATCATTTTTGGGGGCATGAAAAATGTGAATCCAGAGTCTTGATTGACCCCGACTCCACCAAAGTTTCCCTAGTTAATTTAATCTTCTCCATATCTTTTTTCCTTCCCAGCTTGGAAGTCCTATCACCAACCCCTTTCTTCAGTTCATTTTGCTGAATACCCAAATGAGAGGAGGCCAAAGAGCTCTTCCCAACATCCTTGCCTCGTTTCAGGGGCAATGGGGAACCACCTCCACCACTCTTTGAAGCTCCAATAGAAGATTCTTGTTCAATCTCGACAATCAATTGTTGATCCGTATCCATCTGCCCAACCCCAATCTCCTACACAACCTGCATGGCCTCCAATGGTGGCCCATCCTGCCCTGTACCCAAAGTTCCCTGATCCAAGTTCAACAACCCCAGATTCACTTCCTCCTAGCTGAGATCATCCAGCACCTCAAAACTATTAAATTTTTTATCATCCTGCCTCTCCCTCAATGATCGCTTCTAGCCTCGATTCCTATTGCGAGCCTTGACAGGGACATAACCATCATCTCCATTACCATCACCTGGGATAGGCTCCTTACCATTATCAGTCCTAGGAGGATTACGAGAAGGTTGAGAAGGTTGGGGCACTACAGGCTTAGCCCTAGGGCACCTATGCTACAAGTGACCATATTCATGACAAAGACGACACTGAAAAGGTAGGGTTTCGTAATCTAGCTATTGCACCCAAGTATATGATCCAGCGCTCACTTCAACAGAATCTGGCAGTGGCTTGCTTAAATCAATTTCTACACAGATACGAGCAAAAGTATATTCATGACAAAGACGACACTGAAAAGGTAGGGTTTCGTAATCTAGCTATTGCACCCAAGTATATGATCCAGCACTCACTTCAACAGAATCTGGCAGTGGCTTGCTTAAATTAATTTCTACATAGATATGAGCAAAATTCATTACCTTTTTATATTGCGTCTGTTGTGAAGACCCAACAGGTTTATTGAGCATTGAAGCCACCAAATGCAACATTGCATCCTGCCAACACTCAACTGGGAACCACAGAAACCGAACCCAAACTGGGATCCGACTTGGTATTGCCTCAGTCGGGTTGAAGCCAGCATGCCATGGCTTGATAAACAAACCCACCTAGTTATAAAAATAGGGGCCACACTTGAAGACCTTATTCCAATCTGCCATGCAGTCAAAAGAGACCATAAAAAAGTTGTTCGCAAGGAGCCTAATCTCCATCTCCCCCTCCGACATCCAAGTCCACTGAGCCCAAGATTCCAAAAATTGCAGCAAGACTCTCAAACCCATGAACTTGCAATAAAAAGAGTGCCTTGATTAGTATTCAATATCATCTGCAAGCATTTCCATTGAGATAATCAACTTTAATCGCTCTTTGCATCTTTCCAAACACCCATTAATCTTCGTTATTTGGGAACCACTAACCGATCCTAGATCATTCATCTCAATCTCTAAAGAAAATAGTGTATTATCAAAAACATTCACTCCATGCACCGAAGGCTTCGAACCAAATGATGATCGGAAATCCAATTTGGGGCTAGCCCCAGATGTTTCCCCACCCGACATAGCAAAAAACAAGATCCCCAGCAGGCATGCAAACCCCCAAGACACTTTTGCAAGAAATGGAAAAAAGAAAAGACCCCAAGGGAAGGATCAAAACCCTTCCACCCACAAGCCACCCAAATGGCAGCAAGAAGGCCTCCAGAAAGAAAAAACCCCACCACCACAACCTCGATAGCTTCAAAAAGCCCCCCCACAACGCAAAAGCGAGCAACACATAAAGAACGAGCTAGGGCACGGTCGCCCTAGCTCGGCTTGTAGAGCACGTGAACGCCATCATTCCTCCCCTGTTGCATTTTAGTTTTAACTTTTGTATTTTGTGTTTTTTATTTTGTGTTCTTTAGAATACATATTTTCTAAACATTAAATAATCAAATGATTTATTATTAAAAATAATTCTTAGATTGATTTTGATTTTGAATTTGATAGTGAAATCTTCATATATAGTTGAAGTTAAATATACTATTAATATAATAAATATATTATATTCTACTTTAATATTAATAATTTATAAATTATATTATATAAACTAAGTAAATAGGTAATATTATAATATTAATATATTTTAAAATGTTGTTATAATTATTAATATAGTGATTTACTATTATATTAATTATATTAATAGTAATAATATAATAATATTAATATTATAATTAACATAGTAGTCAATTAAGATAGTTTACTAATATATATAAATATATGTGAAGGAAGCTACAAAATAAAATAACCTATATTATATTGTATATAAATATATAATATAAATTAATATAAACTATTATATAATATAAATTAATATATTACCTACATAATATAGGTTTCCATGTGTTTCTATTTTGACTTGATTATTTCAAATTTCTTCAAAGGGCTTATTTTGGTATGAGCTTTTCATTTAATATTGGTATTAGGTAATGTATTTTACCTTTTTAGATGATGTTTTAAATTCCTTGGTTAAAGAGAATACTTCTATGGTAAGTTAATAGGTGAGTGATAGATTCTTTTAGAAATAATGTTTAGAAACTGTATAAATACTCTAGAAAGAATATATATATTCAATAAATAGTAAATAAAGCAAAGAAATTAAATAAAGTTGAGAAGAAAATCATCAATAATATTTAGTGTTCTCTATTTAAAGTTCATATAAGAGTATTAATTGACTAACTATTGCTTATTTCTTTCATTTACAAATGGCTCTTTATCGAATTGTAAGTCTCTTGTGATAATTGGTATGTTTATAGATTAAGAAAATTTATATCTATGGAAATTAATTGATTAAAAATTAATATATATAAATAATCAATTATGATTATATGTATAGATTCATTGATTGAAGTTCTATTCAATTATAGCAGTGTCTTTAATTTAAATATGTTTATAAATATATATACATGTAAATTTATGTGTTGAGAATTATATTGAAAACTAATTTGTTTATGATAAAGTATGTATTTAAATTTTATAGTATATGTTAGATAGTTCGTTGATTATTAATTTTTTTACAATGAACGAATAAATAAAATGTAATTGATTGTTTAGTATTCTTTATGAGTAATACATTGAATGTATACATGCATTTTAAAGGTTGATTTATTTTGATGGTTTCATTTCGATGTGACTTCCTCGAGTTGATTTTGATTTGGGGAGTCTTATTTCATTAATTTGTGTAGCAATTTATTTGGAAACTCTTATTGTTTTGACTTACCCTTGTTTATGAGTTCTTGGGTAGTTGTTCTTCTTGGACTTCCAAAGGAGGGGAAAGAAAGTGTTGCTTTATAATTGTTTCTTCTAGTTGGTTCCTTGTGAACGGTTGCTCTTATGTTCAATTTGATTTTATTGGGTTTAGCCTTGCATTTGAAAGTGGTTTTCTTTATTTTGAAGTTCTAGTGTGAGATGGTGCATGCCTCACTTGGTGTAATTATTTTGTTTGGTTTTGGTATCTTGTGCAAGTTGGCTTGCCCGTTTGTGATTTTGAGATTTTGTTGCTAGTAGGGGGAGTGGCTCTCGATGAGAGTTTGGCACCCAAAGTGGCTGGTCTAGGGTAACTCATTGAGAGTTTAATCAAGTGATAATCTAAAAATAATTAGGGGGTTGGGCAGTATCACACATTAATTCAGATAATGTAGCCTCACTCATGGCTCAAGCGCTCGTTCAGGCTTGGGATGAGTGGGAAGGCCTGGAATGGCAAGATCAAATACCTTACCATTTGCCTAGTAATCTTGGAAGGTATGTTGATCCTGCATACTATGTATGGGGGTCCAGCGGCCGGTAGAGGTGGCCAGGGTAACCCAAGATGGGGGTTTTGGTAGCCTAGGAAGGTTACGCCTTGGTAACCCATAGCAACCAATGTGATGACACTCCTTTCTTTAGCAATTATGTGTGTTTGTTGTTCTCCCCTTGTTGATTTTGTTCCTTTGGAAGTGAATGTTGTCTTGTGTTTGTTGTTTCTCTTGTCGCAGAGTCTTGTTTTCCATTGTTCACTTGACTGTATGTGTTGTGGGGCTTTCTTGCTAACTCCTAGCAGGAGGGTGGGCCTTAGGGTCCACGTGGTCAGGTAGAATGTGCTATGCACCCCATTGGGTCCCCAATCGAAGGTTGAGTTGTGTAGAGTTGTACCAGTTGCAGTGACTCTAGAGTTGTGCTAGAGTTGGATCCAAACTTGATGCTTTGTACTCATTCTTTTTAGTTGTATTATTCCATGCTATTGTACTATTCCCATTCATGTTGGGAAGTACCATTGTATTAATGTAATCCTTGAACGATGTATCTTCATGTTATAAATGTATTGTCCATGCTCATGATATTATCTTATGGTTACTAATGGATGCTTATCTTTTATGTAATGTATGTTGATCCTTGAATTATTATGTGTTTATTGTTTCACCGTATGTGGTCCTTAATGGTGTTCTATATATGGAAATATTTATATTTAAATTCATATATGTGATGGATGTGTTTTATTTATATAACGTTATGGATGTATGTTCGTTGATAATTAATTCTATATATTGGTTCAATGGTATACTCGTAATTGTTAATCGTCATTATGGGAGTTGTGTTATGTTAGAGATACTCAAAATGTAATGTAGTCATGTAACCCCAAGGGACTTAGTTATATATTGTTTATACACAGTTTATTACTAGTGATATATGTATTGTACGCTTCACATTAGTTTACTTTAAGAAAGAAAATTGTGTCATAAATGTTAGATGCTTTAGTGTCCTTTGGGGTTTGTGTGGCAAGGTGTTACAATCTTTGCAACTTAGGAAGATCCACTTAGAAGGGGAATCGCTTGTAACGGTAAATGTCATTTAGAGGAAAAATGCTCCAAACTGGAAGCTTAATTAATTTATTAAGCCAATCTAGAATTTAGTGGAGGAATTTGATGCGTTCAAAATCACACAGGTCTACAAGGAGGGGAATAAGATGGTGGATCACCTAACAAATTGGGCGATAGATAGGAATCGGGAAGGTTTCATGCCCATAATTTTCGCTAGAAAAATCACACAATTTTTTTTTTTAAACCAACAATTATACATAGGCTACAAGAATTACTTCTACTTCAACACTAAGAGTTAGCCCAATTGTAACTAGATCCATCTATAAATACAAGATAATTGCATTACTATAGGGGTGATCCCAAATAGTGGTTTACAAATTTTTGTCAAACTAGACACTGAAATAATTTTTTTAACTAAATCTTCACTTTCAAGCACCTATAGCGGCTAAACCGTGAGGAATTTGAAGATGATGCAAACTAGAGTTTCATGACATTTTGTCTTTATATTTTAAATATATTTTTTTCAAAAATTTTGGAATTAGATTGCACTTCTTTTTCCATCTCCCTCAAAAACTAGGTTTTTTTAGAAAACATCATTTTTAAAAAGTGACGCTCATCGTATAACGTATAAATTTTTTTCCATGAAGGATAAAATTATAATTCTTTTGAATTTAAATTTTTAACTTTGATATCTAGTGTTTCCACTTGGTTAGATAGTTTTTTATTGAATATTTTTTCTTTAATCAAGTTTCAAAATCAAACCAATTACAATTTAGACATAGAGCGACCGTATAATGCCTAACTTCTTTTTTTATGTATTGACATTCAATTTATTTTTTTTGTTGGATCAAGGACTCCAATATCTAGTGCAATCATATTTTTCAAATTTTTTTTTGATAATCTTCTATTTTTCCACATGTGTAGAACAAAGAGCTTGATTTTCGGTGAAAAACCTACATTCACGAGAAATAAAAAATAAATATAATAATCAAATTAAATTTAATTAAATTTATTTTTTGGAAGCTTATAATAAGGAATACATACTTACAAAAATAATTTTTAAATGAATTCATTTGATCCCCAAAAGGTAAATCAACAGTGGTTTTTTTATCAGCATTTTGATAGGTGTAAAGGAGACTTTGTTATAGGTATGGTTTAAAACTAGCGAGGCTCTATCCAAGGGACCTTGGTCTAAGGTGGTTTGATCAAACCCTATTCAATTGGAATCCTTTAAATGGAACTTTTCAAGGCTTAAATCATTATATTTTCTAAAAATATGTGATTTTAGCAAAAATCAGGATCTCCCAGAAAGTGTAAACCACTATTGTGGCAGCACCCTACATTAGTATACCATTGGCCATACTAAGCAACAAACAAACACATCCTACAAACCAAGGTTCGCTAGTGCTAATATATGCATCATTGCCACATAGGTGCCCAAATTATAGATAAATTGTCATACCTTTTATATACTATTGTTGTAGCCCCTTTTTAACTAGTACTTCTACTAGGGTTGCGTTGATAATACTATGATCCAAAATGATATTCTCATTATCCCGCAACAAGTGTTCAAAAATTAAATAGTTGTTATGATTATCTAGCCCTCACTTTAACAGTACCATTGATTTTGTTTTTACCAACATTACTATTCTTATTATCTTAAGTATAAATATTAATGAACTTTTTACAAAAAAAAAAAAAACTCCACTAATTTTATCATTAAACTATTATAATGCTATCATTAATAATATTAATATTAATTCTTTTCTCAATTAATATTAATATTTTTCTTATTAGCATGGTTTTCTTAATATGGTGACAAGCCTAATGGTTACTATAATGGTTCTCCATATCACTATTTAGTACAATCAACATTAATGTTAAACTTGGGTATTATCGTTAATATTAATACCACCCCCAATACTAATTCTAACCTAGATATTATTAATTGCTAACAATGTTGAACCAATGTTATTCCCTCTTTCAAGCAAACGAAAGAACAAAATATGAATCTATGACAAATTTGAATATGTGTGAGAGTTTATTACAATGGATAATGCCAATAATCATTCTCATCTTGGATAAAGTTTCATAAACCAGCTTGTCCAATTGTGCTTGATTCAAGTAGGGGGAGATTTTAAATAGATCAAACTTGATAACATTTTATGTAAAA
Source organism: Sequoia sempervirens (assembly GCA_007258455.2). Taxonomy (NCBI): domain Eukaryota; kingdom Viridiplantae; phylum Streptophyta; class Pinopsida; order Cupressales; family Cupressaceae; genus Sequoia; species Sequoia sempervirens. The sequence continues at coordinate 726,928,428 of VDFB02000003.1, forward strand.
CAAGAATTATCTATCAGTGTCAAGATTAAAAATGCTCAAATTTTCAATTGAACGAGCAACTAGCCGCTATCAGATTAAAGTTGTAAAATAAAGCATGTAGTCCATCCCTATGTGCAGCTTAAAGTCCACGACCCTCCACCTTCATTTATTGCACTACAATACCATCAATGATGTTTTGACTAGTTGCCCTGATCCCAATAATATGAGTGTTGTGGTGCAATGATGGGTTTACTCATTCGAAATTTGAAAAAACATAGTTTTAAATGTGTTGAAGAGGAAGGTGGCATATATAAAGGCCTATACAAGCTTCTTGTTATTTGTAGTAGTTCATTCTAAAAAATGCTTGCAGCATCTCAACATCAATTAGTGCACCTATGGCTTGAACTATCTAATGCCAAGAAAAGGGGCTCAAAGCCCATCTCTTTGCAGACACTAATGGTTGCACTTTGAATCTCGCTTGAAGAGAATGATATAGTCATATTGAAAGATGTAGTAACATGGCCATCCTGGGAACAATGTTGTACTCATTATTAATA